>CM052443.1:32551918-32638872 GCA_028533085.1 Varecia variegata
TGGGGGAGAGGATGGGTGTATACCTGCATGATGAGTGCGATGTGCACTGTCTGGGGAATAGACACTCTTGAAGCTCAGACTTGGGGGGTTGGGAGGGGCATGGGCAATATATTTAACCAGAACGGTTGTACCCCCATAGTAAGCTATAATAAATTTAAAAAAAAATCTCACTTAAGAAAGGAACTGGCAGATAACACCAAGGAGTATAAAAAAAATAATAATAAATTCAATATCTACTTACATCAAGTTTCTATTGCACAGAAGATAAATTTTTTAGAATTTTACTCTTTCAAGATTGTTCTATTTAAAATTTTTTCAAGGCATATTTTGATCAGTATTATAGTATCATGAAAATAATTGATTGTCTTACCACCTGAAACATTGTACCTCCAAAGCCTGCTGCTGCTTGTTTGTTCTTTATTTTTCCTGAATTAGTACATCTTTTTAAGTCTATAAAATGTATCTCATGAGAAATCGTGGGGGGTGGGGGGAGGGGATGGGTGTATACCTACATGATGAGTGCAATGCACACTATCTCGGGAATGGGCATGCTTGAAGTTCTGACTTGGGGGGATGGGGGTGGGGGAGGGGATGGGTGTATACCTACAAGAAGAGTGCAATGTGCACTATCTGGGGAATGGACACGCTTGAAGCTCAGACTGGGGGAATGGGAGGGACATGGGCAATATATCTAACGAGAACTTTTGTACCCCCATAATACGCTGAAATAAAAAAAAATGTATCTCATGAAAAATCTCTTAAGATGCTCTGATATCTTTAGGTGCCTGCCATCAAATGATGTAGTAACTTGTTAAAATTATGAACAAAATAGGTTAGAGAAAGGAAGCATTACCCAACCTGGAGAATGATGTTGTCATCAGGGTAGCAGAGCCTGTGGTGCCACATGTGCCCTTCCAAATCCCCACTAGATGACAGGCACTCAAAGGATTGGGCAAAAGAATTATTTTCTAGTCCGATTCTGTTTGTTTGTTTGTTTCCCTAAAAGAAACTATGCCAATTACCTTACATCTACAATTGCAACTAATTTCCATTAGAGTTAAGAAGCTTTTTCTCTGTTTTTTTCACAATAACCAAAGACAAATATCCACACTGCTATTTTGCAAATTCCTAGGTGGCAAGAATTTCACGTTTTCAATTAAGCAGGCAGCCATTGATTATGAAAGTTATCCTGTTAGTCTATACAGCCACACCCAAATCAACATTTGTGTTGTGCATTTTTTTTTTTTTTTCTTTTTGAGACACAGTCTCACTCTGTCACCCAGGCTAGAGTGCCCTGGTGTCAGCCTAGCTCACAGCAACCTCAAACTCCTGGGCTCAAGCGATCCTCCTCCTGCCTCAGCCTCCCGAGTAGCTGGGACTACAGGCATGCGCCACCCACGCCTGGCTAATTTTTGTTTTGCTTTGTTTGTTTTTCTTTCTTTCTTTCTTTCTTTTTTTCATCACAGGAAAGAGACAAGGAGCCCAGCTAATTTTTTTTTCTATTTTTAGTTGCTCTGCTAATTTTCTTTTTTTTTTTTTTTTTCTATTTTTAGTAGAGACAGGGGTCTCGTTCTTGCTCAGGCTGGTCTCAAACTCCTGAGCTCAAGCAGCCCTCCCGCCTGGGCCTCCTAGAGTGCTAGGATTACAGTGCCGGGCTGCATTGCGTATTAATTAGTGCATCAACTACTGCTGCAAGGAAAAGACCTGCAACTTAACAGCTCAGACAAAATAGAATTTTATCTTTCTCTCCCACAAAACTAACCAGAAGAAAAAGGGAGGTCTGGGTAGCTAAGCTGCTCTGAACCAAGAGGTAACCAAGATTTCTGTTCCTTTCATACAAACGGGTTGTGCACCTTGGTAAAACGTGAGGCAGTTTATTAGAAAATGAAGAGTCAGAGTGTGAGTATTGACAGTTACCATCTTTACACATGTATATCACTTAGTAAGATACTCCTACGTGGCATAAATTTTTGGTTCATTTTGGATATGTTTCTTTTTAGATTTTCACTCCTAAGCTAGTCAGGGTATTTTCCTTGTTCCTAGCCAATGGGAACACCAGAGCCTTTCATCATAGCATGTGTAGTCCTGAAAACACTTCTGACTTGAAATTAAAATTAATCTGCCCAGCAATCTCATGATACTTACTCTTTATTTCCATTCTATATTGAATAACTAGTTTCTTTTAGTAATTGTTATCTCACTTATATGTTTGAGTATTCATTCTCCTTACTTAAGTGGGTTTTATGCTCATCCTAGTTGTCTTTTAGTTCTCATTTCTAACTTGTCGTTTTCTGTTTCCTATCCCTTTGTCTTTTTTCCCCCAAATTCACTAATAATAGATTTTAAAATATTAATAGAAAACAGTTGAATTGGATTATTGATTTACTCTAGACTCAAGCTGAAGTATTTTTAGAATAAATACATTGTTTAACACCAAGACTACTTATTAGATAATTAGTTTGAAACATACAACAAAATGTAAACATAAGTTTTTAAGACAACAAGGCAACTTAGATTATAGTAACATTCATTAAAACAATAAAAGTCTTTGAACCTTTGATCAATCACCACTAGATGATATGGCTGTTAAAATTATCTATATCATATCCTTTTTGATAATTAGTTTATTATTCTTTTCATAATATTTCCTTTGTATTGTGTAATCAAATTCAAATTATGTATACTTTTCTGGAAAACATATCCACTTCTGATAATTTGTCTTTAATAATTTATTATTTAACTTCCAATTTTTCATAATACCAGGAACATCTTTTAAAAACTTTCTAAAATAATTTTCATTAAGGAAAGTGAATATTAGTTGACCAGTTACTATATGTTAAGAGAACCTATCCACATGAATTCATAATTAAAAGAACAAAATGAGGCAATAATGATATCAATAAAAAGTTAAAATTGTGCTATGAACTGTTTGTAAATGCGGTGCTGAAGATGAGAGTGAAACTTTTGATATGATGTGATGAAAATGGCACTTAACCACTGTGTTCTTCCTCATTCCTCCCAATAAAAACATAACCCTGTGTAATCATGATTACAGTATCAGATAAATCCCAAAAGAAAGCTTTTCTACAAAATACCTAACCAGCACTTCTCAAAGCTTTCAAGATCATCAAGAACAAGGAAAGTCTGAGAAACTGCCACAGCCAATTTGACATAAAATGAACAGAGGAGTGGCAGGAAAACAATTCTGTGATAACCCTTGAGTCTTTAAAGAAAACTTAAATCTATGCAGGCAGACAAATGGAAAGTGGAAAAAAACGTATTTCAGGCCAATGCAAAAGAATTAGCAATGTTCTAGACATATGGAAAAACACAGCATGTTCGTGGAACTTAAAATAGTTCCCCATGGCTAAAGAAAAGATGCCCTGGTAGCAATGGTAAAACATAATACAAGAATATTATGCAGGGACCAGATGATAGAAAGCCTTCTGTGTTGGGCTATGAGATATCAATTACTTCTCTGAACACCGTGGAGAAATTTCACTTGGATACACCGGGGGAACCACAGACACGTATTTCACTTATTTCTATGAAGAATGCATCAGGTATGTGGGAGATATTAAAGACAGAGAGACCAATAAGGAGACTGTTGATGTAATTCAGGACAAAGAAAATATAACCTCAAATTTGGCAGTGGCTTGGGGTAAGGTGGAGAAAATAGAATAGACAGATATTTGAGAGAAATAGTAACCATGATTTTTGAGCAGTCAGTTTTAAAATATCAAAGAATGACCTTGGTTGTTTTTCAGGCTTAACTGACTGGGTTAAGGAAGCTGTTATTAACAGAAATATGGAATGGAGGGGAAAGTAAAAGTTTGCTGATAATAAACTGATAGCATCTATTGTAGAATATAGGTATGGCACCATCAAACTAGTGAGAGTTTTGAAGGTAGGCATGTGGGACTTCTAGTTAAAACACTTACTAGCTCTGGGATCTTGGGCAAGGTAATTCATCTCTTCATGCCTCATTTTTTTCATCTGTAAAATGGAAATGTTATCACTACTGAGTATTCATGAAGCTTAAAGGTAATAGAAGCTTAATGCCAATTTGGCGTTTTCTATAAACAAGCAATGCATAGCAGTAAATATAGTTTTCATTTTATCATTATTCAGACATGTTAAGTTAGCCATATCAGTAAGACATATAGATGAGTCAAAGCTCAAAAGAGTAGATGAATTATAAACATTATCAGTGTGAGTCATTAAAATATAGATAATGATTGAGGCTGTAGATGTAAATGTAACCCTAAGAGATTATCCTGTCTCTTTATACCTTTTTACACAAAGAATGCTTAGCAAACTTTAGGTAAATCTTTCCTCTAATCCTGTCTTATCTCAATTCAGTTTTACTGCTGTCTTTTCAGTTCAACTGCTTGTGTATAGCATGTGAAAAAGTGGAGGGAGTTTGGGACCTTCAAGAGAAGGTTAAGGTCAACCATTCTCACCATTAGCCTATCTGGTTGATAATCCCACCATTCCACTATCATTTTACCAAAAAGGCTCTTTGATGTTCCCAATCAGCAACTTGTACCTTAATCCAGTGAGCAATTTTTTCAGTCTGTCATTTACTTGAATTCTTTACTAGCAGGTGCTACTGTTAAGTAGTTCCTCTTTATGATACTCTTTTATCTTTCCTTCTGAGACAGTAAACTCTCTGGGTTTTCCATTATGCCTTTTACCTGTTCTTCTCAGTTTTCTTGGCAGGCTCTATTTAGGCATCAAATTGTAGAATTTACTTAGTCTTACCCTAAATACTCTACAAATCTCATTGTATAGGAGTTTTAAATTCATATATCTGGCAGAAATTCTCTATTCAATATCTCCATTTGAATAGCCCAGTCACACGTGGAATTAGAAACACAATTCATATTTTAGCCCAGGCTAGAAAACCCAAGTTATACTTTTTCTAATCTCCATCTTGTATATACCTACCATTCCTGATGATCTTTACCTTCTATCTCTGAAATCCAAATGCTTCTTTCGACATCCACTGCCTTCTTCTTCATTTAAAAAAGTAAGAAATATTTAAATAACTTAAAAATAGAAAGTTCCCATATATCTATCGCACACTCAGGTTGTGTTTTGGTTGAGAATTTCTTACTCTCTGTCATTAAAAGATGCCCCAGGCTCATCTTGTCTATATTTTGCCCCAGTCCTAGAACTAGCTATCTATTCAAGTTTCTCTTTTTTTTTGTTGTTGTTGTTGTTGTTGGAGAATGGTTTTAGAAATCATGACCCGGGCACTAGCAGTATTTTTTTTTTATTTCAGCTTATTATGGGGGTACAAAAGTTCTGGTTAGATATATTGCCCATGTCCCTCCCATTCCCCCGAGTCTGAGCTTCAAGTGTGTCCATTCCCCAGACAGTGCACGTCGCACTCTTCTTGTAGGTATACACCCATCCCCGCCCTCACCCCCATCCCCCCAAGTCAGAACTTCAAGCGTGCCCATTCCCCAGACAGTGCGCAATGGAGTGGCATTATTTCTAGATATTGCTTCAGTGGGCAAAGCAAGGGAATATGTGTATTTATACTAACCCATGTAGATACACATATCTGTAAAATAAGAGTTGAGAAGGAGGGAGAGATAACTCTGTGCTCCGTGACATCTAATGTGGTGTCATATTACATCCTAAAAGAGAGTGAAAAATAGAATGAGAGGATAGATTATTTTTATGTCACATCCCCTTGTGCATCTTCAAAAGATGAAAAAATAGCTTTGACTGACCTATTCTTACATTACATTCTACCCCCAAAATAAGATATGTATACTTTCTTAGGCTGCTTTTCATATTCTATTACTTATAATTCCACCGGTTTGACTAATGAAATTTTAATTTAATTTATGCAATGCTTTGGTCTTTGTAATAAAAGGCAATTCAAGTAGCAAATATTTTATTTTGCTTCTTTTGAAAATCTAAACTTAGAGTAACTACAAAAAACAATTGGGAAATTATTTTATTGTAATGTTTATAACTAAATATTTATAAGTAAGTAAGTGCCTTTGATGTAATATTTTGCATTATTTTTCAAATATTGAGAATAAATATATCTCCTTATGGAAAATTTATTGCACATTTCATGTCAAATCACAATTTTCTATAAAGGTTACATCATGTAAGACACTTAATGCTTTCCTGGAAAATAGATTTTTTTTTCTAAATCTCTGTGAGCAGTATAAATAAATTGCTAAAATCAAATGATAAACACCTGAGAATTTCAAAAATAATCAAGGATAAAACCGTGATAATTTTATCACTAGGTAAAATCTAGTCTGGGTCATCACTATAAATTACCATTTTCTTAAAGAGCTATTAAAGTACCATTTTGAGTGCTCTACCCAATAGGAATTCATGAATGATTCCAAATATGCACTAGCCACTAACAAATCTATTACCTGTCTTAGTAGAATTAAAAAAAATAAATAATATTATTTGATATAAAACCTAGTATAATACTGTAGAGTGAAGAAAACATTGCCATGTGGGAATTCTAAGCAAACATAATTTTAATATTTTAAGGAAATTGTACTATAGAAAAATCACTTCAGGACAGAGAAAAGAGGTGTTTATAAAAATAGCATTTCACTACAGAGGATTATTACTAGTATTAAGATTTGGTTTTAGTTAAGTGAAAAAAAATAGTTAAGTTCACAGAGGAGACTAGGAATTTTTAGGTATAAAACATGGATCTGGAAATAATTTCAAGAAGACCTGAAAAAATAATTCTAGAAGGTCAAATATAATAGGTGATAATTGGGGAAAATGTACATATAGCCTTAGGACTTCGATACGGTGACACTCTTGGCCTTACCGTGCATTCTTTATCCTTCATGTGGCCATTTATTATATCACCCTTGTTAGACAGTATATGCTAGATCAAAGAGGTTAGAAAAGTCAGAAAATACTCTTATTTGGTAAATGAACCTGAAACAGCAAGCAGAAGATAGGATATTTATTCTAATGGTAAGGAAAACTTTTTTTTTTCCTAAATGATATTTAAGTCAGACAGACAGTGTCATCTAGAAGTCAGATGTTAAATCAAGGACCAATAATTATGTGAACACAAACTGAACTGGACCACTATATAATCTTAAATAAAGTTAGAAAATTATAATTGATTGTTGGCTATTTTTATATTTTCCTATGGAAAACTAGAGTAGAATCATCTACCTAAGAATAACTGAGAACAGTTGGTTAAGTGAGGCGGAGTGAAGATGGATCATCTTAACAGAAATGTTTCCTTACTATTGTATTTGTGCTGTTACATGCATCCTTATATAGAGATATACACCTAAAAACTAAGGGGCTCATTGTTTATGGAAATAAAACTCTATAGCAAAAAAACAAAAGGAAATTTTGATTTTTTAAATTAATGAAGATATTTAAAATCTTTGTAGGGTTTCTATATTTCACTGTCTTTACACATTTCTGTGAATGTTGAAGCATATCCTTATGGATTAGGACCTATGTGAGAATCATTTAAAATCAGATATATATGATATGTTATGTGTGAGACTGATTGTTATTTTCATCTACCAAGTGTACGTCTGCCACATCCCATGATTGTCAAAGAATGAATTTTTATGTGGAAGAGTATTCTGATAGTAAAGCAAAAAGAACACTAGTAAGAAATACTGAGCATCAAACTATAGCCTTTTTCACATATTCCAATGTAAGCAATATTTTTTTTTAGTTACTCTCATCCCTAGGGCCATAATTAGTTAGAAAGAAAAACATTTTAATGATACTATAGTTAATTGTCACTGGAATATTATCAAGGACAACTCATTGTTTTTTTCATTTTGTGAGGGATAAAACCTGCCAATAACTTTACACATACTTTCTTAAAGAATCTCTGAGAATTATTTAATAAGACAGTTAAAATGTATTTGATCAAACCATATCATAAAATATGGATTGTAATTATAGTTAATCCTCATTTTCTTTCATCTTATAAATGTTAGACATTTTCTACCTACTGTTAACTAAAAATAGAATCACATGCTAACTGCTGAACCAATTAGTTTTCACAGTATGCATTTTATCTTTCATTGAAGGCATAGGAAAAATTTAATCATAAAATGAAGCGAATTTTAGTGGAGTTTTCAGTTGTCTTTAATTTTTTAGGAGCAATGATTATTACTTAATATTTCCCCAAATCAAAATAGCATATTTGTACATATTTAACTAATAATACCAAGCATTTTATACTACATAGATAACACAATTTTAACAAAACATTACATTATTATTAATTAAATGAGAAAGACTATTGATAAAGCCACTGTGCCCAGCTTATCTTCTTTTTATAACAATGTAAGTGAATGCATTGTTATAGTACACATTATTAAATATATTTTCATCATTTTATGCTAACATTTCATAATTTTATGTTTACAAAATTGATTCATCTCACATGTGTATATATGTACATTGATTTATATATAAACTTATAAGAGACATCCATTTCCAGGGAGTTCCTTTAAAGATTTTCCTGTACATCAACTACAGGAATGCAAAGATACTAGGTAGAAGAAAATTACATGCTAAGATTGCAAAATAATTTGGCAAATTCAAAAAGATATTTAATGGAAATACCTAAGCTAGTTAAGGTAATGTGTGTGATATTTATTATTATAACTATGTTTTGTTATTCTCGTGATTATAGTTTGTTTTTCAAGATTGAAAATCATGACACTGATCAAGTTAACAAGACTGTGAATATGGATTAATGTCGGTATTATGTGCACATTTTCACTAATCCATTCACACTTTTGCCCAATTTTCTATTTCTCCGATAATTACAATAAATTTGTGAGACTAGATAGACATTAACTGTGTAGTTTAATTAGTAGGTGGAATTAATTGTGTAGTTTATGGAGACCATTAAGTAAAATGACCTTTAAGTAAATAAAGCTAAGATTATAGATTTCTGCCAACGGTTGTACAGAATCTACAATCTTGGCTTTAGGTACACCTAAATTTAAACAACAGACTAATAAAAAAATATGAATTATAAATTATTTCATAATTCTAAGATAGTCATACTCATGTTGATAGAATGAAGTTTATATGTTATTTAAATTATCTTATGAGGAAGAAAAATAATCAAGGCCATTTTGGATTATAAGAAAGATTATGTAATATGCTGTTAAAGAAAAAAATTATATGAATTACTGTGTGTATTCTCTATGCATAATTTTATTTTATGAGTGACATTTGTGTAGTCTTACAAAAACGCATATAGAGAGTACACTGGAGAAATTAGTTTCAGATTTATAGACAAAACTTATTTCACTGGTGAGTCATTGTGTTTTCAGGAAAGATGACTCAATGAGAATGCATATGTTTATGCTAAATAACCTGTAACGCCAACTAAGGTGGCTCAGTCACCTCACCATTAGGAAGATTGATTTTGCCTTAGTGCATCGGTTTGCAACAGAAGTACCCTTCAGGTAAGTTGAAAAAGGTATCAAGCATGTAGTTTAAATGAGCAGGAACAATTCCAGGGGAGGCAGGAGAATTGTAACTGGCCACTGAAAAAGCATTTCTGCTCCCAAAGAAGATAAGAAGTCATCCTTCAAAGTAAAGTTGTCCACATATTGTGGCTATTTGTTTTCCTTTTTCTTAATGTTTTTACCTGTTTAATAATGTTTGCTAAGAAAACATGATTCTTTTTCTTATAAGCATAAAATGTTTTACCAAACAGGACTACACTATATTAGGTGCTTATGGGAAGGAGTACTTAATTGTCATTTTCACAATAATGAGAATATATTCAAGAATTTCTGAGTGTTCTTCAAGTACACCTGGTTTCAAAGCTAGCATTGTAAGTTATAATAATTAGAGCTACTTGGCCTATAATCTCTTTTCTAAAAGGTTAATTGGTTAACAAATTTCATTCACCAAGGCCTTTTCATCTTAAACTTCATACTTTTTAAACTAACCAATCCCTGTTTGTGATCACTCCCTCTTCTGTTTCAAGGATTTGTTTAAACATTATATTCAAGTTCTTTCTAAGTAAATCAGAAGTAATACTTATCTTTCTCTTTTAAAACATTCCATCTTTTCTCCTGAATGAATTCTGGCAATAAATTTATAGTTAGGCTTTTTAACGCAATAAAACTTTTCAGGAAGAAGAAATCACACATAAGTAAAATTTGACAAGCACAACACCCTAAAAGTATTGGTGTAAATTGCTCAAGAATAAATTCTTCTTGCCCTAGATATTGGATCTGAAAATTCTTATTTCTTTAAATTTTTCTAGTACATTTTCTTCCTAAATGTGATTCCAGAGGCCCAAAGGCAAATGGAGAGAAAAGGCAAGAGAAAGCAAGAGACAAAAAGGGAGAGAGGAGAGAGATCGGAGAGATGAGAGGAGGAAACTGTATTGCTGCTCCTTATCTAGTCTCAGAAGTCACAGAGTCACTTCCCCCCATTCTACTCTATAGAAGCAAGTCACAAAGGCTGACACAGAATCAAATGGAGGAAAATTAAACTCCAAAATCCCATCGTAGGGAACTATCTAATAATTAGTAAATCTTCTATATAAGCTGCAATTCTACACACCTGTTAAAAATGATAATTGACTCCAATAAATACTATTGCATGAAAAATAAAGGAGCAATAGAGTTTATATAATACATGACTAAGGGGAAAAGAATAGTATTTGCCAGAAAAAAATTTTAGAAGGAAGCTAGTAACAGTGGGTGGCCTGGCAATGTAGGGTTGCAAACGGAGAATGGGGGAAAAAGTGGGGTTTTTTTTAATGATTTTGTTTATATGTTTTGCATTGTAATTTTTAATTCATTACATATCTAATAGTATTTTGTATAAAATAAATATATAATGCCAACCCAAGAAATAATCATTATATTAATCAGTTCTTTGACCATAGGAATACTCTTTCATAAGTGCTTAAATATCTGGAAGGCAGGAATAGCATAGTAACATATATACCATCCTTCAGAAAGCATTGGAACATATTACTAGATAGGAATGCCCATAAGAACAAAAGGTTGTATATGCTAACACTTGACAAGGTTGCCTCTGACATATTTCTTTTACATAGTTTTGAAGCACAACCTAGACTATTCCTTTAAAATGCAGAGCATACATTAATTTTTGAGGCAGAAAATTCAAAGAATGGATAATCACCTGTGACTATTTCTTTCAGGTAAATGGAAAAATAGATAAATTGAGACAAACATTATAAAATTTGAGTGTGGAAGACATTTTGTTATGACAGCAAATTTACTTGAGAGATATATTTTTTCCATTTGTATACTACTTAGACTATAATTATCTCACAGAGTTCATGCAAAGGTTATAGTGAAACACAATGTTTACAGAGAATTCAAGATCTATTCCATATATTTTTGGAATGGAACATTTTGTATCAACAAATATTTTTTGCTTAAAAACTTTTATTTGTATATTATTGCATTTGTCTATCTCTGAAAATTTTATTTAGAATGATATACAGTTTTCACACATTTCTTATTTTACAGAGTAAGTGTAGCAATTTAAAATATGTCTGATACTGCTAAAATGGCATTTTAAATTGTTAACTAAAATACAACTCAGTTATTTTACTATAATTATGTTTGCCTGAGCCTGTAATCCCAGATACTTGGGAGGCTGAGGCAGGAGGATTGCTTAAGGCCAGGAATTTGATATCACTCTGGCCAACATAGCTTGCTTTAAAAATGTTTAAAAATTAGCTGGGTGTGGTGGCTCACACCTGTAGTCCCAGCTACTGGGGATGCTCAGGAGAGAGGATAGCTCCAGACTAGAAGTCCAAGGCTGCAATGAGCTATGATTGTGCCCCTGCACTCCAGCCTGGGAGAAAGTGAGACCCCGTTTCTCCCCTCAAAAAAAGCAATTATGTTTTAATTTTACTCTTTTTACTTTTAAAATCAAGTATTTAATTTCTCAAAATGACTTTAGAATATGCAAAAAATTGATACTACTATTTAACTTGTGCTACTGTAATTCTGCCTCTAACATGAGTAAGATATGAAGCACTGCAATTCTGCAAGTTTTTTGTACAAAATTTTGATAATTCTATAGTATGAGTAATATTTACATTTGACATTAGCCATGATGTGTGCTGGACAAATATTGGTATAATGTTGCAGACATACAATAGATTGTACAATGACAAAGTGCTATGTAAAATATTTTAAGTGCTACAGAATATATATATTGATTAGAGGGGAAAGAGAGATGAACCCATAGACTCTCCATTTGTGTGCTAGAAGGAAAGTTAGAGGGTCTGCATGGTATAGAGAACATAATAGTGGACAACAGTAAGAACATATATTTCTAGACATTTCTGCTACTAAAAGTAATTTTCAACTAAGGGAATAAATGTCACTTTTCTCAATTTCTTTGTTTCAACTATAAATGAAAGCATTATACTAAAATGTCTCTAAGCAGCTTTCAATTTTCTCTTTCTATGGCTAGTTAAGGATTCAAATGGGAGAAAATAAATAAATTAAAGACAATGAAATAATACAGCATCAGTGTTAATATAAATATTGACAATACAGTATCTAATAAATGGTAGCAATTTTTCATGTAGAGTTTACTGTTAACTGTGACTCATTCATAATGTACTGATTTTCATTTGATTAACAGAGATAATACATATTTGTACATGTGCCTATAAATATTTCTAAAATTAACTGATGTCTGTATATGCTAATCAAAAGATTTGAATAACTGCACAAGATTACATTGAATATATATTTCGATTGTCTTTTTAACAGCTCTTCTTTCATGTAAATTTTTCATCAAGCCCTATTGATAGAAAATGCTATTTACTTGTCCCATTAGATTCAACATAAAAAACATTATAGAAGACAAAATATTAAAATGAAGAGTGTTTTAAACAAGAGTGAATGCTTTATACTCTATATTCTTGAAAAATTAACCAGAGGAAAGGGAAATATACCCACTTCATTTTCAATCCTTTGAAATGATACAGTGGGATGTATTCATTTATCTGCAGGTTTTTTCAAGGTCATTTAAAATTTAATTTTAATTTGGGGAAAGACTTAGCAGTGTAGAAATAAAGGAAACAATCTGAAAACATGATTATTGATTGGATTTGAGAAATTGATTTAGGAGTAGGAGATAGGAAGGTTAGGGAGGAATTTTCAGTGATTGATAATAAATTAAGGGCAATTAGCAAAGGAACAAGGCAAGAGAAAGAGGCAACATAATATCACATCAAGGAGATTTAATTACTGGGGCTAAAGAAAAACTGCTATTTAGCTAAGAATTCTTTTTAGTAATGACACTAATTTATCCTTTTTGACCCATTTTCCAGAAAACCTTGTGATCCAACCTGAATACTAAATTAGACAATTAATATGAAATAGGATATCTAGGTTTCTCAAAGATATATGTATTTTCATAAAATGAGAAAAGAAATTCTCCAATAATGTTTTCCATAGAATTTGGCCTTAGAAGTAAAAATTGAATGGTTTTAAATAGCCCAGTCCCCAACCCTGTGTTTTACTGAACTCTCTATGACTGAAACAGGCTAACAGTGATATTCAACTGAGCAATATTTCCAGTGTCATATCTCATAGAATACTCTCTTTACATATTCTAATCCCTTCATCCCTCCAAAATCAACACCCTTGGATTCAGCCAACATACATATTCATTATGTACTTGCTGCATTTTTATTATGTGATGGAGACCATTTTAGATACTGATGATAAATCAGTGAATAAACAAATAATAATCCCTATTTGCTGGAAAAAATTATATTCTTATGAGAATAAGATAAATTAACAAATGAAATCAGTAAAATGTATGCTATTTTGCACTGTGATTACTTGGTATAGAAAAAAATAAATCAGAAAAGCATAACGTGGAGAGTGTTGCAATTTTGTGTAGGGCAGTCAGGGAAGGCCTCTTAAAGAAAGTGATGTTTAATGAAAGAAGAGCTGAGAAAATTGTGAAGATATCCTGGGGGGACTGTTCTAGAGGAAAGAGAAGTAAGTGACAAGAAGTGAGAGAATGTCACATGTGTTTGAGCAATAAATTGTTAGAAAGTAATTTGAAACTTAATTTTGATTTGGGGAAAGACCTACCAAAGGAGACATCAAGTAAGCTAGGTGAAAATCGAAATTATTAATTGTACTTATGAAATTAATTTGGGAGATTGGAAATCTGTGGGGGAATTGTGTTTTTGAGTAATAGGAAGAGGTTAATGTGGCTGGAACTCACCAGCCAACAAGGGCAGTAGCAGAAGATGAATCAGACAGGCCATGAAGGGCTTGGTTCTATGGGGCTTATAGTCCTTTTCATTGACTTTCACTTTGATTCTGAGGCTTAGAGAAAAGGAGAAACATGATCTGACTGAGAGGCTTCATTGAGTGTCAACTGAAAGGGAATGAGGGTGGAAATCATTGCAATAACCCAGACAGTGACTTGGGATGGGCTGGTAAAACTGGAGGTAGAGAAAAGTGATTGGAGTCTGGATATATTTTGAAGGCAAAGCCAAGAGAATTTGCTACCATATTAGGTATGAGGAATGAGAGAAAGAAGTGAGTCAAGGACAACACCATTTCTTTTTATCTGAGCACTTTAAATGATGGCCGACATCCACCAGAATAGGAAAAACTGCTGGTAAAGTAAGTTTTGGAGGGACAAGAAGAAGTTTGGTTTTGGACATATTAACTTCAAATGTCTATTACATATCCAAATGGAGATTTCAAGTAGGCATTTGGGGTATTTGTGTATGGAGTTTATAAGAAAATGACCCAATGAGAGATAAAAATTTGAGACTATCCTTCTTTAGATTCAACTTTTATTTTTTGTTATTTTATTATTATTTCAATAGATTTAGGGAGTACAAGTGTTTTTTGTTACATAGATGAATTGTATAGTGGTGAAGTCAGAGCTTTTAATGTACCCTTCCCCATAGTGAAGATTATACCCAATAGGTAATTTTTGATCCCTCACAACCTCCTCTCATCCTCTTCTTTTGTTCGTTTTGGAGTTTGGCTGAGATTACTTAGGGAGTGAAAGGAGATGAACACACATCTACTTTCATTTTAATGACTGAGCCATGAACCACTCCATTGAGCAGAAACCAAGAAAATGAGGAGACACCAGCAAAGAAATTGCTAAGACAGGGCTAAAGAGGTAGAGGACATGGTTCCAGATCCAATCCTAGAATCTGTTTCTTTAGAGAGAAACTTGTTTCTGAATTTGAATCTGAGTTTTTTATTTGTTTTTTTACATAAATGTCACATTGATATAAATATATTCTCCATTACTAATCCATTCTTGATTTTATATAGAGCTACAGAAAGAGGCATTTTGAGTTTTTTCCAACTGCAAATGGGTGATTTTATGTGAAAAACTGAAAGAAAAACCTAAATGAATCATTATTTTTGCAAGATGTAAGAGAGAAAGAGCTTGCAAAAAGAACTTGTTAATTCTGAGTAATCTAGGGAAGCTCTGATTTTAAATATTCTGTTGTCCCTATAAACTATCAACATTTCATGGGAATTTTTAATAGATGGATATCAAAAATGCATTCTTCATATTTCCTTTCATACTCAGAAGTGACACAAAACTCTGTTTCTCCAAATGTGTTCATTGTGTTAATAAAATATACATAAATGTGTGTTTTCATATAAAAGAATCATATATGATCAGGGAGTATCAGGTATACATGGAATAAATGGTCAAATAAGTTTACCTGTTTCAGTAAGATTGAATCTTCTATTTTTAGTTTACTCTCTCCCTCTCTCTCTCTCACATCTACATACTATCCAGATTCAGTCCAGAAAGAAATTAACTTTATTGGGGAAACAAAATAGTCAAAAATTTGTTAGCTTTACCTTTTAAAAGAATCCTCAAGCTGTCACATAGCCTTTGAGTTGCTTGCTTATTTGACAGTTCTCTAGAAAATAATTAAAATATTCACAATATATTTTTCTAAGAAACAACATAGGGATATAAACTCAGGCACACATTTTAATTTTCTAATACACATAAGCCACCACTGTCCCATAATTATATTAGTGCATTGTCCCATGACTGAAAATTATTTATGTGCTAAAAGACAATGTAAATGTTTTTATTTTCTACATAATTGGAAATAAGTTCATTATGCACATATTAAACCATATGTACACAATTAATTTTAATAATGATTTAGTGCTTATTATAAAAAGACCAAACACTTGTAATCACTATTGTGTTTCATAAAATGAATAAACTAGGAAGGGCCTTAGAAAACCACTAATCCTTATATTTTCACATTTTTACAAAAAAAAAAAAAAAAAAATAGAGGCCACTACAGATAAAGTTTAAAGCCCAATTTTACATAATAGCAGAAACAGGCTCTGTATGCCTAGCCATTATTCAATTTATTTTACTAATGATTCTTAAAATTCAATCACTTGTGAATCCTAATATCATATTATATATGCATGCAAAACAAGTTGCCTTGCAAAATAAGAATCTTGCCTGTATAAAAGATACACTTGTATTTAATAAGCTTTTTATTTTACAATAATTTTAGATTTTTTCAAATATTGCAGCAATAGCAGAGAGTTTCTATATATTTCACCCAATTCCCCCCCAATGTCAACAGTTTATATTACCATGATATATTTGTCAAAATTGGTCAAACAACAGTGTATCTTATCATCAACTAAACTCCAGAATTTATTTGGATGTCACTAGTTTTCTAACTATTCCAGGATACAATCCAGAATCATTGTGTCTCCCTATTTTTTTTAGGCCTTGATGGTTTTGAGGATTACTGGTCAAATATTTTGTTTGATATCCTCAATTTTGTTTGTTTCTGATTTTTTTATAACTAGAATGGGGCTATGAGTCTCGGAGGATAACACAGAGGTGAAGTACCCTTTTTATCACATCATTTCAAAGGGGATATATGCAATAAACACGATTCATCACTGATGATGTTTAAATGGATCACTTGGTTAAAATAGCTCTACTCTAGAGTTACTTTTCTCTCCCTCCCTACATTTTTTTTTTTTTTTTTTTTTGAGACAGAGTCTCACTCTGTTGCCTGGGCTAGAGTGAGTGCCGTGGCATCAGCCTAGCTCACAGCAACCCCAAACTCCTAGGCTCAAGCAATCCTTCTGCCTCAGCCTCCCGAGTAGCTGGGACTACAGGCATGTGCCACCATGCCCAGCTAATTTTTTCTATATATATTTTTAGTTGGCCAGATAATTTCTTTCTATTTTTAGTAGAGACAGGGTCTTGCTCTTGCTCAGGCTGGTCTCAAACTCCTGACCTCGAGCCATCCACCCGCCTCGGCCTCCCAGAGTGCTAGGATTACAGGCGTGAGCCACCACACCTGGTCATCCTACATTTTTTCATATGGAAACCTGCCACTAAGTGCTGCTCCCTCTCCTGGAGAGGGAAGCAGTTTAATAATTATTTAAACCCCTGCCCTATGAATTTAATAATTTATTATATTGGTGTGGACTCATGTTTATTTATGTCACACTTTAGATCATAACCCCAAAACACTTTACTTTGTGGCTCAAAGTGTCCTAGTTTTGGCCATTGGAATTCTTTTCAGGTTGGCTCCCATGTCTCTTTGAGGTGCCTCAATCCTTTTGTTTTTTGAGTACTTTCTTGCTTTCTGGGAACAGTGTCATTTAATATCTTTCCTGTCCCAGCCATAGAATCAGACCTTTCTCCAAAGAACTCTGTTTTCTTTATTGGAAAATGGTATTTAGAAACTCATACCAGGGCTCTGGACATGCTCATTGCTGTTGGGGTGTCACTCCTAGTTCCCCCCCCCCGCCAGGGCAGATAGAGCTAGTAAATGTATGTATATATACAAATGTGTGTATACACACACACTCACACACACATATATATATATATACACCAATAGAGATATATAGATATTATTTCTGTATCTATGCATCTGGAGCTATATTAAGCTGAATTTGAGTTCAAACTGATGTTTTCAACTCTACCAGTGTGGCGCAGTTCTTTCTAGTCTACCCAAATATTTGTAACTCCATTGTAGCCATCTGTTCTTGTTTGCCAGGGGCTGGAGGTTTTTCTAGCATGTGGAACTTTCAATGCTAATACGTGACAATACCAAGTAAAGTGGGAAGGTTGTTCACTCTAACTTCCACTTCAACTTTGAGAAACCTGGCTCCATTATCCCAAATTATGCCTGGATAAAATATCCATTCAAAGTGCAAGATGGGCCAATGGATTTTGATATCATAGAGCACAAAAAACTTCACTGAAATGGTTTCAGATTCCATAAGGCCAACATTAAGAAAATACTACTTGTCAGTTTTTGGCGTAGTATCAGTGAATATCCACAATTATTTGAAAAGACTCATAAAATACTCTTCTCTAGCCAAATATCTGTTTAAGGCTACATTTTCTTCATGTACGTAAAAAAAACAATAACAACATATCTCAACAAACTGATTGCAGAAATAAAGATTAAAATTATATCTGTCAACTATTGAGCAGATGAAAATCCAGTTACCATCTGTTAAAAGGATCAGAAAACATGAAAACAATGACACATTTCTCACTTCATTTTTTTTTGTTTGTTTCAGGAAAAAAATATTACTTTCCACATTTTTTATGTATATTACCATATCATAGGATTTTCATTATTAATTTAATGAAATTAAAAATAAAATGTTTTAACAATTGAATTTCTAATATGATAATTATTGATGGATGTTATCTATATTACCTAGAGCTCTTAGGGCCCTTAATAATTTTTAACAGTGTAAAGGGGAACCTAAGACAAAAATATTTATAACAGCTGCTTTAGATAAATCAAAATATAAAGGAGAATTTTACCTACTCTGAATGCTGAAAACCAATAGAGAAGAATTTTTCAAAATAGTAATAAAAATAGGTTTGAAAATTGTTCCCCAAGTAAAGAATAATAATAATACCAATAACAATAATCATAATAAAAGTTCTCATTTTAAACTTCTTAACTTCTTGAAGTATATATCCTCTTATTGTGTGTTATCTATTATAAAATTTAATTGGCATCCTGTTATATCAAACATGACTGAGTTATCTCCAAGTCAAATCCACTCCAGATCAAGGGTGCATCAACCTTTTTATTTAGATAGTGGAGATCTTGGCATATACAATAGATGGATACTCACATGCACGTATGTACATATATGTTTATTTAAGTCCTCTCTTATGTAGCCTTCCATAGGCTATTAGCAAAAATCACTCTGAGTACCAGAATCTTAGTCAAAAAGATAGTCAAATTAACTAATTTGAAGACAGAAAACTATCTCTGCAGTCTTCACTATAATTAAAACTTAATTATAGTGAATTAAGTCCAGTACAGTTAGAGAATATATTTTGAGTAGCATATTCCAGGGACAGTATGCTTCCTAAGGATACTCGAGTTTCAAAGGTTCTGTAATGTTAGACATATAAATACACCCTGGAAATTTTATTTATGTACCCAAATAATGTTCATTCCTTTATCCATTCACAAATTGTTGGATGATGACAAGATTCTAGCCACAAAGCTGGGGCCTGGGATACAATATCTAGAGGCTCTGTCTGTCTACAAAGACTAAGTCAGTGTAGAAGCCTGAGAATTAATGGTGCCAAAACAGTTCCAGCAAACTTATGTTTGTGTAGGGAAGGTTATTAATTACAGAACCTCCCATAGAACAGTTTTGTTAAATCAATTATTAAAAATGGAATGGTTGGAGAAAATAGAGAAATCAGCAAATGCAATGTTGTGAGGGTCTTACTTGTATTAAGCTTAAGCATTTTGAAATTTCCCTTGAAGCATATACAATGATTTTTAAGGAGATATATATTAATATATAAACACAGATTTTTTATTCATAAAGACTATTAAAAAACACAGTTGCCTAAAAAAGATCATAAATATTTATAAATAGGAAAGAGTTTAACAAATTTGAGAACTTGAATACAATAGAATTTTATACCTTTATTACAGAAAATGGGGTATGTTTACATCAATTGCTTTTGAGTTTCAAATATTGATAGACTCTACATAAAGAATGAATGGGGGTATGAAATAATGACACATGCCTTATATATGTGTCTACATATTGCAATTGATTATATGAGCATACATGAAAGCCAGAAAATAAAAATAGGAGGATTTTAATATGTTTCCATTTTGTGCATGTTTGGGGGGCTTGACTGGCCACAGGGAGCAAGCAATAATAAAAAGATGAAAAAGTATTCATATTTTTCAAAGCATGTGTATTTTGAAGCCATTTTTGTTGTGAGGTTTGGGGCTATTTTTGCTTTTATCCTTGCATTTCTTAGTATTTTTATGACGAATATATAATTTAAAAAAACAACAAAGTATTTTTCTTGTGTGAAGAAATTTTTTTTTCTTGTATGTAGTATGAGAGATGGTTTTGCCATAACCACATTAGAGAGAAGAATGGTAGTTTACTCTTATCATATTCCAAATTAAAAAATAAGAAAGAATGGAAGTAAGGCAGGGACAGTGAAAAGATGGCATAGCAGCTAGCTAACCAAATTATTAAGCTGTTAAAATACATGGGGCTTATTGACTGCTTACATGTGAGAAAGGAGTGAGGTACATAAGGTCAGAATGGCTACTAGATTTCTCATTTAGGCAAACATCTAGACTGTGAGTTCATTCACTAAAATGATAACAGGAAAAAAGAACACTTCAGAGTGATATGCGATGAATTCGGTTTTAAAACAAAAACAGTGCTGGTAACAAGGTGGTCTCCCAATAGTGTATGTCCCCACATTTTCTAGGGAAAAGAGAAATAACTAACTGGACAATAAGTACCAAATTCAATTTAGTGTTTCACCTTCACAAGCTTGGCAAACTAGTATGTGCTCTAAATTAAACCTTGCTGTATGTTTACAGTAGTATCTATGAGCAAAAGGTGAATTTCATCGTTTTTTAAAAATATGCATCTGTTTAGAAATAAGCCTATTATTAGATGTCAATATGAAGGAATGACACTATTCTCCAGTGAAATGGTACCTTTTTTTATTTCAATAAGCCATTCCACATTGCGTTTTATAGTATAGTGCCAAAAATTAATAATTTGTAGTATGGCTTTAACATTAGAAAAGAACTTTTATAGAAATATTTGCAATAGAACTGTAATGCCCTTTTAGCATGATTTAGCAATAATTAAGAATGATACTAATCGGAAGACAAGCACAAGATAGAAATACTTTCTGATCATCTGTCAACATCCTTAGCTCCCAGTTCTTTGCTGTCCTAAGTTATTGTTTCTTGCCCCTAAACACCCTGTAACTGAGATCCAATTACCTCTGTCTTTACTCCCATTTTCTCAGTTTTTATTTGAGGTCTGTGAGCCACTTCTGTCCCTAAACCATCTCTAGTGGAACAGAGCAGCAATTCTTGTTTGTTCACCATATTTTTGTGACTTTACTCTGTTCTGAATTATAGATGAGTGATAAGTTTCTATGACAAAAAAATGTTTATTAAGGTCCTAGAAATACTGACCCACCAATAATACATTATCAAAATGTGTTAGCAGCCAATTTGATGCATTAATAAAAAATTCAAATCACCTATATTTAGAGATTGAGCTTTTGTGATAGTTAATTTTACTTTCTAAAGATAATTAAGCATGAGTGTATTCATGTATGAATGTTTAGTCATGGGCAATTATCAGGTCAAGTGAAGCATTTGAATGTATATATATCTTCTATTTTCAAAATCTTTGAGAGGAGTTTTTTCCCATAGCATGTTCTCCATCTTTAATATTGGGAGAAAAAAAGCTGCTTAAAAATTATCTCATAAGTTCCACAGAAAATTAAATTGATAATGTAAGAAAAAATTGGCACTGTATATGGTTAATGGACAGAACATAATACATTTCCTAATATAAATTATAAATCCTATTTAATAATAGCTGCTAAGTAGTTATTAGAAAGTACTATACATCCGTTCCATAATTCATAGACACTTTATTTCAAATGCCACCTTGCCTCACACATATTTTATCTCATCATTAGAAGAATATATAAGCCATTCTACAAAGAGAGAAAATTGCTTTTATTGAGATGCATATGAACCATTTTCCACTCTAAATTGATTGGCTTTTTGGCCACATAGTTGAACATTAAGGAATAACAGAAAGTAATGTATACATTTTTTTAGATTGTGTGCCATGGAAAATCACAGCAGGAACTTTATTATAATAATTTTATATTTCTGAGAATAGATGAAAGAAGAAAACTGCACAGTTATCTAATTTACAGAGCGAAGTGTTATTTTGCAGGATTGTCTCATTCCGCACATAGGTTCTTCTCGGGGATTTCAGCATAATGATGTCCTTACCAATTATTTCCACAATCTAACTGTACTAGTCTTTAATAGTATTCTGATTATGATAAAAATAAATCAGTGCAACTGTCTGGAGAACCAAAGCCTCTTTGAAGTTAAACTGAGTTAACACACATGAAATTAAGTAATATGAGTTCTTATTTGTTAATAGTTCCATTAGATCTTCAGTATAAGTTTATGCTGTGAGACCTAAAATTGGGATCATTTTGACTTCCTGTATCTCTTTTTCCTTGAGCAGAATCTAAGGTGGATCTGTCCTATCAAATGTGACTCTACAGTAAGTGGCATTCAATTGATGCTACCGTCACTAGCTTAGATGTAATACCAGGAAGGATGATTTATAATCAGTATTGAACTAAAACATATTTACTTTGCAGCTTAGTCCTTCACCTGCATTTCATGACTTCTCTGCCTTTTGTAGAATCATTTAGGTTCTACTTCAAAGAACCATGACAGGCTGGGCGCGGTGGCTCACGCCTGAAATCCTAGCACTCTGGGAGGCCGAGGCGGGTGGATCGCTCAAGGTCAGGAGTTCGAGACCAGCCCGAGCAAGAGCGAGACCTGTCTCTACTAAAAATAGAAAGAAATGATCCGGCCAACTAAAAATATATATAGAAAAAATTAGCCGGGCATGGTGGTGCATGCCTGTAGTCCCAGCTACTCGGGAGGCTGAGGCAGTAGGATCGCTTAAGCCCAGGAGTTTGAGGTTGCTGTGAGCTAGGGTGACGCCACGGCACTCACTCTAGCCCGGGCAACAAAGCGAGACTCTGTCTCAAAAAAAAAAAAAAAAAAAAAAACGAAAAAAGAAAAAAAAAAATCAAAGAACCATGACAAAGTTGAAGTCATTTTAATAAGGTTCACTGTGTTTTAAATCTATTCGCTTAGAGAATGCATTGTTTGCTTTTCCCCCTCCTTTTCTCCAGTACCCATAAATACAAATATGTGTAATGATAATGGAGATTTGATCACAGTTCCTTCATTGTGTGCAAAGATCAGATTCAATGAATATTTTCTTATTTGTATCTTTATAAGCATGTCAACCAATTTTAGGTGAAAAATGAGGTTGAAAGCCAGCCACCCATAAAATATATCTGTTTAAACTAGAATTGAACTTGTCCAAATGCTCATTGCTTTGCAAAATATTCTATTCCTATTTATTTATTTTTCACAGTTGGTTAGATTCTGACCTACCCTGCAACACTGCATTCCTTCCCAGTAAGGTGCCCGATTTATAATTCCCTCTTTGAAACTTGAAGAATGCTCCCACCTACTGAATGAAATATGAATGAAGATAAAAACTCATGATGAAGGAAATCAGTGTTTATGGAGAAAACTCCTTAGATGTGTGAAAGAAAAAAATACTATTCATGTGTATTACAGCACTTTCTTTAGAATAAATGTGCATTATATTTTAACCAAACAAGTTAGGTCTCTCACTAGTTATCTGTGAATTAAACAAGTTTCAAAGAAATAGTCATTCCACATCCTAAATATAATTCTAAGGAAGTTCAAACGTTCCCCCTGAAGGTTCCGTAATTGAGTCTGCTGAAATAAACTGACAATAGGCAGATTAACAGGAGAAAAGACATACAAATTTACTGATGCAAACCACATGGGTGTCACGCAAAGTATGAGACTCAAAAAAGGGCCAGATGGTTGAAGCTTAAATACCCTCCTCACAGGGAAGAGGAAAGTGGGGGATATAGGCAATTTTAGAAGAATAAATTATTTTTAGGGGAGATGAATGGGCCCAAAGAACAGACAATAGCCTGGGAGAAAGTTTCTCTGGACCCTGAGGTGTAGTGTAAACCCTAGTAGGCTTTTCTGCAACTTGCATCAATTTCTATCCTTTGATGTGGTATCTGGGGAAGGGATTCACAACAAATGTCTTTTGGAGGATCCAGCCTTTAGGTAGATAAGGGAACTCAAAGAAAGCCCTCCTCTGCATTTGCTGCACCCCAGGTGTTCTCAGTCTGAAATCCAAAGCTGCATGTTTTGGAGTATTGTTTCCTGAGCCCCAGCATAACAAAAGCTCAGTCTTGTCACTAGGTCCAGGTATGACTATTAACTACACATTCTCGCAAAGATTCAGAGAATGTGAAATGGGGGTCTTAGAAAGATGGATACTTAATACACAAAATATGTTTAAAAATCAAGCAAAATTACCAAGATGTGAATTTCTTAAGGACAGGTTGATATGATCTTGGGAGAATTGGGAAAAATGGGAAGTACTAAATGCCAAAATAAGAAAGACAGATTAAAGAGTAAAATTAGTAGAGAAGGAAATAGAAATCAATAAAATATTTTAAAATGTAAAAGGAGAAAAACAATTAACTTAGCGCCAAATATATTTTGGTAGGGCAGCTAATTATTTTGCATATTGTATTAATTCTCTCTAAAGTTGCTAACATGGTTTTGTTACTCAAATGAGAAAGTTTTAGATGCCAAGTTTTGAGACTGAAATGCATGGAAAATATTATAATATTAAATCCTTTGAAAACCCATTTAAGAAAATTTTACTACATAACTAATTAATGATTATAATGAATAAAAACATTTGAAGTGCCACATAAACGTTAAATAATAATGCCATCATTGCATATAAAAGATAAATTTTAATCAACTTATTGGTTGATTATATTCATCATCATTTGTAAATTTAATAATAAAATATAACATGTAAACTGGGATAATTGTCATATGTTCCCACTGGTTTTACATGAGCACTTGTTGATTGCAAGAAAGAAAATCCTAACAAATTAGCTCACCTATGGAAGAATTTACTGGATAAATTTGGGAAATTAATGGAAAATGATAGAAAACAGAACGAGTGAACAGGAAGAAACCAAGGGAAGATACAGCATACACATAGAGTGATTTGGATGGGTATATATCTCTCCAAGTTTTCTATTTCTCATAAGGAATATTCTTTCCTTGTTGATTCTTTTTGTAACGAGCTTCCCTTGCCCTGGTCTTTTTGTTGCTTCTTCAAGCTTTAGCTTGTGTGTAATTCTGGCTCACAACTCAGTATCCCTAAAGCACAAATATGCAACATTATTTGATTGACTCAGCCTCTGTGTCTTAATTCAATATTTCTGAGAACAATAATCGAATTTGTCCAGCTGAGATCGAAACCACATTTACAGATTATTAATAATAAAGGGGTGTAAGGCAAGAATTGTGGTAAGGGCCTAGCTAAAAATAAGGCACAGGCCCCGCTAAAATAATGATAATAATGAATCACTGTTCCCTGTTTGCTTCTCTACAATTGCTATTCTGGATCCACATAGCTGGTGGTCATAAAGATTCTTAGTTTTCTCAGTAGATAACACCACCTTTTCAAAACCTAGGGGTAGTTTCTGAGATATCTTCCAGGTCCCACATTCAAGTGGATTGGGTGACCCACCCAGATCAGCCATCCATACCAAGAAACTGACTCAGCTGGAATTGTAACCCCAGGAACTGAAGCA
The DNA here is from genome assembly GCA_028533085.1 of Varecia variegata. Classification (NCBI taxonomy): domain Eukaryota; kingdom Metazoa; phylum Chordata; class Mammalia; order Primates; family Lemuridae; genus Varecia; species Varecia variegata. Next base: position 32,577,788 of record CM052443.1, read on the forward strand.
ACACAAGAAGATTTCTATACCCCTATAATTTTGTCCCAAACCTAGCCAATTATCAAGCCTAATTGCCTAATCCTCGGCCCGCCAAACTGTCTCCCAAATTCTCCCGGAGGCAGATTTGAGAAATTTCTCCCATCACCCCACTTAGCGGTATGCAGAATTAAACTCTTTCTCTGCTGTAACACCTACTGTTTCAGTGTATTGGCTTATTCTTGTGCAGTGGGCAAATGAACGTGGCTGGGCGGTAACAAGATCAGAAACTGACCACTGGTGCAATCAGTAGTAACCAGGTGTACTGGGATCACATGATATACAGGGCTAAACATTTCAAAACTTTAAGAAGGAATGGTTCACTAGGAAGCTGTGCGCCTGCACCTAATGGGAGGTATGAGCATCAGTAATACAATTTGGTATGATGTTTAAAAAATATTTAGTAAAATTCACATGTTATAAATATAAATTAATTTTATTATAAATGTATCAAAAGACAGTATAGTGCTAAAGAGGAGTCGTGAAGTCATACTTTCTCTCCTTACCACTTACTAACTCTTCGATCTTGAGCAAGTGGTCGTGAGCATTAAATGTATTAATTAGTGTAGAATTAGTGTAAAAGAAAAAAAATTGTGTATAACAGAAAACTGTCTGGAACACCATGAGAGCTGTGTAAATTTTTGCTAAAAGAAAGGACTCCATAATATTTAATCCTTAGCATGGGCTCTGTGTGTGTGTGTGTGTGTGTGTGTGTGTGTGCTAATATATATGCTAATGTACCCATGTTCACATAGGCAGTACATATGTATATACACACACTCACAAACACATACACATGCATATGTGTATATTAAAAGAGAGAGAAATTATATATAGACTTTTTAAATGCTAAGTGTTTTGTAATTTATAATAAAATAAAGAACAAAATGCATTTATTGGCTATTTTCAGGAAACAAGAAGCTAACCTTCCAGGATTAAAATAATATTTTCCATGAAAAAGTTTTCTGCTCATAGATATTTACAATTTGTAAAATATTTTGACACCATTTAACAATCCAATTTCCTCAATTGTTAAGATGTTAATAGTATAGAAAACAAAGAGAACGAAAACACCAAAAAATTCTAAAAGAAGCATGCAGAATTATTTATCTTCCCTCTTTCTCTTGTACTGCTTCCGCTTTACTGTACATTCTCAAACACTATATTCGTTTCATTCATGTTGTCCATGAATATGTTTCGGTGATAATGACTGTTTGTTAAATATTATTTAGAAAATACACATTTACAAAAATAAGAATATAATAACCTATAGACGTAGTATCCCCAAATAACTATTGTTAACATTCTAGTATATATCCGTCCAGGATATTTCCCTATTCAAACACAAAACTATGTTTTTGCAAAAATTAGTCTTTCAATAACATTGTTCCATGCTACTACATTTTCTCCTGCCACATCATTATTAGTGACTAGATGGTAACACAAATAAAATTTATTTAACAAATCCCTATTTCTGGTCATTTGTTTCCTATTACTTCTATTATACACAACATTCTATTATCTTTTCCATAAGTATTTTTCATATGTGTATGCATAATTCTTGAGGATAAAAAATAGTAGATAGAAAAGGTTAATAAAAAACATGTAAAAAGCATGTAAAGTTTAAGACTTTAGGTACATATTGCCTGATTGCCCTCTATAATTATTGCTTGATGACTCTCTTCTATCAACTATGTGAGAAAGTTTGTTCCTATCAATTTTAACATCAGTTAGCTTTTGTATTAACACTTGTTAATTTTACAGTTTAAAAATATATCCTATTGTTATTATAATTTGTGTTCTTTAATTACTATTGTTATCAGTGCACTTTTCTAGTAATATTTTTTCTTTTGTTATATTGATTAATGAACATCGTTTATTTGTTGAGTAAATTTTACATACTGATTGTCAAATGTTACATTATATATCTATGTGCTTGTGAACATTTAAATTTTATTTGTCTTTATAGTTCACTATACTTTTAAGGTGAAAAATTTTATATTTGGGTAAACAATTGTCAATGTCATTTCTCAAATCATAATGAATGTTCTGAATCCTTTTCATCTCTGAAAGTTGTTAAACTTACACCTCTAATCATGGTCTGATGTGGCTGTCATAACCTTCCCTAGGATCAGTTTAGAGTGATACATTTTTGATTAGTCTCTAGTTGTGTGATCTAGTAGTTTTCTAAGGGTCATAGAGCAATTGAAAGAACCCCTTAGGAATTGAAAACACACAAGAATTTCCATATAACAGGCTAAAGGTATCCATCTTGGAAATAATTAAGATTAGGGTTAGATAACATATTTTTTGCTATATTTAAGCTTAAAGTAGTAAGATAATTGATTTATACTGAGATATTGGTGTATGGTAGATTGCTTTGTACAAGGTATAGCTTTCCTTACACATATTAATTAGATGTTAGCCAACAATATATGCTTATTTAATAAAAGACAATGTCTAATGTTAATGGAAATTCAATTAGCAAAATTACATATAATTAATAATATTCTTAGATATCTGCACCTCTGGGATAACTAGCTAGTTGCTGCCTATTGTCCTATCCAAATATTATAGCAGATTCTAAATATATAGATATTATTAAGCAGAAATTCAAAAGTTTCTGATAGTTTAGGTACTAACAAAATGATCAAAGATTTCCTAATATGTCTTATCAAGTAGAACAAAAATGCATGATGAGAGCATATTCAAGGAACTCAAGTTGCTTTAGTATGTATAAAACAGATCAACTAACTTTTCAAATATACTGCATGATAGTTTTTATTGTTCATTTTATTGCTAAACATTGTTTTCCTCCGCTGCTCCTACCACCACCAATTTCCTGCCCATCACTCCTCCTACAATTACATGAAGGGTTTTCTATTTAAGTTTCTTGGGTTTAAGAGAGCAGAGTAAAATGGGCAATTCCATCTTCTCCTCTTTTAATCATGCAAAATAAATTAAAGAAATAGGAAACAATAGAACTTCATTTAGATAAAGCTAAGAAACATCTGTTACCATTTTATACTTTGTAAGCAACATCATCATTAAGCTAAAGTTTTTTGAAAAAGCAAATTATCAAAATATTATTGCTGTTTATGGAGCATGTCCTGCCTCTTGCTATCATTTTCAAGTGCATACCTCACAATATTTTATAAATGATTTTTGAAAATATTAATCTGTCTAATAATCTGTCTGCTACATTGTAGCAGAGATTGCTCATTGTTTTCCAAAAGCCTTTCTCCACTTCCTCTTTAACAAAAGAACCCACTGATGCCCAAGTGAAAAACTCTATTTCTAAAACTTCTATTGCTGCTGTATACAGCCATGTGACTACATACTAATCATTGAGTTGTAAGGGCAAGAGTTTTGTGGGAGATCCTCGAAGTCTCCTTGAAGAGGTCATAGCCTTTCTTTCTTCTTCATTGTGTTTGGTTATCTGGTGTATGGATTTGATGGCTGAAATCATCCAAGACAAGGAGAAAGAGGTGCTACAGGTGAGAAGAGATGAAGCCTGAGTACCTTGCTTGGAAATGCCTAACCCATCTTGCCCAGCCTACTTGTGTTTATTTCTGCAATTATTTTCGGTGACAGAGAAGTAGACTGATAGCTTATTCAAACCACTATTATTTTCGATTTTTCTATCTCACTCTTATCAAAACAAAATCCCTATCTGACACTAAAAGTAAAGCCTGTTTTCTAAACATATTTGAAACCGAACGTAAATATTAATTCAAGTAGTCTCATTAATTACATAATATATGGCATACTAATTAGTGAAGAGGTTAATACAAAAGGACACACTACCTTTAAAAAGTTCTATTAATTCCAATCGATCCAAGAACAATATCATATTTATAAGTTTTCACAAAATTTAATATAGGCATAGATTTTAAAATCTACCAGATTGCTTCATTCTGCAAACCTACTCATATTCTGGCAATTAATGTGTCAAACATAATCCCACAATTATTTTGATGTTTTTAGTGATGAATGAATATCAATTTAGAAAGATGTCTGTTGAAGGACAATAGAAATATTGTCATTCTTTTCAGTAGGAAATCTTCGTAGGTTTGTAGATGAGATTTTAATTGTTTTGTAATGTAGTTACCTCTTATCTGTCATTTTGCTTTCTAAGATTTTAGTTATCTGCATTCAAATGTAACCCAAATATATTAAATGGATAATTCCAGAAATAAACAACTCATAAATTTTAAATTGCATGCTATCCTGAGAAGTGTATGAACTGTTCCAGTTCATACCTGAATCATCTCTTTCTTTTCAGTGTATCCATGCTGTAAATGTTACCCATTGATGAGTCACTTAGTAGCTATCTCAGTTATGAGATCAATAGATCACAAGAAGAGGGTGATTAGAGAATAATAAGATAAATTGAAAGAGAGAAGAAAGAGAGAGACCAGATTCATATAACTTTTATTACAGTGCCTAATTTATAAATTAAACTTTATCATAGATAATTTAGATATGTGAAAAAACACAGTACATATAAGGTTTTGTACTATCTGTAGTTTCAGGCATCCACTGGGGGTCTTGGAATGTATCCCCTGCAGATAAGGAAGGTCTACTGTACTATTAGGCTTTCTCTTCACATTAAGTGCCCCAAAGATATAGATACGTACATACAGAGAAACCATAAACAATGAAAAACTATGTACTTTGTTATTAGCTTTACTCTTTCAAATTCTCTTAGCACAAAGACAGAGCAGTGCATATCTAAAGAAAAAGCACATGACTTATGCTCAAGGAATAAACAGGGCTTCCAACCATTCTTTTCATTTAATATCAGTTCTTTCCAACTCTTCTCAAGAAGTCAAGCCTTAAATTAAATGTCCCACCTGCTTTAGAATTTGAAAAGAAAACCATGCACAGAGCATGACCATTTTACATAGAGTGACTCCAACCATAGGTAATTAGGTTGCACTATTTGTAATATAACATTATTTCTATTTTCTTTTCTCCTCTTGGGGAGAAGAGAGATGGATGGCCATAGAAAGCCAATAAAGGAACAAAAGCATTGCTGATGTGTGAAGGAAGAAACCAAAGACTGTCCCTCTTTTCACCACTGGTTCTCTTGATTTTAATTTGTTTCTCTTACATTGGCTTAAAAATCAAACAACCCTATCAAAAAGTGGGCAAAGGACATGAACAGAAACTTTTCAAAAGAAGATAGACTAATGGCTGACAAACATGAAAAAATTCCTAACATCTCTAATCATCAAGGGAAATGCAAATCAAAACCATAATGAGATATCACTTATCTCCAGTGAGAATGGCCTTTATCAAAAAGTCCCAAAGCAATACATGGTGGCATGGATGTGGAGAGATAGGAATGCTATTACACTGCTGGTGGGACTGCAAACTAGTGAAACCATGGTAGAAAGCAATATGGAGATACTTCAAAGAGCAACAAGTAGAACTACCATTTGATCCAGCAATCCCATTATTGGACATCTACGCAAAGGATAAAAAGACATTCTATAAAAAAGACATCTGCACTCGAATGTTTATAGCAGCACAATTCACAATTGCAAAGATGTGGAAACCACCCCAAGTGCCCATCAATCCATGAGTAGATTAATAAAATGTGGTATATGTATAGCATGGAGTTCTACTCAGCCACAAAAAACAATGGTGATCTAGCACCTCTTATATTATCCTGGATGGAGCTGGAACCCATTCTACTAAGTGAAGTATCTCAAGAATGGAAAAACAAGCACCACATGTACTCACCATCAAATTGGTATTAACTGATCAATACTTAAGTGCACGTATAGTAATTACATTCATCGGGTGTCTGGCAGATGGGAGGAAGAAGAGGGAATGGGCACATACACACCTAACAGGTGCGGTACGCACTGTCCGGGGGATGGACATGCTTGAAGCTCTGACTTGGGTGAGGCAAAGGCAATATACATAACCTAAACATTTGTATCCCAGTAATATATTGAAATAAAAAATTAAAAAAGAAAAAACAGTAAGCCTACAGTCGGTCATGGGAAAGCATAAAATTCTGGAAAATATACCAATTAACTATCAAGGAAGAACTGTTAAAATCACATACGGCTCCTTATTTTGTACATACTGTTGTTTATTTGTGGACACTTGGGACCAGGAAGCTTGATATTTTAACTACTCCCCAGAGCTCTCTCAACAGCACATTAATTTACCTGAAGGCCAAAACAATTCATTTCTTAAATTATGTCCTAATTTTAACAACTATTTCCTAATAGAGGACAAAAATATATTTCTTCTGTAGAGGTCCAATAGAGTTGAACACGAGTGGAAATACTAACACCTGAAGAATTTCCCACTCTTGGAAATATTTGCACCAATGGAAAAAATAAATAAATTGCACACTTGTTGCAAAAACAGTATATATTTTTGATAGATTAAAAAGTTGAATTGTTATTATTGTTGTCATCATTTGCCTTTCTATGATTGCAGAAACTCTCAAGTAATTTTAGTCATTTCTTTCCCATGTTTTTATATACAAGACAGATTCTTTGTTTGCTGAGGGGAAATATTAACAGCAAAAGGATCATATAGCAAAAACTTCTACATGGTACTGACTTAAGTGTTATGCTTGGGGGGTAATTTTCACCTAATTATTTTCAGTGAAGAACTTTATCAGAATTGAATTGCAAATTGTGCATATACTTAGTGGGTTTGATTTTCTCATTTAGAATAAAGTCATTTTAATAGGAGGCATAATTCAGCTAAGCTATTCAGAAGTTTAAGGATAATAGATGCCGGCTCATAGATGTTTGTTAGGTGAATCTATTAATTTTATGTTCTAAGTCACAAGATTCTAACAGTAACATTTTATCTGAAAACATATTTGAAGACATGTTCAAACAAGGAACTTTTTTGTTGCATTTGCTCTTTTTTGTTTGTTTTTTGCTTTTTTCAGAGCTATTCTTCACATTTATTTATTGAAACATAGTAATTGTAGATAGGCACAGTCAGTAGTAAATGTGACAAAATTGCCCCCATTAGTTTCAGATCTCTAATAATTTTACAATATTGAATGAAGCCTGAAATCTGTAGCTAAATGCAGTGTTTCTTTTTACCCTTCAGAAGAAATGACTATACAATTCTGATATCATATCTCATATCACATAAAACATTTTAATTTGGTAATAGGCACTTTAGTTGTATTACTATAAGAATGCTAACTACATACTATATGTATTTATCCATCTACAAAATAATGCAAATACAAGCATATACAAATTTAAAATAAGGGTAACAAAGTAGAGAATATTTGGTATAAAATCTGAATCTATATAGTTTATCAATTTACTGATAACTAGGAGGTATGGTAGACAGTTTATGTATTTTTTCATTTAAACTTGCACAAAATCCCTTTATAGACTAAAAATAGATTTCATAGAGTTTAAGTAACTTGTTCAAAGTAACTTAGGTATGGCGTACAGAAATTGGAAATGTATGATTAATCTAAAATACTAATTAAATTGAATTAACAAATCATGGGTTATATGGACACAGATACAGTCATTAAAGAAGTTATAGCTTATGGAAATCCTCAATCTCTTCTCCAAACTGCTGTGATTTTTATACAGCTTATCTTGTAAAAACCTTCTTAGAACATTATTACAAGATATAGAGACGTTAGTTATCATTTTTTGTCATGCCCACCTTATATTCTAATGTGATTTTTTTCCTGGCTTCTTTCATTACAGCATCTTCAGCTTTGATTGTCACAGTTTGACATTGACCAGCTGGGAGTGCTCTTTTCTGTGTTCATCCATGTTTTGGATTGCTGAGCTTCATGTATATCTAGGTAGGTCTTTCATCAATTTTATGAAATTCTGAGCCATGAATATCTTTAAATATTTTTTCTCCCCATTTTCTTTCTTCTCTCCATCTGGGACTCTAATTACACATATGTTTGACCATTTGATATTGTCTCAAGAACTGGTAAGTTTAGTTATATTTTGTATCATTTTTTTCTGTTTCTTTGCATATTTTAAACTCATGTCATCTATTTCACCAATTATTTTCTATAACCCTTGTTTCTTTCTATACATAGATATGAAATTATTATAGTACTTCGCAATGATGATGAGAAATAGCCATTAATTTCTGAAATAAAGATTGAAAAAAATTCTCATTCCCTAAAGATATCATTCATTTTTTCTGAATTAACACACCTGTGAACTGCCTTACATTACTATTTCTTACTGTGTAAAATTTAACACAAACGCACACACACACTCACACACAAACCTGGATAGCAGTCCCTTAAAAGCATACTTTAAAGTTTATACTGCCATTCTATATATGTTTGCCCAAAATAAATATGCAACTATTAAAAGGAATAACCAATTTAGTCATTTTAAGTAAACTTTGTGATGCTTTTACCAAATCAACTTGCAAATATTTTTTATAAATATAGTATATAAGAAAGATATCTTCTACTGAACATTGCAGCCAAATTTATGGTGCTTAAATTATTGAAAACCATGTGTGTGTGTGTTTGTATAATGTAAAAAATAGATACTACAAAAAAAGAATTCTATGGAAGTATTTTTTACTCACAAAGCAGTATCCCTTTACCCCTTAACATAGGATTCAATTGATGCAAAAAATTAACTCTGATGGATTACTTTGGATAAAGGTTAAAAAAAAACTTCCTATGAAAATGTTAAAATTATACTTATATTTCTGGATAAAGGTTATAATTCATTGTTATCCATTTTTATTTACAAAGCTATGAGAAACTAGCAATATTTTGAAAATTATGACTAGCTTTAATTAGACAATGTTATATTAAAAAATATAAAGTGGCAATAATAACAATCAATGGATCTTCGTTTTTTTTAATATTGATATAAAGAAAAATACCTTAGGTACCCTTTCTATTATAATTGATCATTTCTTTAAGAAAAGAATGTTGTAAATCTCTACCTGGTGGCTTGTGTCTTAACTAGGAAAATATTCATAGAGGTTATTAGCAGTGTCAAAAGATTTTTCAGGATATTAAGAGACAGAGTTGTTTCTAAGAGTAAATAAGATCACCCCAAAATATATTTTAAGTATTTGAAACTTCTAGATTTTTTCCCTTCAAACAATTTTCCTTTTTATACTCTGTGCAAACAGGAGAGACAAATTTTAAAATTTCTCAAACATTGTCATTAATATAAAATTGAATAAATGATAAGGACAATTCATGAATAAAAAATAAACATAGTTAACCAACTTATAAAAAATATTCAATTTCTTCATTACACTAGTTTTAAAAACATTCTTTTGGATATTATTTTTAATTTAAATATTCAATTAAAGTCTAATATTTGTTAAGTCTTCATGGTGGAAATATAGATGTTTTTGTATTTTCCTTTACCCAGCTTTTTCTGAACTTTAAGTAAAAATATACTACTTCTATAATTAAAATACACATATACTTCACTTTTATTAAATGTACATTAATGGAAACCACTGGAATAGTGCATAAAAAATGACTGGGAATGCTTATTTTAAAATCTGTGCATCATATTCATAGACTAAAATACGATAAGTAAATAAGATACCACAAGAAAATGACATGAAAGTCATTAAAGATTGGAATGAGATGGTTTGTTAATGCCATTCACCAGTTGAAGAGCATCTGGACTGTTTGCAGTTTTTGGTTATTATAAATAAAACTGCTATGACTATTAATGCACAGATTTTCAGTGAATTTAAATTTTCATTTCTCTGGACAAATGACCAGAAATGCAATTGGTGGATCTTATGATAATTGAATATGGCAATTGTATATGACAATTTATAAAAAGCTGCCAATCTATTTTTCAGACTGGCTGTACAATTTAATATTCTACCAGCAATGTATGAGTTATCCATTTTTTTTGCATCCTTACTAACATTTGGTGTTGTCACTTTTTAAAAAAATTTTAGCCATTCTTATAGGTGTGTAGTGATATATCACCGTGGTTTTAATTTGCATTTCCCCATGGCTAATACTGGTGAACATGTTTTCACATGCTTATTTGCCATTTGTATATCCTCTTCATTGATATGTCTGTACATGTCTATTGTTCATTTTCTGATTGCTGATTGTTTTCTTTACTGTTGAGTTTTGAGAATAATTATACAATATTGATTTTAGTCCTTTATCACATATATGATTTGCAAATATTTTATCCCAGCTTTTCACATGTCTTTTTACCCTCTTCATTTGGTATTTTGTAGAACAAAAGTTTTAAATATTGATGAGACTCAGTATACCAATTTTCCTTTTATATATCATGCTTTTGTTGTTAAGTCTATGGATTCTTTGCCTAGCCCTAGTTGTCAAAATCATCTCTTATTTTTTTCTCAAAGATCTGTAGTGTTATAATTTACATTTAAATCTACAATCCATTTGGAGTTAGTTTTTCTTTGTGTGTGTGTGTGTGTGTGTGTGTGTGTAAGGCGTGAAATTTGGGTTAAAGTTTATTTTTTTGCTAATGTATGTCCAATTGATCCAGCATCATTTCTTTCATTCTCCACTGAATTAATCCCATCTCAGGGAACATGACTTACCAATAAGAAAGAAAGGGTCAATGATAACACGACAACTTGGATGAATCTCCAGGGAATTTGACTGAGTGCAACAAGCTAATCTAAAAAGCTTACATAATGTATAATTCCATTTATATAACATTTTTGAAAGGAGAACATTTAGAAATGGAAAACAGACTAGTGGTTTTCAGGGGTTAAACAGGGAGTGAGGAGTGGCCGAGGTAGGAATAGAAGTTGGGATAAAATAGTTCTGTATTTTGACTGCAGCAGTGAATATACAAACCTCCATGCGATAAAATTATATTAAACTAAATACACATCCATACACACATGTGAGTACAATTAAAACTGGGAAATTCTGAATAACATCAGTGGATTGCATTAATGTCAATATCCAGGTTGTGAATTACAGTTCTGCAAGATGTTACACTTGGAGGGAGCTGGGTAATCTGTATAAGCGATCTCTGTATTTTTTTACTACCATATATTAATCTAAAATTATCTCAACAAAAACTTGAACTGAAAACATTTAAGAAGTTAAGTTTATCTGGTCATCTCCAAGAAGCAAGAAAACTTTACATCTATCCCTCCAAATTTAGAACATCTAATACAAGTTAACTTTCAATTATCTCGTTAAGTTTTATTTGGGCACATATTGAAATTCATATATTTGAGGATTCTGTAATACATTGTACTTCAATATTATGCCAATGGGCTATACGTTTTAATTTACATAATTATAATGAAATTATATAAACATCTATGTATTAAAGACACTCAGTAAATGTGTATTAAATCAAAGTATACATAGAATTTTTATTTTAAACTTATTGACCATTTTAACATTCTATACAGACGTGGCAATCTTTATATATGGTTGTGTGAATCTATTCATAAGATTGTGATACTTAGGGACATAAATGAAGGAATAGTGGAAATATCTGTGAAGTAGGGGGTGGGACCCTTTGTTTTGTTGATTTCATGCAATTTCAAATCTGCAATCTCTTTTAATTCAGTGGCACATTCCATTAAAATGTTGAAAAATTCACATTTTACTTGCATTTTCCATTGAAAGGGAAATGACTGAAACTCCTCTATTTTGTAAGCATCATTTAATTTAGATTCTGTAAATGTATAAAGAAGATATAAGACAATACCAGTACCATGTATTTTGTCTATCCACCCACCCATAATCATTTCATCAATCAGAATTTTCTCCAAACACATCTGAAATTAATTCCTGGGAAGGGCACTTACCAATGATAATTTCCTTTACAACCGTCATCCTAGTGCATGTCTATTATTGCATTATACTGTCAAATAAATACATCTTGTCACAAACCTATTTTCAAATTGTTGACAAATTGCTATTTTTTGGACAGCCTCAGAAATTCTGTTGCCCAGAGAGATGGCTATTGTAGAAACATCTGAAAAATGTGACTGCATTTCAGGCTGCCTTTTTTTTATTATTATTATTTGGCTTAAAAGAGCCATGACATTGTAGTTTGTGACAAGTGACCTGTGAACATTTGAATTGAAGTTTAACCACTATTTTGATGTTCTGCCTATTATGTGTGTCATTTAAAACAAATACTGACTGTTACTCCTTTCATGCTTATTCAACACACTATAGTTATAACCCAAAACCATATGTCAAAAATGAGCCAGATATGCAAAGCACAATTGAATAAATATACAGTTGTTACTAAGGTGATAAAATAACTGTGCTATTATTAATATGTATGAACTTTTTAAAACCTTAGCTGTTCATAGATTTATAAAAAAGAATAATTTTAATATACTGCACAAATTGTGAGAAAAAACACTACAAGTTCTATAATGCCATCTTCTTGAAGAATATTAAAGCAGATTTATTTAAACCAAAAGAACTTGGAGTCTAGTACATGACTCAATGCAACAGTAACTCAAGACCACTGAACTAAGAAACTAAACAAAGCACTGTCTTCTGAGGCCAAGATAGGGAATAAGAAAGAACTGTGAATTTAGTTATTACTTTATGGACCTTGCTTTTTAGAAAAAGTGTAGATCCCATTACCTAAATCTTTTTCAATGTTTCGATATATATATTTATATATATGTGTATGTGTATAAATATAAATATAAATACATACTCCAACAAGTTTGAAATGAGAGCAATTTCCCTGGCCATTAACGATCTTAGTTACCTGACTGATTTGTTAGCTATGATCATTTACTTTTTCTAATTATTTTCAAGGACAAAAGAAAATATTTATTATAAACAAATACGAGTACAAAAAAGTCACGTGGTCCAGTAAGCCTTTGTTAGTTTAGTTAGTAATGATTTGGTATCTCAATGTCAGACCTTCTAATTTCTCTTCCCCCAAACATCTGGGTTGATCTTTTTATTTTTTTTATTTATTTTTATTTTTCTTTGAGACAGAGTCTCACTCTGTTGCCCAGGCTAGATTGAGTGCCGTGGCGTCAGCCTAGCTCACAGCAACCTCAAACTCCTCGGCTTAAGCAATCCTACTGCCTCAGCCTCCCGAGTAGCTGGGACTACAGGCATGAGCCACCATGCCCGGCTAATTTTTTCTATATATATTTTTAGTTGTCCAGATAATTTCTTTCTATTTTTAGTAGAGATGGGGTCTCGCTCTTGCTCAGGCTGGTCTCGAACTCCTGACCTCGAGCGATCCACCCAGCTCGGCCTCCCAGAGTGCTAGGATTACAGGCATGAGCCACCGTGCCTGGCCTGGGTTGATCTTTTTAAATTGCAAACATGCTTCATTTTTCTCCCCAGATTAAGACATTTAAAAGATAACCCCATTGAATATGGGATGAAATCTAAACATCTTTTCTTCACTTTCCCTACTGGTCTTATAACTAGGGATAGGCTTCATGCAGGCTGAGATCACAGTTGTTTAATTCACTACTTCCTACTCAGTGTATATACTAATGCCTGACACATATTATAGTAAGTGCTCAAAAATTGTTTATTAAATGAAAGAAAGTATCTTTTATGTTTCTCACTGCCTATATTCAAACTATACTCTCTTTGTTCATATGGCTTTCTCTGACAGGAATTCTTTTCTGACAATGTAGCATAAAACCAAAATTTGAAGCTAAGACCAGTTAGGAGGTTATTGCTAGAAAACAGACAAGAAATGGTAGTGATTTATACTTACGATTTGGTCAAGCTACAAAATTAGTATAAAGAATAGGGACATATGAAATAAATTGGCGAAAGTTAGAATTTCAAAATGGAAAAATTATTTCCATTTTCATCTTGTGCAACTGGGTAAAGTGAGGTATCATTTACTGAAGGAGAAAAACTTAGCTGTGCTTATGGTATAAGACTAGAGAGATAAACAAATGGGAGGAAATACAATAACCCAGATATTTGTAAAGCAAAACATTATAAATTAATGGAGAATAAAAGATTATCCAATACAAAGTGTTAAGACAATATGTTAATTATTTTGGATAAAGACGCTAAGATTTTTTTTTTGCCTCTCACATTATGTATTTTAGGAATTATATTAAAAACACAAAATTAAAGATTTCATAAAAATGAAAGAAAATGAAACTTGAGTTTCAAATTCACTGTGGAAAAATACCAAATTTAAAAGTGTTAGGAAATGTCACATGTAATATGGGTACATACTTGCTTTGGGCTTCATATAAACTAAAAATTTAGTGTATAATATGAAATCCAAATTGATTTTCAAAGGACATATATAATAAAAGCTTTTTGTAGAATATTACCAAGTACTAACACATTAAAATTTCACTAAATAGAAAAAATGATTAAATTTTATGTTCAAAAATAAAGTATTTTATAATATAGTTTACAAAAATACAGGAAAAGGATTCTGGGTAAATGGCAAAGTAGGAAGCACCAGAAATCTGTTTCCCACAAAGACAATAATTACCCTGGGAGAATTTTTCTGATGTAACTATTCTAGAACTCTGGAGTCTGTTGAAGGCTTGCAAATTCCAGAGGAAAGCTTAGATGGTAAATTGAGGTTATTTTCAGGCAGTTTCTCCTCTTAACACAGTTACTGCTAACCATTCCCCACCCCTCAGCCTTATGGGAGGCAGCTATGCCCATGTGCCTGGAACAGCTTGTGTACAGCTTACAGGAAGAAGTGAGGGCAAAACTGATCCTGTGTGCCAAAAATCGATGTCTGTACTCTGATCACCGCTCCTTCAGATCACAGAGGAGCAGAAAAAGAGGTGGTGTTGTGTTGCACTGATGCAAGCCCCTCCCCCTCTGGCTGAAGTGACTTGTGACTTACAGATTTGAAGGACTGGGGCCTTTTTATTTCTCCTCTTCACTTTCCTTGTTTTCTCCCCTTTTGGGAACCAGGCATTGAAAACTAGAACATTCAAAAGCAACCAAGGCTGAGACAGCCTGCAATAAACAAACAAACAAACAAATATAAAAACAACAAACACAAAGAAACCCCAGCAAACCCTGAGAAAGGAGTAGAAGCTAATTTCCAGAGTTACTATATCTATCAATTCCAATGACCAGTTTTCAAAAAAAAAAAAAATAAATAAATAAATAAATGAATAAAAGGAGGAAGGCAAAGAAACAGAAAAGTAATAGCCCATTCAATGGAAAAAAAAAATAAACTAACAGAAACTATAAAAGTCCTGATGACAGATCTGCTAGTTAAAGACTTTAAAACAACTATTTTAAAAATGCTCAAAGAATTAAAGAAAGATGTGGAGAAAACCATGAAAAAGATAGATGAACAGAATAGAAATATCAATAAAGAGATAGAAAACTTAAAAAAATCAAATAGAAATTCTGAAACTTAAAGAACAATAATTAAAAAGTCACTAGAGGAATTTAAACAGGCAGAAGAAAGAATTAGGAAACTTAAAGGTGGGACAATGGAAATGATCAATTCTGGGGAACAGAAATTTAAAAAATAAAGAAAACTAAACAGAGTCTAAGGAAGCTGTGGGACTATCAAACAAAACTATATACATATTGTAGGAGTTCCAGAAGAATAAAAGAGAGAGAGAGAAAGTGGTAGAGAGAATATATGAAGAAATAATAGCTGAAAACTTTCCAAATTTTAAGAAAGACATAAATATAAAGATCCAAGCAGTTCCACCAAGTCAAAGTAGAATGAACTCAGAGGCCCACACAGTATAATCAAACTGTCCAAAGGCAATCTTGAAAGCAGCAAGAAAAAAGTGATTTATCACATACAAGTGATTCTCAATAAGACTATCAGCAAATTTCCATCAGAAATTTTGGAAGCAAAAGACTCAGTATCTCATGAGGGCTTGTTATCATCTTCAAAGATTGTGTCTCCTTGCTCTGTCTTCAAATGGAAGAAAAAGTCAAGGGAGTTTGAGCCTCATTTATAATTTTGTTCATGAGGATGGAGCCTTCATGACTTACTCACTTCCCAAAGGACCCACTTTTTAAAACTATCACATTGGGTAATACATTCCTACATATGGATTTCGGGAAGACACCAACATTGAGACTATAGTATTCCATGTGTGGCCCTTCCAAAATTTATGTCCCTCTCACAGGCAAAATACATTCATTATAACCCAACATCTCAGAAAGTCTTCATTTAATTCAGCACCAACTCAACAGTCTAAAGTTTAGAGTCTCATCTATTATCTAAATCAGATATGGGTGAGATAATGTCTCATTTATCCTGGGGCAAACCGCTCTCCATCTGTAAACCTGTGAAATCAAACATGTTATATGCTTCTATAATACAATGATAGAAATTTCCCATTCCAAAAGGGAGAAATAGAAAAGAATAAAAAGGTAATAGGTCCCAACCAATTTTAAAACCCAACAAGGAAACATTAAATTTTAGGGCACTAGAATAATCTTTGACAAAGTCCCACCTTCTGGACACACTGGACTGGGAATTGGGCACCCAAGCTCCGGGGGCTCTGGCTCCATGACTTTGGTGGATGCAGACCACACTGCAGCTCTCACAGACTGGAGTGTCATGGCGGTTACTTTCCCAGTATGGAATTGTGTGCCAGTGGTCTACTAGACTGAGGTCACAGGGTGGCCTTGGCCCTACATCTCTGCTGAACATTGAACTAGTGGGGTCTCTCTGTGGCATCCTTGCCCTGTGGCAGTTCTCTGCCTGGACCCCAAGTCATCTCTCTGGGACATCCTTTAAAATATAACTGGAATTAGCCATTTCCTGCACTCTGCGCCTTGGTAGAAATGGCTCCAAATGGAAGCCACCAAGGTTTATCATCTGTGCTTTCCAGAGGGGCAGCCAAAGCCACCATTGAGTTCACTTGAGCCATGACTAGGACAACCAAAAAGCACTGTAATGTAATGCAGGGAGCAGAACCTTGAAATCATTTTGCTCCCAATGTTCTGGAATTCTGGGCCCGTCATAGGCAGGGCAACTCCAAATACCTCTGAAATACCTTCGGGGTCATTCTTCTATAAGCTATTCCTGTTGCTTAAGGAATAGCTCCAGGCCTTTAAGGAGGTATCATTTCTTCACACTAATGCAAATTTCTTTGACAATAGTTTGTTATAAATGTGATTTCTTATATAATCAAAGTAGATAAGTTCATCAATTATTAAATAGGAAAAATATGATATTTATCTTTATAAGTACTAAGTAATTGTTTTTAAATAAACCTTCTAATACCATAAGCAATACATCATTAATGATATTTTATAATAGTCACATTCTTATGTCATAAAAAATTATGAAAATGTATTTAATATCTGTAGTAATTTTCACTGGAGTAGACATTCATATTAAATATCTTCTATAGGCAGATACACTTGAAAAATGCTAGAATTCATGATCCAAAAGTATTCCTCCAGCACTAACCTTCTATTATTCTATTTACTTATTTATTTTTTGAGACAGTGTCTTGCTCTGTTACCCAGGCTGCAGTAACTTCTGGGCTCAAGTGATCCTTCTACCTTAGCCTCCAGAGTAGCTAGGACTACAGGTGCACACCACCACACCGAGCTAATTTTTTTTACTTTTTATAGAGACAAAGGTCTCACTATGTCACCCAGGCTGGTGTCGAACTTCTGGCCTTAAGTCATCCTCCCACTTCAGCCTCTCAAACTGCTGGGGTTACGGGAATGAGCCACCATGCCCAGCTATTTTAAACCTTAACCATAGTGACTAGTTATCAATGGATATGCAATTGCTGCTTATACAGATACAACATATGCATATGCAAATATATTATTGCATATATATTTATTGATCATATATATGCATGTGAATGTATATAATTTCAGAAACTAGATTCTTAGCATTTAGATTCATAGTTTGAAAACAGAAAAGAACCATAAAAACATAAATGTCTTCTTATCCAACATCCACATTTTATGAATCACAAAAAACGAAAGTGATTTACTCAAATGCATACAACAAAGGATTTAGGCTACAAAGAATAATTATTCCTGTGTCTGCTAAGACACTAACTCTTCTACTTTGGGCAGAAGAAGTTACTTATCTGCTATATATCTCTATCTTTCTATATTATATTTATACCTATACATATATCTATACATATATACATACAATCTATCTTTATCTACATTATGAAGCCTCGTAGAACTAACAGCTTATGCTATTTTTACATCAATAGTGTGTTTGTGTCTCTCTGTATGTAACACAACTAAACAGGAGAACTGACTTTTCATCGAACAAAAATTTTGACTTCAAAATTGCACTCTTTCCACGCTTTCTGCTGCCTGTAATGAGTTACACCATCCATGTTTAAACATCCATTGATTTTAAATGGCTACAGTTGGTAAAATTGATGAAGTTATGTGCCAGACAACCATTTTCATCTTAAAAACATTATTATATTTCATACATCAGAAATTATAAGACTTTCATTTCTCACAAGAAACAGAAGCCCACTCCAAAATTTTAATGTGCCCAAAAAATCTAATATCAGTTATGTACTATTTAATAGATTAGTCAATCCAATTACAAAAAATCTACTCATTTTATTTTTAAATGTTCCTGAATATATAGACTAGGACTAGAAGACCATCTGGTATTAAATGACTCAAACATAAAGAAAGAAACCCAAAACATATATACATCCATGTTAACACCAAATGACTAAAGAATGGTTTTAACAATTCAAGTCACATTTTAGGAAAAGAAAACAGACTGGGGATAGTAAACCCAACACCAATTTGCTGGCCCATTTGATTATAAAAGACTGAGACATTAAACTGTGCAAACTAGAGAAAAGCTGACAGTACCTTAATTAAATTGATACTACTAGTGACACTCTGAGAGTATACTTGTCAGGGTATAAATTCTTACAACATCAAATAAAAGTGACAAACTTCCCCAAGGACTTAGTGTAAGTTCTTCTAGAGGGGATTGGTTTATACAAATTACTCATGGTGTATTTCATTTAAATTACTTAGAGTCAAAGTGAATGTGGGCTCAGCTAAACCATTTTTCCCCACCTGCTGCATAGACAGAAGGAAGATGAAAAGAATACTGGGAATTTTAATTGTGAGACATTGGCCAGAAATGTAATATGGTAGTAAGAAATTAAAAAAAAAAATTAATGGCATAAACATTATCATCTAAGAAATTTTGAGGGGTAACTTATTGCTGACAAAGATATCAGAAGGTTACTTTTGTCGTGATGAATAGCTCTATAATATAGAAAGCTGCTACAGACATTTGCATACTGCTGCAAGCTTTGCCTCTTTAGAAAGATTGTTTATATTAATACATGTAAGTTAAGAATTTTAATTTTCAAACATACTTTCACGTTTCTTTTCCACTTCTCCGTGAAATGAGGCCTAGCCTTGCCAAAGCAGAACACGTGTCAACCATAATCATGTATGCTCCTGAGCTACCAGGAAAGTGGTTCTTACAAAACCCACTATTACTGTAACACTTGTCCCTCATTACCGACGATGTGATGGCCCTGCTGGTAGGATGAAGAAAGTGATCACCAGTAGGACAGAGTGAGAAGATGAAACGCTGTCAGGCAGCCAGCCTTTCATACTCCAGAAACTTACACTGAACAAAGTTGACAGCTTTCAAGACGCATACCAAATTCTGGCTGCTTCCCTCTGAGGCCAGCAGACTCATGGCTCTAAAAGAGGTGAATGGGATCAAGGCAAGTGCAGAGCATTTGCCTAGAGAGACATACTTTGGCAACAGGTTTGTAGAGCTGAAGGATGCAAAATATTAAATATTAATATAAGAACTTTGGGACTTTCTGTGTGACATTTTAAGGAGACAGTTTTGGCTCCATCTTATCTTAAAGTGTGACCTTCAGTAATCTCTGGCTATAATGAGCACTATTCAGTAAAACTTATTTTAGCTAGTGTCTCGCAAAGACTAGCCTACTAGACAATATCTACAGATGAATAAAAGCATGGCTTCAGGACCCACCAATCATTACTAGAGTTCTGGGTTTTTTATAAATAGGATTATCCAGTAAAGCCCCTCCCAGACACCAGGTCCTATAATAAAGAAAGAAGTAAACGGACACTTTAAAAAACATCTGGAACACAATTCAGTCTAGTCATTCTTGCTCCCCTGTGTATGAGATCCCTCCCACTGGAAAACCTCTATGTGTTTTCCATATAGATGTCTGTTTCTTTATTTAGTCCATCCATATTT
Organism: Varecia variegata; assembly: GCA_028533085.1. NCBI lineage: Eukaryota > Metazoa > Chordata > Mammalia > Primates > Lemuridae > Varecia > Varecia variegata. The sequence goes on from CM052443.1 coordinate 32,597,998, forward strand.
GTAATAAAGATGAAAGATCAAGAGAATGTTTAATACTTTGATAATATGCTTTGGGAATAAGTTTCCTCTTGAGCCATATAGACTTAAAGACATCTTTAACCTCTACCTTCCCTCAGAAAATGTGTGACAGCAGGCACTGAAAAGGTTTGGAAAACCTGAGCTTTGCAACTGGCAGAGGATGGATGTAGGTGAAATGCCATGGAACAGACTAGATTTTGGATTATTTATTTTATATAAAGTAACATCAAGATGCCTAACCTCAAGCAGGGAGTTTCACAAATCATCTCTACAATTCCCACAGCATAGAGTGCTTCTGATTAATCATTATTTCCAAAGTTTCTACTGAAATTTTTCTCAGAGGTATACAGGAGTATGCAAAATAAGCCTTGCTTATTTCTCAAAAATTCTAGGCCCAGCACCTCCATTAATTATACAGTATGGCCATTGAAAAATAGTATTTTAAGACCTAAGAAAACAAGTAGATCTATGTCAAATTGCACGATGTAAAATCAGGCATCACATCTCTATCACCATCCTGCTTACTCTTAATTCAAAAATTATCAAAATCGTCTTCAAGATTAGCTCTTCCACTTACAACTTCGTTTCTCTTTCCAACCTATTATGAATAAGATAATAAACCTACCAATTGTTTCTTTATACTGCATTTTCATTTTTCCATTTCCAGTGTGCCTCTCCTCCTTCATCTTTATGTATGATTGATTCTCCTTCTCCTATAAAAATATGGCCTGATCAATAAACAAAAATATTTCTTTACTCTTATTTATTCTTCCCCTCCCCCACTGGCAAATTTAAAATATTCTATCTTCTCTCTGTCTCACACGTAACTCCATCATAAAGTCCTGTAAAAATATATCCCAAAGTTGACTGTTTCTTATCACCTCCATGACAACTACTCTAGTCCAAGTCACACTTATCTTTACCTTGATAGGTCAAAATGGTTCCTCACTGGTCTCTCTGCTCTTGCTTTCTCCTCCCAACACTTCTATTCTCCACTCAGCAGTTATTCTTTTAAAGCAAGGTGGTTAAACTTCATCTCTATGCTCAGCAACTATAACGGTTCCCTATCTCAATTGAGAATGAAATCTAAAATCCTAGCATGACATGATCTTACTCCTTACTGGTTCTATCTTCTACCTACCTTTCTCTCCCTAGATGACACCACACCACAGACTCACTACCCCTCCTCAGCATGACAAGTATGCTCTCACACTGGACACTCTACTGCATTATTTCCTGTCCTAGAAAAAACTCTTCCCTCTTCCTTTTCCCTCAGATAAATATATTTCTTGTTCTATCTTCTTCAGATACCACCATAGCAGAAGTCTCTGACTTGCATCCCTCTCTGTCCCTATAAACTTGCTTACCTTTTCTTCATGACATAAGCTATCTCTTGAAACACCTACCTGTTCATATTCTCCTATGAGATTGTGAATCAACACGAGGGGATTTTCTTCACAGCTGCAGTTACAAGTGTCTGGCACATGGTATGGGGCTTAAAAACATCTGTTGAATAAATGAATGAATTCTTGGAAGTTTACTCTGACGATGTCTGTACTTGTAATGGCAAAAGATGAATCACTTTCCACTTGGAAAACAAAATTGTTGATGGTAAGGTGAATGAACCATTTTAAATGACTTCATTCAAAATACGAAATAATTATTACAGCATAAATAACAAGGGGAAAAAGTTTTATTGGGAGATTACCTTGAGAAATTAAGTGAGGATATAAAATTAGTTTGTTTCATATTGTATTTTAACATTTGTGATTATAATAGCACAAATATTTTAACATTTGTGATTATAATAGCAACTCTTAGGCCTTGGAACCACACAAGCAAATCAATCGTAGTACTTGTAGAAGCACATCATTTATCCTCATATCTATATTGTGTGCAGTATCTCATGCGCTTTACCATGCTTTTAACATTTTGAGAATCACTTTTCCAACAGTCATTTTTAACAAATAAAAAAAAAACTGTGAAGTTTCATCAATTTTCAAAAGAGCCTTCCAATAATTTTATATGCAATTCATTCATTTTGGAGACTTCCTATTGATTTTCTTTTCTTTGAGCAAAAACAGACTTACCTGTCAGATTCACAGTAGTCAATGAACTTGAATATGATTAAAAAACTCTACTCCAAAATCACCAACTGAAATACTGAATCTTTTAAAAGATTTGAATTTTTTTCACTTTGCCATATTCAGTATGTTAGCTAGAAATAAATGTGAAACCAACAAATATTTTGACACTATTAGAAAGAATATGTCCTAAATAAGTGTTAAATGGAAAGAAATATTTGAGAAGCCACTTCATTAGTAAATGCCTTTTACGTTATGAGGACTCATGTTTAAAGATTTTGAAGACTTTTTCTTTTCCATGAAACTTTCTGTTTGCAGGGATTCAGATAACAAATATTTTAATGCAGAGTGATCACTTCATAAAAATAGATCAGGTGAACTTGAAAAATACAGCTGGAGATTTTAACTCTAGTCCCAGCTCCGTCCCCTACTATTAATGCCAATAATCACATTTTCCAATAATATACAAAAATATCACCTAATTAACTCTGGAAAACGATACACCTCTAAACGCTTTTCGTGTCCTGAATTGATGATACTGAAATTATGACACTAGGGATACCAACCATGAAAGTTAGCATGCAGTAAGTATACAGGGATGTATTTAGTCACTCAGATGAATCAACTAGTAGATGCCTTCTAAAGTGAATGGGCAAATCATAGGCAAGAAAAACAACAAAGAGTAAAACAAGAACAGTCTCAGCAGTGGTTATATCTAAGTGATATGTGATGGAAACACTCAAGCTGTTAAGACCTCAAGTATTCCAGGAACAGGTGCACATATAGAAGCAAAGGTAGAATGAAGTGATAAAATTCAAAATATATATATACACACACATAGGTATAAAAGACGGGGTGGAGTGATTTGCCTACTTTCTACTCCCATATTCAGCCCATCTTCTGACACCAGATGTGTAGAGGTTTTTTTCCACACACCAACCAATCCTGCAGTGTCCATCTGGGTGTTCTCTAATTCAGTTCAGTTCTGACACTATCTAACTGTAGTGTCATAATCTCACAGGTTGAGAGCTTAGTGCCGCAAGACTGATCTGTATGGATGCCAGTGGCAAGTAGCAGGGTGCCCCCTATGCTTCTGAACAACAGGCCATATAATCAGGGTTCCCATGACTCCTCCTTGGGTGATATTAATTTGCCAGCGTGGCTCACAGAGCTCAGGGAAACACTTTACCCATTTATTATAAAGAATATTAAAAATGATACAGATGAACAGCTGGTTGGAAGAGATTCATAGGGAAAGACATGTAGAAAAGGGTCATGGAGCTTCCATGCCCTCTCTGGGTGTCCCACCCTCCAAGAACTGCTTTGTGTTTCAGCTATCTGGAAACTCTCCAAACCCCGTCTTTTTGGGTTTTTAGAGAAGCATCAAGGAGGTAGGATTGAGTAAATCATTAACCATTGGTGATCAAGTCAACTTTCTACCTCCTACCCTCCCTGGAGTTGGAGAGTAGGGTGATGTGTGAAGGATGGGGCTGAAAGTTCCAACCCTCTAATCACTTGGTTGGTTCCCCTGGCAACCAGCATCCATGCAGAGGCTATCCAGGAGCCCCCAGCCACCAGTCACCTCATTAGAACAAGAAACTTCTGTCCTCTATGAAATTCCAAGTGGTTAGGAGCTCTGTCAATAATTAGTGTCAAAGATCAAATATCAGATGAGAAGAATCTCCTGTCATTCTTAGATACCGTTGTTTTAGGAGCTCTGTGCCAGGAAAGAGGTGGGTCAAATACTAAATATATATTTCATATTATATCACAGTAGGTTTTACAGACTTGCTAATACCATTTCTTGTGTTGGAGCACACTCATAAAAAAACACAGGACTTTATTATCTATATTTAGCCATTTTTGGCAGGTGATCCCCATAGAAGAGATTGTATCTAACAATATTCATCGGTAAGACAGAATTTCTCAAAGAGCTGAAGTGTTTAAAGAACACTAATTGATTTTACTTAAAAATGTCTACGATCCCTTAAATACAGGAAACAGTGATTTGAACAAACGCTAAAGATTCCGTTTGGTTGCTTACTTACTTTTGTTGGTGGTGGTAGTAATTTGGCTGGTGGTGGGGATGGGGTCAGGTATGAAAGAAGTTGGATTTACTTCTCTAACACTTTGCATAGGCAATTGTGCCCTTGAATTTCTCAGTGGGGAATATGAAATACAGTATCATTAAAACTTGCTTATTTTTACAATTTTTTATTGAAGAACAAAATATGCTTTAGGTAGAATTGCATTAATGTTATTTAATTCCTGTGATTGTGGACTGTTACCAAGCAATGGCCTGAAAATAAATTAGCTCCCTGTATAAACATATTTATAAGAAAGGGAACATGCACTCCAGTCGTATCATATTCTAAACTCCCTAGAAAGTCTTTTCCCCCTTTGTTTTCTGGGGTATTGGTCCATCATTAGCCGAGACCTAGCTCTAAGTCTTTTAAACCCAGAAAACTGAAGTCACAAAGTGAGGCTCTGCATAAATGTCCAGCTATTCTTTTCTTAGAAGGAGGAGGCATATGTTTATTAGTAACATATCCATTTCAAATCAGCTATACTTAAGGGATTAAATAAGGTGAAGTATCCTAGCTCTTATTTAAAGAAGAAAATAGAGCCATCTCTCTGTGATTGTCCTGTTCATACAAAGATCACTGGGTTACCCATATTCTTAAACAACAGTCGAAGGTATGAGGCATCAGTCAGGTAAAATGTAATGGTCTCCACTGGCTGGTGAGCTAATTAAGAGGGAGGTTTTATGACCTCATTCCAAATTTAACCATTGTTTCTTTTATATGTAATTGCAATGGCAGGATTACCAAAAAATTGTCCATCTGTCTTTAAAGAATGTCCTCCTTGAAATACTCAAAATTACATCAATGCTAGGAATAAATAATATATAAATCCTGAGATAATTCCCAACTTAAAACAAAATTGCTTCCAAGTAATGAGCAGTAATGTTGAGTTTAATATATACTTTATCTCAAATCCAGCCATTCAGAAAAAATGAAAATGTTCCTCACAGTGAAAATAGCCACTTTGGGGATCTTCAGTTCCTTAAACATATAACATATTCCTTAGTGGGACAGGAAAAGAAAGAGAGAGGGAGGCAGGAAGAGAAAGAGAGAGAGAGAGAAAATTCTTCGATGTGAATTAATTGGCAATTTGCTAATTTATTTAGGATGTATATTAACAACTTCATAAAATGCACATATTCACTTACCTAAGCAAGGAATCTGTTAGACTATTTTAGTTTTCAGAGTGTTTTTCCTGTAACGACTTATTTTACATCATTAGTTATAAGAAACTGTGACAGGAAGCGCTAAAATTAGTGGAAAAGCTGACAGAAGTTCAAGTCTATGAATCAGAAACCTGCCAAGACTATGTATTTTTGTTACATACAAGGAAGAAATAGTATGTATGTGTTAAGCTCTTTTGGACTTTAATGAAAAGGGACTAATATAGATGTACACCAATAATGCAGAGTCTCAGCTCTACAATTTCTCCATTTATGCCATCTACTGTCTCATAAAACTAAATCATTCCTCTGTCCATCTAGATGGTCTGGGGCAAAAATGACCTAGTAAAGAATGGGAGAGGGTGAATAATATGGCAAAACTATGGTTGAAATTAGAATATGGTAATAAGCAACAGAAAGAACCCAGGATTTGGATACTACATTGATCTGTGTCTGAGAATTATGTCTTTGAGTAACATTTACCACCATAGACATTCCTAATGCTTCCCCTAATGAGGAGATTTATACAATCATGATATCGAAAAAGATCTTTAGGATTATTTAATCAAAACACTTAAATTCACTCATTTATTCATTTTAAAAATATTCATTTAGGAATTATTGGATTTCACTATAGAACACTTAAGACCCAAGAGGCTAGACCATATACTCAAAGTAAGGAGCTGCCTAGTAACTCCCTACTATCTAAGTCTCCTGATAAATATAGAGGATATTTTACATTTTCATACTGTCACTCTCCTAAAATCCCCTCCTCCATATACTGGACTCTGTGGCTCCATAATAAATGAAGAAAAAGGCAGGTATATCAAAACTGGGTCAAACTACTGTCTATGAACTCTGTCTTCAACAATGATTTCCTTGCCACCCTTCCCAGGCAAAACTCCCTTTGATTTTAAAATATGGAGGGAAGATCTTCAGCTGATGCCATTGGAACATCAAGAACTGCTCACCCCCACAAACTAATGAATGAAGTGCTTCATGAACTGGGCATATTGATAAGGGATTGAGAATATTATATAAGGTATCATTAATTGAGGATAATGGTATAGTACATCTTGAAGACCATGGTGAGCTTTATGTTCTCTGTGCTGATATATACTTTTAGTGCTATTAGGTAAATAAAGAGGTAACTGGCAGAAATTATTCTGCTGTGCTGATGCAGAACTCAGGTATGATATGAGGACCCATCCAATGACTTTCCTGAAATATGCCATAAAGATCAGATTTTTTGATGTCCAGAAACAGCTGAAGAATTTGGGCCTATCATGGGTTGGATTGAGGACCAGTTAACAATTACAACCTGGTTACAAGCTAGAGTAATCTGGAAGCTTTTTATAAATCTTGTTGCCCAGGCAATAATTGAGATTATCTATTTCAATCAACAGTAAACAGTAAAACGCAGGCATCAGTATTTTTTAAAGCTCCTCCTGTGACTACTTTAAGCACAGTAGAACAACCAATGAATAGTAACACTTGGGACTTTCCTGACAGAATAAGTAACTATCTCCAGAAAAACAGCAATGTGATAGAAATTATACAACAAACAATCAAGCAAACAAACTGTTCAAAAGTCTCTGAAAGTTGTCCTGAGGATAAACAGCAAATAGAGAAACATTTAATTTTTCCCTGTTCAGGCTGATGTTGGCCGTGGGTTTGTTATATATGGATATTATTATTTGTAGGTAAATTCCATCTATGTTTATTTTGTTAAGCATTCTTACCATAAAACAGTGCTGAATTTTGTTGAATGCTTTTCTGCATCTATTGAGAGGATCTCTGATCAAATTGAAAAGCTTCTACACAGCCAAAGAAACTATCATGAGAGCAAATAGACAACTTCCAGAATGGGAGAAAATATTAACATGCTACACATCCAATAAAGGGCTGATAACTAGAATCTATATAGAACTCAGGAAAATCAGCAAGAAAAAATTAAACATCCTCATTAAAAAGTGGGCAAGGGACATGAACAGAAACTTTTCAAAAGAGGAAAGACTAATGGCCAACAAACATATGAAAAAATGTTCAACATCTCTAATCATCAGGGAAATTCAAATCAAAACCACAATGAAATATCACTTAACTCCAGTGAGAAAGTTTTTTATCAAAAAGTACCAAAACAATAAATGTTGGCCTGGATGTGGAGACATAGGAACACTCATACACTGCTGATGGTACTGCAAACAAGTACAACCTCTGTGGAAAGTAATATGGAGATACCTCAAAGAGTTAAAAGTAGCATTACCATTTGATCCAGCAATACCGTTACTGGGCATCTACCCAAAGGGAAAAAAGACATTCTGTAAAGAACACATCTGTACTAGAATGTTTATAGCAGCACAATTCACAATTACAAAAATGTGTGGAAACAACTCAATGCCCATCAACACGAGTGGAGTAATAAAATGTGGTATATGTATACCATGGAGTTCTACTCAGCCACAAAAACAATGGTGATCTAGTATCTCTTGTATTATCCTGGATGGAGCTGGAGCCCATTCTACTAAGTGAAGTATCACATCAGTGGAAAAACAACCACCACATGTGCTCATCATCAAATTGTTATTAGCTGATCAACACTTTTGTGCACATACAGTAGTAACATTCACTAGGTGTCAGGCAGGTGGGAGGGGGAAGGAGAGGATGGGTATATTCACACCTAAAGGGTGTGGAGTGCACTGTCTGGGGGGTGGACACACTTGAAGCTCTGACTTAGGTGGGTCAAAGGCAATATATGTAACCTAAACATTTGTACCCCCACATAGTATGCTGCAATAATATATATATGTATATATGTATATATATACTTAATGGAAAAAAATGAATGCTGTTCCTTCAAGATCAGAAATAAGACAAGGATATCTTCTCTTGACACTTCTATTTAACACTGTACTGAAGGTTCTAGGATCAATAATTAGACAAGAAAAAATAAATAAATAAAAACAATCAATATTGGAAAGAAAAAAGTGAAACTACTTCTATTAGTAGATGGCATGATCTTTTACATAGAAAATTCTAAATCATATATAAAAATGGAACAAGTTCTGTAAATTTGTAGGATATAATATCAATACACAAGCATCAATTTCATTTCTATACATTATCAATGAACCACACAAAAATAAATTTAAGGAAACAATTTCATTTACAATGGCATCAAAAAATACTTAGGAATAAATTTAATGAAATAATTGCAAAACTTGTACACTGGAAAATACCAAGTATCATTGGAAGGAATTAATGACTATCTGAATAAATGAAAGTATATCCATGTTTCCATGTTCATTTATATTAATATTCTTATGATAGCAATATTCCCAAAATTGATCTACATATTTAATAAAAACCAATGTCTACATAAAAGCTTGTATATAAGTGATTCAGACACTATTATTCAGAATGGCCAAAATGTAAAAGCAAATCAAATGTCCATCAACTGGTAAATATATAAACAAAATGTTAGAACCATATACTGAACTATTATTCAGCAATAAAAAGAAATGAAGTACTATGTTACAACTTGAATGACTCTTGAAAGATATGTTAAATGAAAAAAGGTATTTATAAAAGATTACACATTACATCATTTTATTTATTTAAATGTCTACAATAGGTAATTCTGTGAGACAGAAAGTAGGTTAGTGGTTGCAAAGGGCGAGGGCATTCAGATTGGGGTGCATTGGGAGGTGACAGTTAGTGGGTACGAATTTCCTTTTCAGAAACATTTGAAAATACTCTAAAATTAGATTTGTTGATAGTTGCAAAACCCTATGGATATACTAAAATACATACAACTGGACACTTTAACTGGATAAATTATGTGGTCTGCAAATTATATTTCAATAAATTTGATTAGTAAGTAGCAAAACGAAGAAAGCCGAAAGGAGAGAGAAAGGACAGGACAGGTGGAAGAGAAAGAGTAAATATTAATAATTTTTCAGAACCCTTCTGGATGCACATTATCTAGGGAGTGGTGACTTTAAAAATATCAACCCAAACAAAGCCTTACATGCGCCAATTCTCATTTTGTTGGTCTGATGTGGGGCAGACTTTGATATTGTTAAAATATCCTTAGATTTTTCTAATGTACACTTAGTTTAAGAACCATTGACACAAGAGAATTTTGGGAAGACATACCCAAAAATATTTGGCTTGAGCTATGTGTAATATCAACTTTAAAAGACAGGCCTTTTTTTCTTTATTTTGGACTAATTAGTTTACTTTACAATGATAATCTTTTGCACTTTCTTATGAAAAGTCTTGAACCATTTTGGATAGAGGAAGAGCAAAAATAATGTATAAAGCTTTTTCTCTTTAGTAATGAAATATTATGTTTGTCACTCAGATATGAAGCAGCAAATAGCATATTGACCATTTCAATGCTATGAACACAACTCAATCATTCTACATTTGTGAAATTTCTTCTTAATTACACCATGCAATTTCAAATATTTAACATTTTTTTGCTGCATCAGACCCCTTTGTCCTATCCAATACCATCTCAGCTCTTATGTTTGTTTTTGCATTTGGATTCTACTTACCACCATTATGACATCAACTCTGAGAAAAGATTTCTCAGGACTTTTAGAATTAAAACTACCTGCCACTGTTTTCAGTTTTGAAAAGCTGCCGCTACCTACAGCTTCATTTGGTTTACTCCCTAGAAAGACTTTTCCATCTGAAATACCCACTGTGCCAATTTGTCTTCAGCCCCTAACAAATTTCACCCCTCCCTTTTACTTTAATACACTAAAACTCATATACAAACAATTTATGCAAAACAATCATATAGGTGGCATCTAACCAAAATTATGATTTCCATCATGCAAATGTGAATGCCTAATTAAGATCAAAGGTCAAAATTTCCATAATGATGTAGCCAGAAGTAATGTGTTGCAGGATGCCTTTGGGAATCTAACAACTTTGTCACGCATTAATGCTTAATAGATGAAAATGAGATTCACTGTCCAAATTAGATCTTGAAAGCTATTCCTTCTCACAAACTGATTGCCATCAAATATTAGCTGACTTTAATAGTATTTATCCAATATAAATTGATAGTTATATTTTATCAATTAATTGCAATCTATTTAAATGTAAATATCAGTATACCCCAAGAGTAGATGAAGAAAGTCTTTGAAAGTACAGTGCTTCTGATTTTAAAAATAATACAAGATGATATTCAGAAATTATAAATATGTAAAATATTTAAAGCATAGTTTTTACATTTAGTATATTATTTGACACACATTCTTAAAGAATTGGTTTTAGATTAATATGTTAAAATTGAAAGATTCATGCAAGTGTGATAACATAATGATTTAATGAACAGAACAAATGACCGTGTCTACATCCAATGTGAAATCTTTTCCAGATCCACCATCCTTCATTAACTGTAATAAATTGAAACATTTAAAGTTGTGATATAGAACTTCAAGTGATTTTGTGAAGATCCTTTTGGTCGATGTGGCAGTAGGCATTTTATCATCTGTCAAATATAAAAATGGTTTTTAATAATAAAAAATCAGAAAACAAGTATGTAATGCTTTATAGCTCTTAGTGTTATTATGCATATAAACACAAATGTTATCTTATTGAGTAAAAGTAATTTTGAATTATGAAAATCGCTTGTTTTATTTTACTAATCTGGAATGCAAGATCTATTTATTCTAAGATTTTCTCTAAAAACTTCAAAAATAGGATCTTTGTATTAATTTCCAGATTATTATTTCTAAAATTCTGAAAAGGTCAACTAATAATCAATTGTATTGTTGATGATTTAAATTTATTACCAAATTTTTTATTCAGACTAGCCAAATAAAAATCAACTTTTGCAAAACTTTCCCAAAACACTTTATTCACTAATTACCTAACTTGTCTGTCTCTCACACTCCACTATACCCTAAGTTCTTTATGGGGAGGCAGTGTATCTAATTCATTTTTCATTCTTTAAAGTAAGGTAAAGTAGATACTCACATATTTAATGAGGAGTGATTAAATGAGTAAATGAATGAATAAATGACACAAGACTAAATAAAGCACACTACATCTAGTAGTTCAGCTAATGTGAATTTCAACATATGTTCACAAAATATTAGATCTGTCTCTTATTGTTAAAAGCACCAAGACAACTAAATGAATGCCATTATTTCTCTAATACATTCAGTTGAGTAATTGGAGATTATTGATATTACCTTATATGCAAAGAATACTTTGTCAAGTGGTAACTATAACAATGATCTCCCAATAACACATAAAAGGTATGTTGAGCCCTTTAGCTTAAATAATATAGACTTAATGTATTTGTTTAGAGACACATTGCATCAAAACTCCTTTCCCTGATAGGTAAATATACTCCATTGTAATTGACAATATTTTTCTCCACTCCATTCCACAAGTGAAATGTATTTACAAAAATATATTGTTAAGAGTCCTAATGAAAAAGTATAAAAATTTCACATATATTCCACATGTTGCTTCAGTCTAATGTTACCAAATGTATTGTATATGATTACATGGGATTCTGCCCCTCTTTACAAGCTAATATACAATGTGTTACATTAACTTTTATTCAAAAATTAACATTATTTTAATATCAGTGTGGTTTGAAAGAAAAATAACTTTTTGTAAATTTTAGGTTTAGAAAAAGAAATGTAGCAAGTGTGCATTTTAGTCTGAGTCAACCATAATGAGAATCTGTGTATAAAAATTAATCTTAAAATACTTGAATTATAAAATTATTTTATTTTTAATTACATTCATTCTTCATACCAATGTGTAATCAATTTTCTATCAGTATGTTCTGTAATAGAAATCAATTTTACTTTTTCACTGAAACAAAATCATACTGAAAAAAAAACGCACTGTGATGTATATAGGCATGGCCGAGCATGACAGCAATAATACTGCTTTACATTTGTTGCACAGTTGGCCAAGGCTGACTCTGCCATTGGCAGCAATCTTAATATAATGTTTACTAATAGCCCTGCAGAGAAGCAGTATTTCCATAGCAACAAATAATACTGGAGAGATTAATCGCTTTCACATTATCAGTTTGCTGTAAAGCAATGTTTTGTAGTTTGATAATTGCAAGTCTAGAATGATTGTACATTATGAGCTGATTAGCATAAACACTTAAGATGAAAATGTCTCTATTGAAATGGGGAGAGTATTGGAAAATAGACAGGACTATATAGTAAATATGTCCATGGTGCAAAGTCTGTGTGTAGAGCTATTAAATTGTGGCATTAGTCTTATTATTTGACACTGGTCATTTGATGTGATCTATTCCTGGAGGGTTCTTTGCTGGCAACATATATGCACACACACAGAGAAAGAGAGAGAGAGAGAATAGAATGACTTTAGAAATTTAGTCAAAAATCCCTCTTGAGCCCTCCATGCAAAACCATTAGCTGGTCTCTCAAAACTATAGTCTTGACTCTAAGTAGAAGCCAGGTGAGAACTGTGTCCAGGCTTCCTTTTCTTAAACACCTATATTTCATGTAAAGCTCTTTGACTATAAGATAGATTTGACTATCATAGATTGCCTCAGATTATTGTATCCTTATTTCATCATTACATACTTTTACAACAGCAAAAAATCCTATTCTCAAAGGTTTTATGTTTAGTTGTTTCTTAGGAACACAAAGCATGCTTTGTATTTTGCACAGGCACAAAGGATTATATTTATTTAGTAACCCCAGACTAATAATACAAAAAATAAAATTAACAGCAGAATTTACTTTTGTTTTATTGGATTGAGAATGAGAGAGTCTTTTATATTTCTAGCATTGCATTTGTAAGAACAAAAATTTCCATAAGGAGAGATAACTATAAAATCAAAAGAAAAAAATTTCATCTAAATCTATTATAATTATATTTAAATCTATTAAAATTGGAACTAATCTACAGGTTTCCTTATATTTGAATTTCGATTTTTGAAAATGAGTGAGAAAAATATTTATTAAGACAAAATGTGTTAAAATGATTATTGTATCTGCTACTGAATAGCATGGTAAATAATAGGTCTACCATAAGCAACAGTCTCTGCATTTCATAACATTTTAATGTTTGTTTTTCTTATATTCATAATAATCATTTATTAAAATTGAAAACAAATATATGATATATGACAAGTAAAACCATTCACTGCTGCCATTCAATAATCAGAATATTATTGATTGGACTATACTTGAAGATTTTCAACCGTGCTGAGTATAATTAGTATATAGGGAGCACTGTCCAATTTGGACAATAAATATTGTCCATATGATCCCATTAAAACCACAGCTCAGAATGATCACAAAGGCATCAACCACCTCCAGGGAACCTGGGGACTATGTGGTTAGCATCTTTGGAATAAACCCAGTAAATAAGAACTTGTTTCCAATGAGCATACCAGCTGTTCTTTCCATGGTTTCTCTAATAGCTGCTTCCCCATGCATTATGCATTAACTGGAAAATGTTGATCAATTCCTTCATTAACCCATGGTTCTTCTCACAGATTATATGGAAAGGCTCAATTTAATTTTATAACACAAATTATCAAATAATTTTGACATGAAGAATGGCAAACTAGAGTTGAATGACTATTCTATATTAATATATTTTATATATAATTTCTATATTGATATATTCACTTTGATATTTTACATTATATAAAAGTGGATTACTAAAAAATCTTTACCAAATTGTTTTATAAATAAAATTTTTTATCAACTCTAGAATTTAAATTTGATAGAAAGGTGTATTAATATTTGATTAATTTCCAATAAAAATAGCACCTAAGATGCTCCATGACTTGTCTCTGACAGTACTTAATAATCTTCTACAAATAAACAGATACCACCAGTAGAATTTTCACCAAAATACTTCCTTGAAATAATTAGTATCTGGTTTTGATTATTTTAAATTCAGATTTTCATATATCTGGCTTTGTCAAAGCAAGGATTACATTTAAGAAGAATGGTAAAATATGTCATCATTAAAAGATATTGTTAATTACTAAATAATATTCTGTTTGAATAACGATTTTAAGTTACTTTTATTTTTATAATAAATGTTATTCATATATTACATACTGTGATATATTATGCTATTGTAGAGAATGTATAAATTTAGATTAAAGCCTGAAACTAAAACATAAATGAAAATCTCCAGATATTAATTTTCAATGCACTTTTTCTTAAAATCACTCTCACCTTGTGCAGGTTACACTTAGGGGCATGTGTTTGTTGTTTTGGGGATTAAGGTGGGATTGATATTGCCTGTGATGAATGGTTTCTTATCCTACTAAATGACACACTTAATGCTTTGAAAACTTTGAGGAAATATATAGTATGTCTTTAAATAAATAGATGAGTAAGTCTGCTTTTGGAAAATATAATACCTAAATTCTAAATTTACTAAAAAGTTTTAAATTGGGAGCAATCTATTTATAATTTTTTTGTAATTCCATAAACTTATAGCACTGATAATACATTGTAAAATCATAAAATTATCACATATACAATAAACATCTGAAAATTTACAGAAGTTAATATATAGGAAGGGTCTAACTATATACAGTTTGACATTCTGCTTTTTTAATACTAAATCTTTCAGGGGAGAATTTTGTCAAGTGTTCAAAAGTTTAAAACCACACCTTTTAATGATTGCAATGTAATATTTCTTATCAATGTAGAACAGTCTATAAGTTCATTCTATTAGTATTAATATTTAGATATATTTCTAGTGTTTATATTATAAAAAATCAGAAAATTTGTTTTAATGCACCTAAATTACATAACCATGAATTTATGATTATTTGCTTAAGATAGTGTTTTAGATGTGGGGTTAATAATGTGAAACCATTGATACAGATTGCTGAATAATTCACTGGACAAGTTGTAACAATTTATTTTTCTACCATTAGTGTATGATAGCCTGTTATACACTTCTTTTTCAAGAATGTGCTTAGTGTATAAAAATACAAATTAGTGTTGTTTGTTGGTCTTGTTTCCTCCAACTTTGTTCAATTCACTTATAAGCTCTGATAATTTGTGTGTTTGTATTCTTCAAGATTTTCTATATATAATATCGTGTCATCTTTGCATGTAGATAATTCTATCTCTTCCTTTCCAATTTGAACTCCTTTTATTGGTTTTTCTTGCCTGATTACCTAATACATCCAGCACAATGTTGAATAGAAGTTTCAAAAGAGGACATACATACCTCTTTTTCTTATTTTAGGGGGAAATCTTTTAGTCTTTTACCATTCAACATGTTAGATGTGAAGTTTTCATAGATGCCCATCATCACATTAAGAAAGTTTATTTCTATTCTTAATTTTTAACATGAAAATGTGTTGAATTTGCCAATTTTTTTCTGCATCTATTGAGATAATCATGTACTTTTTAAAAAAATTATCTTTCATTCTATTATTGTGGTGTATCAAACTTGTTGAGTTTTATGTTTAACCATTCTTATATTTCTGGGATAAATCTCACATGGTCATGGTATAAAATATTGTTATTATGCTGTTAGCTTTGGTGTGCTGGAATTTTGTTGAGTGTTATTCAATCTATATATACAAGGAATATTGGTCTGTAGTTATTTTGTTTTTGTTATATTTTTGTCTAACTTTGATGCTAGTATAATACTGTCCTCATTGTATGAAACACGAAGAGCTTCTTTGTCTCCTAATTTTTGAAAAGTGTTTGATAAGGTTTGGTTTTAATTATTCTTTAAATATTTGGTAGAATTCAGCAATAAAAGCACCTAGGCCTGTACTTTAATTAATTAATTTTTTTTTCTGAATCAATCTTGGTGTGTTATAGGTGGATTCAAATTTTTTGTTTCTTCTTGAGTCAGTTTGGGAGTTTGTGTGATTCTAGGACTTTGTCTATTTCATCCAGGCTAATTTGTTGGCATGTAATTGTCCATATTACTCTTTTATATATTTTTTTTATTTCTGCAAATTGAGTCATAATGTTCTTACTTCCATTCTTGATGTAGTCATTTGTATCTTCTCTTTTTTTCTCTGTCTGTCTAGGTAAAGTTTTGTCAATCATGTTGATCCTAAAGAATCAACTTTTGGTTTCATTGTTTCTCCCGATTATTCTTGTGTTCTCTATTTCATTTATTTTCACTCTCATCTTTATCTTTTCATTTGTTCTGTTGGCTTTGGATTAACTTTGCTCTATCTTTTCAAGATTCTTAAGTAGAAGATCAGATTATTGATTTAAAATCTTTCTTGTTTTTTAATGTAGCCACCTATTGCTATAAATTCTAAGCACTGCCTTCACCGCATCCTGCACATTTTGATAGCTTGTGTTTTCATTTTCATTCACCTAAAAGTATTTTCTGATTTCTTTCGTGATATCTTTTTTGACCTGATAGTTGTATTATTTAATTACAGCATATTGGGAAATTTCCATGCACTTCTGTTATTAATTTCTCATTTTATTGTGCTTGGAGTTCATACTTTGTATGATTTCAATATTTATACATTTATTGAGGCTTACCTTGTGGTCTAATATATGATACATCCTGGAGAATATTTTGTGTGCACTTGAGAAGAATGTGCTTTCTGGTGTTGTTGAGTAGAGTGTCCAACATATATCTCTTATGTCTAATTGTTTTATAGTGTTTTTGTTCTCTATTTTCTTATTTATCTCATGTCTCTATTTGAGCTATCTATTTTTTAAATTGGAGTTGTGAAGTCTCCAACTATTAATATTAAGCTATCTATTTTTCCATTCAATTCTGTCAGCTTTTGATTCAATCGTTTTGGAGCTCTGTTGATATATCATACAAACTAGTCCTGACATATATGAATCAACCTACCAAAATAGATATATAATCATTACATATTCATGGTAGATTGAAACTTTTATCCTTATACATTATATAATATTTTCTATTGCCTCTTGTAATAGTTTTCATCTTAAAATCTACATTATCTGATGTTAGTATAGCCACTCCATCTCTTATTTTTTTTTATTTTTTATTTTTTCTGGTTACTGCTTGCATGGAATATCACTTTCCATTCTTTGATTTTTAATCTATTTGTGTCTTTGGATCTAAAATGAATTTCTTCTGGATAGCAGAATCATGTTTTATTTTTTAATCCTTACTTCCTATCTTTGCTTATTAATTGGAGTTTAATCAATTTATATTTAATGTAATTACTAATAAACAACTTATACCATTTTGACTTCCTTTCTGTTTATTTTACTAAATCATGTATTCTAAATCATTATATTTTTTTCAATGACCTTTTACCAGAAGAAAAGATTATTAAAAGCCTTAGAATGTGCAATGTTTGTTTATAGACTTTATGGGATGGATTAGTTTCAATGTTTATGTTAATACTTATACTCTTATAATCACTTTAAATTGCTATACCTTCTCTTAAAAATGAAATCAGGTTTTAAAAAGTAGCAGAAAAATTTTCTAGGTACATGTCCTGGAGCTTCAGCTGCCTAATGCCAATGCCATTATTTTCCTCAGATGTCATAGACTATTCATTTTCTTAACAAATGCAGATTCAATATTTACATTTATTGAAAAATAAACATGAGACAGACACTTTGGAAGTTTTTTTGCATTACATTCTTCAATAGTCCTGTGTAGTGGCACATTAAAATCAGGAGAATAAATATAATTTTGCATTTCAACATATAAACATACAGAGTAACTTGGGTTTCAATTTGTAAGATGTATAGATTACAATGTACCAAGTAGCTTACTTTGTTATTTGATATAAGAAGTTTGTTAAATCATAAATGGGTAAATACCATTTTTAATCAGTGTAGTTTATGGATAATTTTTGAGGGCAAAAACCTACATGAATTACATGGTCAGAATGCTTCATCAGCAACAGAATTTTTTAAAAGTTAAGCAAGTTCAAGGAATCCCAGTAACATAATTTTGTTCTCCAATTTGACAACTATAGAAATGCTAAATCATTTAAATCACTTGCATTAAATATTTTAAAGTCAGAAACATAAAACTAACGAATGAAGATAACAAAAAACTTCCGTATGTAATTGCACATATAATTTCCACATTTTCAATTTTGAACTCAATTGAATCATCTTTAAGCTGAAACTGGCTTTTAATGTTATGCTTTTTTTGATTTTTTGACAACTAGTCAACTATTAAGGAAAAATCTTTTTTAAAAAAGTTGTTTCTTTGATTTCCATCCTTGAATATATTTTAACATATAGCAATTCAGCGTTAAGGATCTCCATCATTTTAGAGTTAGTTTACAGAGTTTCTTCTTTAAACTTACATAGAAAACTAGAAATAAAGTCCTATCTCCACAAACTGCAATTCTATGAATCTATTCAGTCCCAGCAGATGGGATTTAAAATGCTTCAACCATATAACTACTTCAGCCATTTACACAAAAACTGCTTTAGCCATTAGGCATTTTCAGGGCTGGCTGTTGGAATCATTTCTCTAGAGAGGCTAATGCAAGAAAGATGCGAGGAGAAGCAGAGCAGTCAGAAAGAGAGAAGAATCTATTAAAAAAGAAATTCAGGGTAGCACAGAATTTAGAGCTGGAAAGAAGGAGGAACCAAAGCAAGAGAGCAGGGAGAGACTACTGAAATAGCTCAGCTTTTTCCTGAAACCAAGTTAACCTGAAAAGAGAAGACACTGTTCCTTGCTTACAGCTTAAGCTATTTTGATGTTTAACAAGATGTCTACTATTTTACTACTTTTTTTTTTAATGTGCTCTTTTGTGAGCTTGGATGTAGTTATATATTCTGGGGAAAAAATACTGAAATCATTTTCTTTGGGCTGTGTTGTGTTGGCAATAGATCTAGGGAGAAATGTTTTAAAAGCATCCTAATAATGAAATTTCCTGGAGTGGAGACAACTTAAGTTTAATAATTCTCAATAGACTACTAATCAATTCTTTAACATTTATAATATTGAGGCTGATTTGCTTCAGTATGTGAATGAAAACTGTTAGATGGGATGTCAGAATGAATTAATCAAGGATGTTGTTTATTGTTTACCCATTCAATTTTATACACTTACGATGTAGCGATGTAGCTACTATTGAATTTACTATTCATGATGGAAAAAGAAATTCTCACAAAATTAGCATTTATCATTTTAAATTAATGCTAATTTTAAATAAATATGAAAATGATACTTGAAGTAAAATATATTCCATTGTTCATCAAATCTTTTACATTCATTCTTGTTATTGGAGTAATAATTTTTGTGAGTGTTACTTATATTTACAATACATTTGATCACAAAATGAAAAAATTAATCAAAGGATTAAAAAACAGAAAATCATTGTAGAAAATCTTGAGAATTTGAGGATAACAGACTCAGCTAAAAATATCCATTGGAGATTTGCCTACTGGTCCATGTGCTCCAGGAACAGGACTTCCACACCTGTATAGTATGGTTCTATCCCACAGAAAATACATTGAGCAAGATGGAGCACATTTTATAGTCTGACATAATTTATCTACTCCTGTACAGTCAACTTCTTTTTCCCACTAATCAGGTAATCTTTAGTGAGTGAGCACTGTGTCTATCTATAAGCAATGTACTTTAGTAGCAAATTTACTGGATACAAAGTATCCAAATATTATTAAGGAAATAGCAATACATAGAGAGTAATCTTTGTTTACATGGATGCATTTTGACAGATGCTGTTATTAATAAAGAAAAAAGTTAAGGGTATAACAATTCTAATATAATTTAGTGTTAAAAATAATCATGTTTGACAAATTTTTTAAATAAATAAAATATGGAAAAAAGTCTAATTTCAGTCAGCATATCAGTTTGAAATGTATTCCTCTTTTATTATTTCTGTGATTCTCAAATTATCTATTTTTGTTTTACTAATTTCATTGTAATTTTACATTTTTTCATGGTGAAAAATATAGTTAAGAAAATAATAAAATGAACACCCATGAAGCACATCTTGCTTAAAAAATAGAATATTTCTATACTTCAAAGACTTTTGTATATTTCCTCTAGACGTCATATCCCTTCTTTCCTTAAAGGTAACAACATATCTTGTTATTGTTGTGTTACTCATTCTTTAATTTTTCAAAAAATATATTTGCCTACTCAGACATATATTATAACTAAAGATATAATTTTAGTTTTGATTTTTGAAGATTACATATTATAAATGGAATTCTGTAGTATGCATTGGTTTTGACTTCTTAGGTTGCTCAATATTTGGTTTTTCAGTATCACCCATTCTGATGTGTGCATATATAGTTCATGTATTGATTTTCAATTCTATGTAATATTGTACTGAAAAAAATTACTTATTTTCTTTTCTATTATTTATTGAAATCGATTATTTTCTGTTGCTGTATTATCGTTATTATTTTATCACTCTTAGTTGATATTTTGATGCTATTATAAATGTACATAGCTACATTTGTACCTACCTGGTGCTCATTTTCAACTGTTTCTTTAGATCATTTTTAATACAGGGTGGTTTTTTTTTTCTCACAATTTCAAAGGAATTATTTATGCATTCTGATATAAATCCTTCATAAATTGTATATGTTGCACATATCTTCCCCCAATTTGTGTATTATACTTTCTTTATAAGGTCTTCTGAATAAGAGGAAGTTTTAATGTTAATATATTCAAATGTATCAGTCTTCATTTATGGTTAGTGCTGTTAGGGCTTGTTTGAGAAACACATCCATCCCTATTCCAAGGTTATAAATGTATGCACCAAAGTTTACTTCTGATTTTGTTGTTATTTTTAAAATTTGAGTCCTTAACCCATTTGGAATTAATTCCTTTATAAGCTATGAGTTAAGAATCATTATAATATGTACTTTTTACTTGGATACCAATTTGCCATTTACTGATGAGGCAGCTTCTCCCTACTGATCACAGTGCAATTTCTGTCAGACAGCAGGATCCCATTGGATGTGTGAGTTTGTTCTGGGTTCTCTGTGCAATTCCACTGGTTTCTTTGTCCATCTCCCTCTTCCTAAAACTCACAGATTAAGTACTATCCCTTTCAAAAGAATTCTTAATAATTAAAAAGGTAAAGAGCTCCACAATGTTTTTCTTCTTCAGCAATGTCTTGACTGTTTGCTTGTGAACTTTTTGTTCTTCTGTCAAGTTATTCTCAAAATACCGATGGGATTTTTATTGTGAATGAATTATTTATTTATTGTAGATCAATTTGAGAAAGTTTACACTTATACAATATTAAGCATAATTGATATATATTTTGTGAATATATAAGTATTTTTCATGTCTTACATATGAATTTTGATACAAGTCCTTATCTTTTGTTACATTTTATTTGTAAATATTATTTTTGCTAATATAAATGGTATCTGTTAAATTGTATATTCTTTCATTACAGAAATACAACTAATACTTGAATAGTATACAGTGCTTTTAAACTATTTATTAAATAGCAATACAAATAGTTTTTATAAATTTTGAATATTTTTATATAGACAATAATATTGGAAAATAATGGTTTTGAAAATACTTTCCTATATATACATTTTTTCCTTATGTTAAACCACATAAAAGTCTAGTACAATATGGAATGCAAGTATGATAGTGGGGATTTTGTCTTTTTCCTAATTTAAAGAAAATACATCTTTTTAGTTTATAGAAATTCTCTTTTTTTAGGTTATTAACAATTCTGTCATGATGAGTTACTGGATTTTATTAAAAAATTTTCTTTGTATATTGAAATATTTTATTTGCATTAAATCATTTTCCAGATTTAAATCAGCTTTATTGTCTTATAATAAAACAAATTGTATTTTGTATGATTTATACATTGCTAAAATTTGTTTGCTAATATTTTACTTAATATTACAATCCTGCACATTTTCCTGATTATTGAATTGGAAAAGAAAGACAACCAAGTAGGAAAAATAGGTGAAAACTTGAAGAGGCACATTACAAAAGAAGATAAATATAACCACCAAGAAAAGGTAAATTAAAATACAATGGGATATCACTAAGTAGGCAACAGACACACTAAAAATCTCAAAAGAGTATAAAGTCTGGTAACTCAAAGTGTCAGATTTTGAACTAAACGATGCTTACATATATTGATGGTGTCTGAGAAAATTGTCACTTTCACTACATAACATTTTAGTAGAATCTGTTATTGCCAAACATATGTATATTCTACTACCCAGTATTTTTACTCTTAGGTGTAAATCCTGCACAAATGAAATATGTGAATACTAGATGTATGTGTGAAGGATAAGTCATAGTAAATATAATCAAGAAACAACACAAAACATTTCGACTTTTATAAACAGTACAATAGGTAAATAAATGGTAGTCTGTTCACATAATACAATATCACATAGCCCTGAGAATTAATGAGCTACAGCTACATGAAGGACATTGATGAATTTCACAAAAATGACTCTGAGCTACATCATTTAGGAGATAACCCCAAAGCTCAATGCATCACAGGACCTTAGTCACTTGCCAACAGCTGGCAACATTAGAGCACTAGCAATGAAATCACTACACATGCATCACTGTGCTCAGGGAAGTCTTTAGGAGTTTCCTTATTAAAAAGAAGAGAATATTCAGGATATTAGAAAAATTTTGTTGGTCTCTGATATATATTCTGCTTTAGAAATGATAATAACATACCAAAGGGTATAATTTGTGAAATAACACTGTCTCTTTTGCCAGAGACAAAAATCCGTTGCCAACAACTATTAGGAGATATTTGATACTCTATTTGTTTTTACCAACCAAAGTTATTCACTTTTTTAATGTACATAGTATTCATCAGGTTTTCTTTTAGAAGGCTTCAGTTTCACAATTCCTGATAAATCTGTTCTCCTTGTACTATTTTCTCATCCTTCTTGTCAAAATTTGTTTAATTAGAGGTTAATTAGAATGGTTCACATAAATTCATTTATACTGAGGCTTAAATGAGGTAACATTTGAGTGTTTACATTAGCATTTTAATAGAAATATCATCCTTTAATAAAACAAATTAACCACGATGGCAAAATTTTCAATATCCGATAGAAGCAAATAGAAAACTTAGGGTAAATAGGTGAGACATTCTCAGTGTCTCTCATGTTTTCCAATGTTGGAGATTGACTTTAAGGATCTGTATATAATGCTGATTCCACTTAAATCAAATCAAAGAAAATTTTAAAAGTTGAAAAGTCAAATTTTATAAGTTCAGTAGTTATAGGTAATTCCTTTCTGGCTACTCAGAGCAAAGTTTATTATATCAAAGAAATAATTTAATTGTATCTTAAGGAACATGAACAAAGTAATGAGATTTGAAGCTGTTTGATTTAAAACCAGAGTATAGTTTGGGCACAGATAATTTACATTATACTGTCTTTTATGAAGAATATAATAATCTATATTTAGATGTATAAATTCTGTCATTGAAATGCATGGCTATCTTAATGTGGAATTTAAGAAATCTTGTCAAATTCATTTTCTATCATTAATGATGTAGAGTAGAAATATATAATGTCACTTGCTTTATTCAATCTTCTTTGCATAGCAATGGTGAAGTATGTAACTGATACTGTGACACTAAACACAGGTGGAATTTGTAGTCATCTAGGATGTTCATTTACCTTCATCAACTTACAATTTTCCAAACATTTTTTAAGGCAATGTCTTATGTTCTAATATTTTCTTACAGCTGTATCTGTCTATATGGAATTAAATTCTTTTAAAAATACTTGCCTTTATAGTTAGTAATGTGCTTTCCAATAAAAATAAAAGTTTTCAGTCATATTAAGGACTAATAAAATCTGTTAGTTCAACCCCTTGTCTTTTCATCTTTGAATTAGGCATACATGCTTGACAGCTGACTGGCAAAAAAGAAAGAAAGGGGGGGAGGGAGGGAGGAAGAGAGAAAGAGAGAAGAAAGAGAGAGAGAAAAAAAAAGAGAGAAAGGAAGAGGAAGGAAGGAAGGAAGGAAGGAAGGAAGGAAGGAAGGAAGGAAGGAAGGAAGGAAGGGAGGGAGGGAGGGAAAAAGAAAAGGAAAGGAAAGAAAAAGGCCAGCACTTGAATATCAGATCTAAACAGTTCTTTTATAAAGGGAACACATGGTTAATTTCCCTCAGGATTCTCCATTATTGTCTCTCAGAGATGGGAAATTTTGCAAAATACTTATTCAAAGTCATATATCTTGATTGAAAACAACCAAATTTGAATCCAGGCTTTATAGGTCCAACTTTTCTATTATTCTTTATTAAAAATAATGGTTTATGTTATTATAGTTAATGAAGTAAACATGTAACTTATTCAATCCATAATATCTATAATACATTGTGCAAATATCAACGTGAAACTTGGTATAGTGGGAAAAACACTATCCTTGCCATTTGAAGATCAGGGATTACTCTATCATGTTTCACATTACCAACCTTGTGGTCTTTAAATATATATATATTTTTTAATTTAGATACTCAATTTTATCATTTGCAGTTAGAACATAGTAATTGGTACCTCAGAGTGTTGAGCAGATTAGGTAAATATGCACAAGTCATTTTAAAGTCACAAAAATTCTCTGATGAATCTCTCTACATGCCTAGCACAGAATCAGGCATTTGGAAAATAAAGGTTGCTGTTTTTGAATATTTTAAGTAAGGATTGAATGAGATAAGTCTTGCCTTACTGGCAAGAATGAAAGGAAATGTTTTCCCTAAAGATAGGAAAAACAGCACTCTGTCAATGCTGAAGTGATGAGATAAAATTGGGTCATAGATTTCAGACAATGGAAAAGTAGATCCCACATTAGCAATCAAAAACAAGAATCTCCTTGCCTTGCTAGTGGATAAGAAATAAGATCAGTACTGTTGTAACAAGGCAAGCTCTCTAGTAAGGTGAAAATACACAAAAGCTCAGATCACAATCAGGTTTATTGGGTGCTGTGTTTACATATGTGAAGCATAGAAATTGAAGTAAATCAAGAATGTTGTCAATGGTGATTTTTCAAGTGAGAATTATAGAATGAATTTTGCATTACTTTCTGCTGACATCTGAGGCTTTTATAGATAAATATCTGTATGAGGTCAGCAATTGCAATACTTTTGTAATATTATTACAGAGATCTTTATATCACTGTAGTAAAGAACTCTAGACTTTAAAATCAAGGCTAAACAAGATTAGATTTACTTGATTCTCAGTCTCTTGATGTCTTGATAGTAATTAAGCTATTCATACACTTGTCTAGAGTACCCCCCACCACAATTCGTTATGTGTTTTAACTCTTATGCTCTGAGTCTAAACTTTGCTTAGATTGTCTTTTGTACATAGTCTTTGAATAAGATCTTGGAACAGGGACTTCCTGTCACATTTATTGTTCTCTAGGAAGAAACAAAATTTCATGAGATCATTACTAGGACTTGAGAAACAGAGTAGTTGCCCCTCCTCCCATAGATATGGAAGTGTAAAATTGAGAGTGGGGAATATGTAACAAAGGAAACGGCCCGGGGCGGGGGGGGCGGGGGGGGGGGCAGCAAAAAGATCAACTCACAATTCAGGCAGAAGTTTATTTACCTTGCCCGCAGGGGAGTTGCTCCCTTCTTTCTAGGACCTGCCACACTAGTTCCACCTGTATGCATTAACTTAAACTCTGATATCTGTTTCTTTATCTCAGCAAGATTGTAATATTCTACTTTAAATTACCTTTCCCTTTCTGGAAAGTACCTCTGGGCAGAAAGCCAGAGACGTTGTAGGAGTTATCTCATTTGTTTCTCTTTTCCAAGTCTTCATGTGATCAGACTTTAGCTCTGCATGAGATCCAATGTGTGAAAATAGTTGTTTCATAAATGTTCGTACTTATTTCCAAATTTTCCCTTTGTTAACAGCTGTGTTATTTGTGAAAGAGTAGTTACACTATCATGGCTGAAAATGCAGTTGTCTAGTTTTTGAGACAAACTTAATTTCATGATAAAGACTTAGAAAAGTTATATATACATATATATAAAATGTTATTTTACTTGAAGATATAGATGTGTATGTACACATATACTGACATGCACATAAACATACACATATATAATAAAATATTAATAGTTATTTCAAATAAGTTTTTATGCAGTCATGCATCTTCCAGACATCATTCCCTAGGCTGTGATGCAATCTTTAACCATGTGGAAATACTTTGTAATTTCACGAAAAAATTTATCATTTGGGAAAAATAAAATAAAGTAAAATAAATTATTTGAAAAATAAATTGTTTAAGAACATTGTTACAAATTTATTTTTTAAAAAATGGGTCCTGTTAGTGCATTAGAGATACAGCTATCCATTTTTATCCATCCACACACATTTACATCCTTAATCAATTCAATAAAGAAAATATTTAGTTAGAAAACCCTATTTTAAAAGTAAGAAGGTGATTCAGTGAGAACTGTGATTTAATAAGATAAATCACACAGAAGTGTATACCTTGTAGTTGAGATCAGTGAATTTAATTTGAAAAAAATTACTGATTTCTGTTAATGTTATCACCAAAAACTTCATGATCTCCAAGAAGGATACTCAAATTAAGGGATTTTTTTTTAGAACAGTTAGGAGTTTACATTTCAGAGAGATGAAAAGGAAGCTAAGATCATGAAATCTTCCTCCACTAATGTCTTTTAGTAAATCCATTAGAAAACCATTTGTATCTAATTGTCTAATCACAACAGAAGACTAAGAGTGACATAGCTCTAATGGGATGAAAGTAGATTGTAGTCCAATAAATACCCTGTACTCTAATACAGTCTGCATATAGCCATAACCTTGGAGGCCATTTCATTTAATTTACTTAGGATTGAGAAGAAGAAGGGAGAGTTTTAATAAATGTGAAACAGGACTCATGATGGTTTGATTGCATCTTTAAAATAGAAAGTTGAAATCTGGCCTTAATTAATACATTAATCCTCAACCACAAAGAAGAAAAACTTTGAAATTCAAACTGAGGATCTAAAAAAGATGTCAACTGAGATCCTTTAAGGAAATGTGAAGCTTTGTGAAAGCTAACTAAAACAACTCTATGTTAAAGTAACAAAATGACTGTCAATACTTATTGCTCAAAATATCTATGTTGCAAAAGCTTAAGACAAATCTATAAGCTCTGTTACAAAAGTCATCTTTCAATCTTTCTTTTAAGAGAGGATACTGGATTAGATGGAAGGGATTTTTTTAACTCCAAATTTTATGACTCTCCTTGTATTTAATATTTTAGAGTATACTTTTCTCCAATTCTCCTGTATACCCACTAAAAAGAGGTTTATAGCTCACCACTCCATTAAAACTATTCTTTTCCAATAACTACTAACTACAGTGACCAGAATATTGCTAAATCCAATGTTTATTTGTAGTTTCCCACTTTAAATTCTTTCTCATTCTGTCCTCCTCATGACTGCTCTGACTTTATGACTTACCTCTTTGCTTTTCAATACACTCTAGTAACATAGGCCTCCTTTCATGGGGGTGTCAAAATGGCTGAGCACCTCATCTTTGTCAAATATTTGCTCACATGGCACCTTCTCAAGGGGCGCTACCCTAAGCAATAATTTTGTGTGTGTGGTATACGATACACAAATTCTATCATTTTTAAATGCAAAGTTCTATGGTATTAAGTGCATTCACTTTGTCGTGCAAACATCACCATGATCCATCTACAGAGCTATTTCATCTTTCCCAACTGAAACTTTGTGCCCACTGAACACTAACCACGTATTCCCCATCATTATTTGGTGTTCTTGGCACCTTTCTTGAAAATCAATCATCTGTAGGTGTGTGAATTTATTTCTGGGCTGTATATTCTGTTCCATTGGTTTATATGTCTATTATTAATGCCAATACCATGCTATTTTGTTTACTATAGCTTTGCAGTAGATCTTGAAGGCAGAGAGTTTATATAGGCTATGGTCTTAAGGTTACAATTGGCATGCATTTGTTTTTGTTTTATAGGGTCTGTATACTTTGGAGGATTTTTTTTTTTAGGGCTGAAGCAAACAAGAAATATTTTACCCTCAAATACATTTCTTTGATATATTTGAGATAGTTTCAGGCAAACAGGCTGTCTTTAGGGTCAGTGAGAGCAGGGAAGAGAAATTTGTATCTGTAGAAAATCTCTATTAAATACAGGCCAGGCTCTGCCTATTCCATCAGGGAAAGATTTGCTGGGAGTCTGACACCCTTAAAAGTCTAAATAAAAAACTTTGAATATTATCTCACTCTCTCCTGGCCCATAGAGTTTCTGCTGAGAAATCCACTAAATGGTATATTGGGGTTCCATTGAATGTGATTTTTAAAATTCTCTTGCAGCTCTCAATATTCTTTCTTTGTCTTTGATGTTTGATAATTTGATTATGGTATGTCTTGAGGAATTTTTCTTTAGGTTGAGTTTGATTGGTAACCTTTGAACTTCCTGTACCTGGATGCTGTTGTCTCTCTCCAGATTTGGGAAATTTTCAGTCATTGTTTCTTAAATACATTCTCTAGACTTCGTTAAGGATGTAGTGATATGGAAAACCATTGAATATTTAAAGCAGAGAGTGACATGGTTTGAGTTTTGTTTAACAAAAAGAATTTTCTAGGTACTATATAGAGAATACACTGCAGGGGAGTAAACATGGAGGCAGACAGAAGTGTTAGACAGCTATTATTCCAATAAACCAGGTAAGAGATAATGGTGTGTTGGACAAGGATAACAGCTAACAGTGGAACAAGATAGTAATAAATGGTTGATTATGGGTACATGTAAGAAGTTTAGTCTATATAATGCACTGATGCATTTGCTGTAGTATGAGAGAAGGTTTTTTTTTTTTTTTTTTTTTGAATTGAGACATTGGAAAAATAAAGTTGCCATTGAATAAGATAGAAAAACTTGAGGGAGAACAATTTGGAGCATATGAAAATAGGGTTTATTTTGGACCCATTGAGGGAGTAAGAATGCCTGAAAGTCACATATAGAAAATAAATTTGCAGGGAACAAGGATGGATATAGGGAAAAAATTGAGAAATATAGCAGAGTGATAGTAAAAATGTAGAGGAATTGAGCAAAGAGAATAGGGAGATAATTAGAATGCAGAGGCAATGTGAGAGGGAGGAGTCTAGGATGACTTTGTTTTCTGGATCGCTTGACTCTAGAAAATAATGCCATTTATCAAAATAGAAATTACAGGAAGAGGTATATCCTTTGGACCTTTATTATAATTGATTTTACAAGAACTCACTTTAATTGAATATTACTTTTATAATTTCAAGTGTTATTGACTTTGGGAGATTAAATATTACTCAGTTATGTAGGTTCAGCCACACTGGGCTTTGAATCTCTGGAAGGAGAATCTTCCCAGACTGAATAACATCTACATGCTTACAGCCACTAATATGAGGTTAAACAGCTCCTGTCAGACTAGTAACAGATCTTCTAATTATTATCTTTTGAGTATTAGTTTTCTGTATCAGGCAAAGATATTCATAGATGCGGTAAATCCAGCTGCCCTTTGGAATGCTTAAAAGTATCCACAAATGAGAAGCACCAAGATTTTTTAAAAGTTGCACTGGAGCATTTTAGGACCTGAGATTAAAGCTAAAAACCTTGAAATCATTCCAAGAAATATCCAGTCCCTACAATGAAAAAGGAGCGTTGATTTCTGAAAATAATTTATAATCCATTGAAAAATATGTATTTAAATAAATGAGATCCTAGAAAAAGCATGTTTAAGTTTCTATAACAAAATATTCTCTGTGATCTTATGAACTGATTCCTGTAAAATCTCATTCCCATTAGACAGCACCTTCTTCTGTCAATGGAAACTACATTAATCCTCTACTAGTCTGTAATACCTGTGCTTTCTGATACATTGTTAACAAAATGTTATTTGATCATATTGTCTTTTTAAAGTAATGTATTTTCTTCATTCTTTGACCTTTAAACTAAAACTAATTGCTTTTTATAACTGTCAGGTGAATAAGATGTATTTTACTAGTTATCAAGCAGTAGATGAAATAGTGAACTCTATTTGTGATTACTAGTGGAGAAACATTAACATATTTCATGAATCCTCTCTTAGACAGCAGTCATCCATGTTTAGTACTGGTTACACTCCTCATTTGTAAATACTGTCTCCTGTGCTCAGATTTTACTTTTTCCATGAAAGTTGTTTTATATCACTTCTTTCTTCCTCGTTTTGTTCTATTTTTCTTCCATTTAGCATTTATTCTACATTTGCTACACATGAATATCTGCCCGGTACTGTGCCAGGTTTCTAAAACACAAAGATGAATAAAATATAATCTCTGCCATCAAAGATCTTAAAATCCAGTAAACATTTATAGATAAAAGACAATAATCAGTAGTGACATATCTAAGAGTGCAATGGAAACACAGTGACGGGAATAATTTTCTCTGCATGGGAAAATCTGGTTCCTAGTGGAACTGAAATTTGAGCTGAGTATTCAAAGATGAGTAGAAGGTTACCTGTGGGAGAAGTGTGTAATAGATATATCTGACACAGAGGTTGACATATGTAAACTATAAGTTGTGAAAGAAATCTACTTATGGAACCAAGGGCAGGGCATAATGTTAAAGGGTGTGTCTGGGGATGTCTCTGGGAATTTAAATGGAACTAAATTATAAAGGCCTTGGATGCCATGGCAAGAAACTTAAACTCACTACCAAGTGAGTATAAAGTCAACAGATATTATAATAATACCCATAAAAAACTCAGCTGAGAAGTGTGCTGAATGTAGGAGAAGTAAGACCAGGGAAAATACCTTTACAATGGGAAAGCAGAAATGACTATGAAGGAGCTCACGGAATTTCACCCCAAAATATGACTCCTTAGAATAAAGCATATTTTACATTAGTGGTCCTTAGAGATCAACAGGCCATTGAAGAGGCTTTTCCTCTATCTACATAAAATCACATGGACCCATCAAAAAGAACAATTATCTTTCCTTCCCCTCCCTGTTATCTCAATATATTGCAGGAAAGAAGATCAAGAATGCTACTAGACCCGGCCCAACCCATTTTAAAAATAATATCTGACTCTCAGCTTAATTTAATTTCCAAAGAATCATTTATTAGTATAAGTCTATCTGTTTCTCCCCATCAATTCTCCCTACTTTCTATTCACCCTCTCTAGTAACCATTTATTGCCTCTAAACAGAATCACATATGTTCCTAATCTCTCCTTCCCCTCTAAAATGAGGGTATACAAACTTCTGAACCCCATTGGGATTTTGGATAATCGCTTTGGTGATTGATTCTTCCTGTGTGCACTGTAAATGAAATTGTAATCTCTTTCTCTTATTAATCTGCCTTAAGGTGAGTTGGTCTTTCAGCAAACATTCTGGGGGCAAAGGGGAAGTTTTCCTTCTCCTCCACAACTATATTTAAAGAAAAAATGTAGACTATTGAATATGAATGAATTTGAATTGTGTTGCATATAAAAGAAAATCAAACTCAAAATAGCTGAAAAAATAAAGAATTTTTATTGGCCTACATAGCAAGAACTTAATTAAGCGTACTTCATGATTTTGAGTGAAGCTTTTAAAATATTGTTCATGGACCTGCTTTCTTTCTGTCTCTTTGCTCACACTTCCACAGTGTCAGCCAGCCGACTCCTTGTTGTGGTTGCAGGATGTTTGTCCACAACGCTTTATGCAACTATAACGACCCACTGTAATACCTGGAGAATTTTAATTTGTGAACAAAGCACAGCAGCAGCTGTCTCTGGCCATTGCCCGTACCTGCATTAAGAGGGTAGCTGTGTTTTGAATATAGAAGGGCGACATCTAATTTAAAGCAGAATACCAGCAAGCAGCTGAAAATATTATGGCTTTCAAAATAATACCCTGGGCAGGAGGTGATAAAGTGCTAAGAACTAAGGGCTCCAGACCTATTATCTGACATTAAGGCTAGGCTTGAGTTCTAGTAAAACACTGAAGGGAAAATAAGTACTTAAAATAATCCAATTGCATTAACTGAACACACTTGGTAGGGAAAAATTTTTGCAATGGGAAGATAAAGGCTGATAATTCAATGCACATGGTATGTATTTTAGATCCTTATTTGGCATATATATGGTATATATTGCTATTGGGTGCTCCAGATCCATTTAATATATATGCTGAAAGATAAGGTAAATACAAATTTAACCTCCTAAATTCTTAAAAGGAATTTTAAATATGTATTCTACTTTCAGGCTGTGGATTAAATATTCAAGTCTAATCATAATATTTAATTTATTTACATATACATATTTAAAATCACATATTATATAAAATAATAATGAAACCATTTCATTCAAACTTTAATTTTCAACATCAGATTCTAACTTTATCAGAGTGACTTTTTAGATTTAGGTAACACAGATTTCTATAGATATCACCTTCATGAGCATCTATGCCATGTTATTTGAGAAGTGGCCAATGTTGAATCCATGTTTTATGCTGCCACTTTGAATTTTATTCAGAGCCACAAGTGAGTCATTTGTGTAACATTAGAACATTTTTTTCTTACACATTGCTTGGGATATCTTTGTGATCTCTGCTATCTAACTATTTTCTCTACTGCTTCTTTAAATTATTTAACAACCTTGTTTATAATGGCATACAGCCTTTAAATCGGTGAGGTCACACTCCCAGGAATGATGCCTACTTGATAGTTTTCTTTGCTTCCTGTTTTGCTTTTCTATTAGTGTCCTCTGTAAGTTTCCCAAGTTAGCATTGACTGAAGTTATTTCAGGCTCATATGTGTTCCTTCAACATCACTTTGATGCTCCAAATAAAATAATCAAAAATAAATAAATAACACACCCTCATAATATGGAAGCTGTGGAGGGATTCAAAGGCAAAATAGTCCTTCTTTTCTTGGAGATTTTTTTTTTTTTTTTTTTTTTTTTTTTTTGAGGAGAGTGTGAGGGGAGAAAGATTTATTTAGTGGTACAAGTTTCTTTCTGAATGTTTGAAATGTACCTAAAATTCAGTATGACCAAAACAGAGCTCAACATCTTTCCCTCAGTAATTGGCTTTCCTCCCCAGACTCCAATTCTCAGAGAGTAGCAATGATGTTGACACATTTCTCTTCTTCATCTGCTGTATCTTATGAGTCCCCAAATTTCTTGATTTCTAGCTACTTTCTCCTTTCAGTGTCCTTGTCTCATTTTAGACATCATCATTTAGCCCCTGAACTATTGTAAAAATCCTCAAATTGACATCACTGTTCTATTTTTTAACATTCTGAGCCATATTTTACTGTTTCTCAAGTTAACTTTTTAAAATGAATAGTTGAAAATGTTATTCCCTGATTAAATCCTAAATAACTGTCTGTAGTTCCTTGAATCCAGTATCCGTTTCAACACTTGTAAACTCTTCACCTGTGGTTGCCTTTACTTGGAATATTCTTGCCAATATGTATGCCAAAATGTATTCATAATCTTTGTAAAATATTGATACTTTTCAGAGGGCAGAGTAAGCCCTTATGTTGAATGAATGAATGAGTGAAGGTAAGAAATGAACTCAAAGCATGCCAACAATTTCTCTGTTAAACAGGAAGAACATTTGCTAGAAGTAAAAAAAATAGATGATGCTGCTAGAAAATTTGGTGAGACTATTAAACGTAAAATGTATGGCATGAACTCCACTGGGGACAAGTAGCATAATTGTCCAGCAACATTCAAGATCTTAAATTGGAAAGTAAACTCTACATTTCAATATGTGAGACAGTAGAATTTCATATTTTACCCTGTAGCAGCATTGAGGCACAGAAGAAAAATGATTTGAGAAATTATGATACTTCTGATTTTTATTGAAAATTAATCACCAAGGTTTTCAGAATGACAGACAATGTGAAGAGAGGAAAAATTCAAAAAAAGGAATTGCAATTTTCCAAAGGAGTTTTCTCATGGAGATATGAGAGAGGTGGAGAAATAGAAGGTTGTATTCAGAGAATACATTTCTTGTGAGTTAGGTTCACAATACCACTATGACAGTAGACTGCTATAGAGAGAGAGTGTGGTCACTGAACAGGAGGCCAAGCCAGTTTGATGTTCCAGGACTAAAAGAATTTTGCATGAGATATTTAAATTGTCTAGCTGACTTGATAAATTAGGGTGCCAAGGTGGACTGTGCTTCTGGTACGTGACATCCAAGAGCAGAGAGGTGGGACCTTCTAACTGTTTTATAACTGGTGACTGGCATATCCAGACACTATGAGTTTTGAAAGGGAAAGCCTAGTTCTTTAAAATTCCCCAGTTGTGCAATTACAGCATTCCTTCAAAATTCCAATTTACTTATATAGTTTTCTTTTCACTTTTATATAGGTAGCATTAATTACTATATGATAAAAAGAAAAAAATGATAATTATACCACCATTAAGAATAAAAAAACTATACATATTATTCATGGATATTTGTTGTCATTTTTTAGACTACTCAAAGACAACATTGTCAGTATTTTTAAAATCCTTATAAAATTAAAACATGATTTTGACCATTGAAAAATTTAATTTTGAAGATAAAATCAAGATTTGCAAACATTTATTTTGTATATCACACACAAGCACTGTACATAGGCATTATTTCCATTTCTTCTACTAGAAAATACATGGATGCATTTATTTTTTCCAGTTTAATTTCCATAGACAATTATTATAAGTATTTTCTTTAATTCCATTGTCTTTTTCTTACTTTCTTTTATTCACTTAGCTAAACCAAACATTGGTTATTTCTAACTCTCTACTCTGAGTTGAAACTCACAAAGTTGAACATGGCTTCCAAAAGACACATAATTTTGCTGATTATTTACATACTAAATTCCCGCTTACAAACCTTAAGGGGACATGGCAAGCATACTTTATCTCCTTAGTTCTTTGACATTTCTACTCTTCTGGTTAATTTTATTTCTCTACTGCATCCATACTCTCAGTTGCTAGACTGACTTCTATTTCTATTTCTCTGGGAAAACAATGCAATCAAAATGGAATGTCTACATCCTACCACCATCATATCTATACACTTACCTGCCTCTGAGCTCATAGACTCTATCTTCCATCCTGATATTATGGATTTATTGTGTACCCTATATCTCAGTTCTTCTTTCCTATTTGAGGTCATCCAGAAATTCTCTCCTCTCCCTCCTCTATTATCATTTCCCTGCTCGACTATTGTTACCATGAACATACAAAGATGGTAATTTTTTAGCCACCTTAAAAAATTCTCTAGACCAAATATCACCCTCCAGCTACTAACACATTTTTTCTTTGTTTTTTTAACAAAATTATTTGAAAAACTTGTCTTTACATCATCATTTTCTGGTTTTATCCTCAATTCTCCCTTGAACCCTTTTCTATCAGACTTTTTTTTCAATCACCATACTAAAACTATTTTTGTCAAGATCACTATATTGTTCACTAAAACCAAGAGACATTTCTCTCAGCCATATTTGACTCAATTTAATTCACTTATCTCCATGGCAACATATTCATCTGCTTTTCCTCTAAACACCCTGGTCACTCCTGCTCAGTATCCTTTGTAGATTGCTTCTTATCATCCCTTTTCCAATTGTTGGGATGACCAGGACTTTAGACCTGTCCCTCTACGTTCACTCTTTTTGTGATCTCCATACATGAATATGCTATTGAATCCTGAATTAATACCTCCAGCAGAGTCATCTATCCTGAACCCCAGACTAATAAAACCAAACGGATACTCGTGAAATTTACATTTAGAGGTCCAATAGGTGTTTCATAAAAACACGTCCCAAACCAAGCTCTGGGAACCCCAACTCTCAAATCCCTTACCTTTCGTTATCTTCCACATGCCATTTTCTAGTACCCGCCATCCTCTGCTCACTTTTACTCTAGGACTCTCTGCCTTTCCTCAAACACACCAGGTGGACTCCTTCAGGGAGCTGTTTCATTTTTATAAAATGCTCTCCCCCGGTTTGTGTATGTTTTACTCATACACTTCCTTTAGGTCTTTATTCAATTTTACTTCTCATGAAGTAAAGGTCTTTCCTTCCCACCTTATCTAAAAATTGCAACCTTTTCCTTACTTTATTTTTCTGCATAGTACTTCTTACTGCCTGATACATAGTTTAACAATTCATCTTACTTGTTGGCTTTTGTCTGTCTCTCCACGCCAAATTGAAGTTCCACAAAGGGAGAGATTTTGTCTGTTTTGTTACTGCTGTACACGTAGAACATACAATACTGTTTGGTGTATAGTGATTACTCAATATTTTTTCCCTAAAAACGTTATTAAAGATCTGTAATTATGCTTTCATTCTCATTCATAAGGTTATTTGTGTTCTCTTGTCATTCCTCTTTCATTACCATCATTTTTTCAATATTTTGGCTATTTTATTGGTCCTTTCAAAATCTCTATTTACTTTAATTTAAATTAAACATTTCTTGTTAGGATAGCTTTATACCATTCTTTTTGTATGTTTGTTTTTAACTTTGTAAGCTGAATGCCTAGTTTATTGATGCTTTTTTTCCTCCTAATAAATTTTTCTATAAGGAAACATTCCACATGTTTTTCTAAGTAGAGTCTCCATTGTATTAATTTCTGAAGAATTTCCACTCTCATTACACTCTTATTTAGAAGGGTCTATTAGAAGGGTCAAGCAGTCCTTCTGCCTCAGACTTGCAGAGTGCTAAAATTACAAGTGTAAGCTACGGTACCCGGCCCCTGTACCTTTTAAGCAAAATTCTGCATAAACCCATCTCATCCTACTTTCCTACTTTTTTATTGTAAAAGTATAATTTGGTTCCTTTTTTTTGGTCTATTTTCCTTTGTTTGGCTATTGGATTTTGTTTTTGCTGTTTGTTGCTTGATGGGTCCACTGGTATATTTTCTGGTGAAGGGAATAGTTGGGTTTCTCCTGTCACGGTCCATTTCTAATTTATTGCATAGTGATCAGATACTATTTTTGTATGATTTATGCATTTCACTTTTGGATAATTTTTAAGGTAATTTTTAAACCTTCTCTGCTTCTCTTCCATGGGAGTGCTCTTACTAAAGTATTATCTCACTTACCACCTAGTGACTAGCCCATCTTTTCCTCTTTCTTGTGTCTTTCTTTGTCATATTTAAAAGTTATT
Organism: Varecia variegata; assembly: GCA_028533085.1. NCBI lineage: Eukaryota > Metazoa > Chordata > Mammalia > Primates > Lemuridae > Varecia > Varecia variegata. The sequence continues at coordinate 32,635,446 of CM052443.1, forward strand.
CAGAGCAGAGATTGAAGAAAATGTGGGGGAACAACCAGATTAAATTTAATTTTCTCAGGAAGGTATAAGAAATAATTGTAGGCAGGTTCCTTCCCACCTTTTTAATTAGTTTGTGAAGAGAGGAAAAAGAAGATAATATATAAATTTTTTTCATGTGACAGAGATCTAGATAATAAAATATGATAATGCAAAGGGAATGTTCAAATAAAAAAATTCCACATTTTATAATAGAGTTATTTCAAAAACAGAACACCTATACACAGGCAAACTGTGACTAAATTAAAACATAACTTGTGGGAATTCTTCTTGTCACAGAAAGAGAAATTTTCCCCGATGTACCATAAGCTGATATTAAAAGCAATGTATGACAAATTAGGTCAAGCAAATGATATATTCCATGCACTTTCAGTCTTATTGGTCCAAACATGAATCTAAAACTTTGAGTACTATAAGAGATGAAACTTTTAATTAATATTTTTCATAAATCAAAAATTACTTTCATAATTCTCAAATTTTTTAAAAATTTTCTAAAACATATGTCTTTCTTGGTAAAACTCAATGGTAAACTAAGTTAACATAAACATGTGGTTGATATCATATATAACAACAATATATTAACATAAATTACAGAGCACCAAGATAAATAAACTTGTAAAGTGAGATTTGTTCATATTGCTGTTTGACACTTTGCTGAAAAAAATAAAGGTGCATCTTAAAGTCTAAAAGATAGAAAGTCACTTAAAATATATGTTTCCTCTAAAAAAACCTTTGAATTGGATCTTTGGAAATCTAGGATAACTTTTCCTAAGGCTCATTAAAAATGTGTAAGTTACAGATAAAAGCACTGGAGCATGATCTAGCACTTAAAAAGAGATCTGACCAGGTGGGATTTCTGGAATGGCAGTGTGAGAAGCTTAAAAAAACTTCTCCCCTAGAGAGATATTTATTAAGCTTGTCAAAATTAGCAAAGACAATCATATAAAGTCCCTGGTGATGGATCAAAGGGCTTAAATAAATTGCAAAGCATTTACTCATCAAATCTGTGGAAACTCAGTAAGAAGAGTGGGAGGCTGTGGCATTTAAGCTAGGAACTACACCCTTACCCCCAGAGCTCTGTCTTGCAGAAATACTGTTTCAAAAGGCTTAGCAGACAAGTGGCAATTCCCATATCTCCCAGTTACTTGGAATGAAAGAGATATTCTGGGTGGTTTCAGATGCTGGTGAACATCACCACATCCCATCACAGTTCTATGCTACAGAAAGCTTATATCAAGTCCAGTTGCAGCCAGCAGGTACCAATTTTCCCACTTTTAACTCTTACTACCTAGTAAGAATTTGGGCAGGATAGGTGGGGAAGAGAGCAGTGTCCCTTTCACATACAACTCTGTTGTGAGAATATGGTTCTGGTAGGCTTGGCAGTCAAAAGCCATGTCCATTTCCTTCAGTCTAAGAGAAGAAGGACCATACTGGGTAAATTCTGGCCTATGCCAGTATTTAGTAAATATTGGCAGATGCCATTCTCCTGAGTATGAGGCTGTGGAAGATCCCTACTGGACAGTGACTAGAGCCAATGGCTGTGCCATTTCCTACCCTCAAACACACAAACATGTACCTCCAACTTCATGGAGAGGAGCCAATTGGTGCAATAATGAAGAACAAGTAAACTATCCCTACATTTAGTTGCTTTCATAGTATAGATGCTCTACCCAGAAGAGGTTCAGAGCAAGCCTGAAAGACTGGCAAAATGCTGCCTTAGCCAAGGAGACTGACTTCAACTGAATCATAACATGGAGTAATATACGTACTGGAGTATTGTCAAAAACAATAAAATTATCAGCTAACAATTAGTGAAGCCTAAGAGCTGGGTGTGCTATCCATAGACATAGACCAGCTAGAATCTCAATAGGAAGAGTGACAAAATAGACAGCCAAAAAGATCCTGGCTAAGACCACAGTCATCTTTGGTGGTCAGGAGATCTTTGGGCATGAATGTGTCCTCTGAGAAGTGACATCAGTGGCTATGTATAGCTGGGGAAAAAAAACAACTGCATTAGTCTAGCCATGTCATGAAAAAATAAACAAGCAACAACTACCACAACCCCTGTGGGTAGAGAAGACCAATAGCCAGAGTTGTGACAATATTATCTAAAATTTGCAGCTATCAACAAAAGTTATGAAATGTGAAAATAAACAGGAAAGTATAACTGTACAGAGGAAAAATATCAGAATATAGAAACTGCATTTGATGGGGCCAGATGTTGAATTTAGCAGACTAATTTCAAAACAGCAATTATTAATACACTCAAGGATCTAAAGAAAACCATTTTTAAATGAATAAAAGAAAATGCAATGACAAATTGCACCCAAAAGTAAATGACAATAAAAATAGAATATATTGAAAATATAAAATTTCTGAAGTTAAAAATTACAATAAACTAAATAAAAATTTACTCGAGGGTCTTAACAGTACATTTGAGCTGGCAGAAGAAAGAGCCAACAAACTTGAAGATTGATAGAGATAATGCGATCTAAAGAATAAAGAGAAAATAAGAATGAAGAAAAATATACAGAGCCTCTGAGAAACGTAGAACCCCATTAAGTACATGGATAAGCATAATGGGAGCCTAGAAAGAGGAGAGAAAGAAGCAGAAAAAAACTATTTGTAAAAATAATGATTAAAATTTCTTAAATTTGGTTTTAAAAACATGAATCTAATGACCAAGTTAAAAAAAACAAACAAACAAACAAAAAAACTGCAAGTAAGATCTGGGTGTGAATACAAGGAGATCCACACCCAGATCACCATAGTCAGAATGTTGAAAACCAATCATCTTGAAAGTAGTAGAAGAAAAACAACTCATAACATACAATAGGACAACAGTAAGATAAACAACTGACTTTATTAGAAAAAATAATGGAAGCCAGCTGATAGTGGGACAATACATTTAAAGCCCTAAAGGTAAACAACAACAAAAAAAGAAACCTGTCAACTAAGAACATTATAGTCAGCAAAACTACATTTCAAAAATCAAGACAAAATAGAGATATTATCAGATTAAACAAACCCAACACTGACAGAACTTGTTGCCAGCAGACTCACCTTAAGAAGAAGAATAAAATATTTCTCAGGCTGAAAATAAGTGATATCAGACAGTAATTCAAATATGTAAGAAGAAATAAAGTGTGGCAGTAAGAGTAATTATGTAGGTAACTATAAAGATATTATAAGTCATGTAGGTAAACACCCATCCCCTCCCCCACCCCCAACACCCCGAGTCAGATCTTCAAGTATGTCCATTCCACTGACAGTTCGCTTCGCTCTCATCATGTAGATATACACCCATCCCCTCCCCCCACCTCTGTCCGACACCCAATTGGTATCATTCCCAAATGTGCACCCAGGTGTTGATCAGGGAAACCAATTTTCT
>CM052443.1:32639372-32705732 GCA_028533085.1 Varecia variegata
CATCCCCTCCCCCACCCCCAACACCCCGAGTCAGATCTTCAAGTATGTCCATTCCACTGACAGTTCGCTTCGCTCTCATCATGTAGATATACACCCATCCCCTCCCCCCACCTCTGTCCGACACCCAATTGGTATCATTCCCAAATGTGCACCCAGGTGTTGATCAGGGAAACCAATTTTCTGGTGAGTACATGTGGTGTTTACCTACATGATGAGTGCGATGTGCACTGTTGGGGGAATGGACACCCTTGAGGCTCAGTCTCGGGGGGGGTGGGAGGGGCATGGGCAATATACTTAACCAGAACGGTTGTACCCCCATAATAAGCTATAATAAATAAATAAATAAATAAAAAGATATTATAAGTCCATATTTCTTCTTACTTCTCTTAACCCACTTAAATATATGTGTATAAAATAATATGCATGTAATTGTATTTTGGGGCCTATAACATTCAGAAATGTAATGTATTTGTTAATAATCTATAGGCAAAAAGTGCCAACAAAGGTGTTTTGGAATAAGAAATTGACACCAGTTGATAAACATGAATTTACAGGGAGAAATTAATAAAAACAGAAAGAGTAAATAAAAAGATTATTAATATAACACAATCTATGAATATATATTTTCTCTCTTAAAAGCATGTAACTTCCTAAGTAATAGTTATAAAAATACATGGTTGGATTTGTAATATCTAAATATGTAATGTATGGCATTAGCATTGTTATGCTATAATAATAACATAATAGCAATATAAAAAGAATAGAACTATGCAGAAGTACATATATATATATATATATATATTTTTTTTTTTTTTTTTTTTTTTTTGAGACATGTTCTCACTATGTTATCCAGGTAGTACTTGAACTCTTAGATCAAATGACCCTCCCACCTCAGTGTCTTGAGTAGTTGGGACTACAGGTGTGTGCCACTCCATCTGGGTCAGAAATGTAGTTTCTGTTGTTCACCAGAATTGTTAGTATAAATATGAAGTAGACTCATACATTAAGATATATATACTGTAATCATATAGAAAACACTAACAAAGTAAAACAAAGAAATATAGTTTAAAAATCATTAAAGTAATAAAAATGTTAGATAATATTCATGTAATGCAAAAAAGAAGGTAAAAGAGCATTAGAGAAACATACACACACACACACAAAATCAAGACTCATAGATTAGAGACATTCAATTAATGGCTAACAGAAGAGCTTGTGTTGGTCTTTCATGCTTCAATTCTCCATGGAGCAACACCATGAATGCAGATACCACCAGTGTGTACCTTGATATTTGTAATACAAAAGAGGAATTCCAAAATTATGTTAACTGAAAAAAAAAAAAAAAACAAAACTCAAACTCTGTAAAATAATTTAAAGACATTTATTCTGAGCCAAATATATGTGATGATGGCCCAGTGAGTCATGCCTAAGAAGTCTTGAGCAAGCTATCCTGAGGCAGTTGGGCAACAGTTTGGTTTTATACATATTAGAGAGATAAGAATTGCAGGTAATATCATAAATCAGTACATGGAAGGTGTACGCTGGTTCGGCCAGAAAAGGTAGGACATGTTGAAGTGGGGCCTTACAGCTTATAGGTAGTTTCAACGATTCTTTGGTTCCTAGTTGGTTAAAGAAATGAAGCTTTGTCTAAGGGCTTGGAATGTTTTAAGTTAAGATAAGGAAGTCTGTTAATCAGAGAAAAGGCATAGCATACCCACTTGGGTGATCTGTTAAACAAATTGATGGTCTGCAGGTGATTTAATCTTTGCCCTGCATGGCTTAGATCCTGTTAATAATTTAGTATCTTAGTGTCCCAGGAGTGTCCAAACTCCCTTCCCTTCATGGCCAGCAAATCAATTTTAAGGTTTTGCTGGGGTCCCCTTTTTAGGGCACCAAAATGGGGGTCCCTTTAGTTAGCAGGGGACTTAAGGTTTTATTTTACTTCATTCAGAGTTTACACAGGTCAACTGATAAGTCTACCTCTCCTTCCCTCTGAAGAAAGAAGGCACAACCATTGATGTGGAACATAAATAAATTCTCTCCGGGTAGAGGAAAGATCTCTAGGTTTACAATCCCAGAATGTAAACAAATGGCTCAGGGAATTGGAAATGACTATTAATAAAAAGAGGATTTCTTTTTGGGTTGATACAAATGTTCCAAAATTAAGTGTTGGTGTTGGTTTCCATAACTCTGTGATAATACTAATACCATTGAATTGTGCACTTTAAATTGGTGAATTGTATGTTATGCAAATTATCTCTCGGTAACACTGTTAAGAGAAACAGGTATGTCCTCTAGTAGGGGTTCCTCAATTCAGGGTCACAGACCAATATTGTTCAGGGAGTAAAATAGGGCAAAGTATGGGGTTTATTTTTAAACTAAACATATTAAATTTAAGGGACCTTATTATTAAATTTTAAATTTAATTATCTCATAATTTGTGTGTGTGTGTATGTGTAAACATTTGTTTTCAGGATATGCTGATATGAGTTAAATGACTTTTTTTAAATGTACTCACTTGTTAAAATAAAAATTAAAAATCTTTTGGATCTTCCTGGTGCCGCCTCCCATAAAACCCAAATATTTGAGATTCAGGAGCCTATCAAAGACCCAAGGATAAAGGGTACTAATGTTGACCTAAAAGTTCTGTAAGTCAGTTTAAGTTTTACTGAGACACAGTAAAAGGGCTTTTCTTCCTATTTCTCTGATATAGGATTATGAACTTTCCATACATGAAAGTTTCATTGTAAACACTATGAGCTCATTCACTTCTCTTGCTCTTTCCGTTTTGGAACATTTGGGGAAAGAAGAAAGTAATAAAGGAAACTTGTTTTCTACTACCCTTCCCCCAAAAGAAAATGGCTAACCCCTCCTGCTGTGTAGAACAGAGCTGGCTGAATTCTAACCGACAATTCACAAAAGAGCTTTCTGTAAACAGGAGCTTAACATTTAACTGCTAACATAAGAAATTTAGAGTAAATTGAATTTTCTATGGCCTCTCAGGTCCAGCAATAGAAATCAACAAGCTGAAGAAGCCATGCTTAGCTGTTGCTAAGTTACAGTGAATACCTATTGTAATGCACGTGGATGTACATTAATTCCAAGTACTGTCATTATGCACTGTGGTAATACAAAGAAAAGCAAACAGATTTAAAATGATTTTTAAACCCTTTAAATTAAACAGCAGCCAAATTGTTTTGCTCCATTTTTTCCTTTTATCTTCAAGGTGCTTTTTTTAAAATTATTATTATTGTTTTTATTAAAACTTAACAATGAGAGAAGGGAAGAAAATGTGGCTTTACAGGTTGAAATAGAGCATAAACCATGTTTCTGCCTGTAAGATAACAGAATGCAAAGCATTTCTAAGAAAGAAAGAATGTGTGTATACACACAATATAAACGTATGACATATCTTCAACATTTTCTTACTGCCTGGTGACAACACAGTGCTATTACTGAAGCTTATTTAAGAATGGGGTTTATTTTGAAACAGAAATTTATGATTTCTACCTGAAAACCAGTAACTATAGCTCAGCTATTCTGTGTTCTCAAACTGAGAAAGAGTGAATTGTTTATATATCATTTGGTAGTAAATGTTCCTTATAATATTTGCTCACTTTAAGGCCCAAAATGCTGACATAATTGTCACATCTTTCTAATAATTTTGAAAAGACAATTCACTCATATTTTTAAAAAGACAAAAACTACTTTTATAATGGATTAATCTATATCTAACAAGTACACTCTACATGCAATTTGCTAAGCAAGTTACTTCAGTTCTTTCTATTAATATATAATGTATGCTCTTCTCCATATATTTACAACTATGTACCTCTATCAATACCGCAAGTATAAGTAAAACTAATATAAAGATAAAACTGGTATTAAAGTCATAATCTCTACTCACTGAATCCCATGTCCTTTTCCTCTTTTTTTATGGGCTTATCTCCTGATGGCCTTGCCCTTCCATTCTCCACAGCATTTCATATCTCTCCAAATTGTATTTTAACTGTTCTATCTTTGTACAGTCAATCATTCAATCAATAAATATTTAAATACCTACCTGACACCAGGTCTGTGCTAGGCATGAAGAAAACATTGGCAGGCCGGGCGCGGTGGCTCACGCCTGTAATCCTAGCACTTGGGAGGCCGAGGCGGGCGGATTGTTTGAGCTCAGGAGTTCGAGACCAGCCTGAGCAAGAGCGAGACCCCGTCTCTACTAAAAATAGAAAGAAATGATTTGGACAGCTAAAAATACATATAGAAAAAATTAGCAGGGCATGGTGGCGCATGCCTGTAGTCCCAGCTACTCGGGAGGCTGAGGCAGTAGGATCGCTTGAGCCCAGGAGTTTGAGGTTGCTGTGAGCTAGGCTGACGCCATGGCACTCACTCTAGCCCGGGCAACAAAGCGAGACTCTGTCTCAAAAAAAAAAAAAAAAAAAAAAAAAAGAAAACATTGGCAAGTAGTATCAGATAAGGTTTCTGGTTTTTAGGAGTTTATGGCCTAAAGAAAAATATCAATTAAATGATTATACAATTATATATAGATGTATGCCTGCAATAAGTGCTATAGAGTTTAAGGTGTCATGAAATCACATACTAGAGAAGATTGAGGCTACCAGGAAGGTCAAGCAAAGCTGACCAAAAGAACTAAGAATTAGGATGAGAGCTGTAGGATGAGATGGCATTCAGCCAGGTAGAGTGTTTTCATCAAAGGCAGGAGGATGTATGTATGGCATAATTGGGAACAAAAATGAGGCCAATACAAGTTGTGTAAGGCATATGTGCAAGGAGGCTAATGGGTAGGGAGCAGTTCATAGAGTGAGTACCTTGAGCAATATTTTAAGAAAATTAGTATTTACCCTAACAGTTATAGAAAGTTATTAAAGTGATATAAGCTGTGGTGGATAACAAAGATTGAAAAGTGGGAAGAGAAATAAATATGGACAAACTACTTAGGAAGGTATTGCCTTCATCTACTTTTAAGAGGATAATGGTTACCTGAAGGTGGTAATAAGAAGATTCATGTAAGTAGAGGATTTGGGAAACATTTAGAAATTAATATTGGTACATTAAGGTGATGCATAGGGTATAAGGTATGGGAGATGGATGTGTTAATTATTACTCTTACAGGGTTGCTTTTCACAGCTGTTGGGGGTGAGGAATGAATTCAATTTTCAATGCAATACATTTGAAGAACCTTTGAAAAATCCAAACTTAAATGTTAAGGTCAACAAGTTCTAGACTGATGATGAACTGTGTGAGTCGATGGGATTTTGGTGAAAGCTGAGGCAATGTGGATACAATTTATTAGGAAGAGATGATGGAATGAGAACAGAAGAAGACCTAGGCATAAACTTTGAGTAAATCCAACATTAAATGACCATATACAGGGGAACATTTCCAAAAGAGAGGCTAAATAGTAACTGTGAATATCAGAGGAAACTCCAGAAAGTGATGTATGTAAGGGAGAGTATTTCAAGGAGGAAGAATTCAAATATGTTGAACTGTTACTAAGAGATCAGTTAAAATAAGTACTGGAATATTCCTACCAGATGGAGAGGCAAGAAAGTAAGTCATTTGTGATCCTAATAAAATCTAAAATTAAGGGTAGATTGGTGTGGATTGAAAAGTGAATGAGAAGGTAAAAAAAAAAAAATAAGGAAAGGAGACATAGAAACCTCTTTTGATGAATTCCCTAGTTTCTCTCTCTAATTGCTCAAAATTCAGTTTTTAACATGGTTCTGGGAATCTATTATGTGAGTTCTTATCATATAATGAAAAAATATGCATATTACTCTGTAACACATAGGTGCTATATTATGTCTTCTCAAAACAAAAATTAATTCTATAGAATGGCAATTGCTCCCTTACTTGGGATATTTCATAAGTCTTACTAATGCCAAATAACAAAAGAACAATCAGAATTGGAATTAACCACATGGATCTCTCTAATTTTTAGACTTTTGTGTTTTTATTTTTTTATTTGTTCTATGCTTGTTTCTGGCTCTTGACAACAACCTAGGTTTAAAAGTTTTTCATCTCCACGTGCAATTTTGACTATACCAAGATTTCATGTGGTTTACACTTAACTTGACAGCTTCTTATATGCAGAGAAGAAATTAAACCATAGTATTTCATTTTTTATCACTCCTATATCTCTCACCTCAGTATTTTCAAAATTGCACCACTATGCAGAGAACACTAAGTGGAGAATGCGTTATGTTCATAGTCACTGGAGTACACATTTGAAAAAGTATTCAATGGTTTACTCTTCCCTATCAGTTCTTAATCTAACCCTCAAGTTTCCTAAGCAGTTTAAGCAGAGGTTGAAGAAGCTCTTATTGTAACACAGTAGTTGCTCCTCCTCGCATAGATATAGAAGCATAAAATTGAGAGTGGGTAATATGTAACAGAGGGAATGGCCTGGGAAAAAATGGCAAAAGATGTTTTCTGTCTCTTTAAAACTTCTCCCAGTCTTTTGGGAACTGAGGCCTGCAATCCCTTTCTTGGGCAGGTGGTCCTGAGGGGCATGGAAATTTCTTTTGTTCCTTGTGTTACTGTAGATAGCTCAGCTGAACTGTCAGCCCCATCCCAGACCAGGGCAGAAGTCTACGTGGGCCTCCCAGGTAAGTGGGGGTCAGAGCTTTGTCTCCGGCAGAGATGGGACAATTCGAATCATTAGGGACAATAGCCTAGAACTGAGGGTCCTCCCTTTAAAAGCTCTGTATTTCTGCTTACGGACAGGAATTTGGATTTTGAGACTATAATCTACCACCTTTCCTCTTTTGCTGGCAAAGTAATAAATTTCTCTTTCCTTCTTCTCAACCACTTGTCCTCGTTCTTCTGATGCAGCCTCGTGGACAAGCGCTAAGCTTTCGGTGACATTATCTTTACACTTCTGCTCTCCTTTTAGACCCTTGGGGACTGTCCAGTGGCAGCAAGCTGGTGAGGTGGGATATAGATGTGACAAATGTCTCTTTGTAAGTAAACGGGACTGGACTGAGTGGGAGAGTCAGAGGAAAGATCTGGGAAGGCAGATGCCAGGAGGGAATTGGAGGTGGAGATTAGTCTGCAGTGTTTTCTCCTATCCAGAGAGAATCTCATATAGGATGTAAAATTGGAGTAAGAACCAGATGCTGCTACCTATTTTCTGTAGCAGAATCAGTGGTCTTTCGGGGCAGAGTAAGCAAGGGCCTTCAGACAAGTTCACAGCAATTACGGTGAAAACATCCTCGGAAGAGTAAAAGCTGATGCTGAGAACTGGGTTAGAGCCAAGGGTTAGAGTATATTGATTCAAAAATCTCTAACCCAATGTATGCACAAATATATAAAACACACGTAGACTCATTTACACACACACAAATGCATGCACACACATACTTGAAAAATTACTATGTCATTAATTAGGGCAAATACGAAAGTGATTTGTTTAAAATAATGTCCACTAATTACAATATCATTTTTTTAAATTTAACTTAAAAAAATGTTTAACCTAAAGGTCTATTAAAAATATATACAGTATTTCACTGAAAGTTATCCATGCTCTGGACCTCAACATGCTTCTTCCTGCTCCTGAAATAATCTATGGGGTATAAACAAAAAAAAACAAAAAATACCACTTGGATGCACATATGTGTTTGTGCAATATTCAATATTACTTAAGCTATTAATTTGCCAGTAAACTAATTTATTTGAAAGAAGATTGAAAGCTCTATTGTGCTACAACAGAAATAGTCAATCTTCCTTATCTACACTTAAAATTGGATTAAAATTCATTAATATCACAGATCCTTATGACAAAGTTAACTTTTAAATCTCACAAAATAAGTGCCCTCTAGCCTTTATCTAAATCATGAGCATCACTATTTTGGGAAGAGCTGAGATAATTTTACTGAGATAGGCAAGACCTCCACCTTGCCACCAGGGATCAGACTTAGTGTAACACAGCCTTAGGAATTGAGAACTGCAAGTTTTCTTCACTCATAAATATGCTTTTACACTCGCCTACCATGATCTCATTCTTTCTTCCTGCCAATCCTGACATTAACACCTTCTAGTGAAGGAGAAGTCCTCCTCCAGAAGGCCCCAGAAATGAAGAAGGGGAAACCCAATCCCTCTAACATACCAGATACAGCAAGCAAGTGATTGATTGCTTTATTGACCTACAAGCACAAGAATATAGAAGAGGTTCTCCAGGTGGAATCGAGAACAATCATTTTCTCCATCATAGTTGTACTTGGAGTACTCTGTATCTTCACTCTCCTCACCATACTGACTCTTGTCGGAATAAACTTAATCCTGAATGAGAAATAAAACAAAAAAAACTAACAAAAAGTAAACAAAATATAGTTCATCATTTTCAAAATAGGAGTAAATAAAACAGTGAAGTGAGCAAGTGATGAGATTATATCTTAGGTCCTAAAAATTCAATTATTTCAGGAAAAATCAACTGATTATTAAACACAAGAAAGGAAAATATAAAAAGTGACTCATCCTAGATATCTCTATTTGTTTATTTAGTATTTTGCCAAATTGCGTTTTAGATAAAAGTAGCATTAATTTTCTCAATATATTAATTCACATAAAATTAACTGAAAGTTTTATTTTTCATATGCTTTACAATGAGTCTTGAAAGTTCAAAAAGGTCATATGCACATTTAAAAAGAGACAATTAGTACGTTTTATGTGTAATCATTTCTCTACAGACTTTTATATCATAACTTTATCATAAAACTGAAATCTGGAAAATATTAGAAATAGTCAAAGGAACATCACTAGACCTTTTTTTCCATATACCTTAGTAATGATAGAAAATTTTGTTAAACTTTTAAATAAAATAGATGCTGCCAAAAAAGAACAGGGTTTCAGGCAGAAGTAACCATCCTTGACAGCTCAACTGCCTATAAATTTAAGCTAATGCTGTCAGTTAGATTAAAATAAACCTTTTGTATGATCAGTCTTCGTCTGGGTGATAATATGTCTTCAACAGTTGAGTCAGGTAAAGATTTTTCCAAGCAACACAGACACAATGCATAATTGTTACATCACTATTATGCCTGTCTGAAGTGTAATCCAGTTATTTGTGGCTTTTAAACTCAGCTTCATGATTAATTTTACCATACTATTTCAGATTAACGGATGGAAATCCCTAATATCTATTTGGTGTAATTGGCAGTAGTGCCCACTTGTTCTGTAATAAGCTATTAAACATTTTTATTCCTTATTCAAGATAATATCATTTATCCCTTTCCTAAACACATATACATGCATACACATAACCCACTTTTTCCCCCCTTAATGTCACCCTTTCCATTATTTTGCCTTACAGTTTCAGGAGGAAGATAAATAGGTCTAAGGGTTGTGTGTGTTACACATATTTTTTGCTCTAATAATGGAACCTTGGGGTATTTCCATTATAAACACTATTTGTTCCTTAGGGCATCGACACACAGAACTTCCTTAAGTGCTCTAAGAGCCACACAGGTGGAAAGACTGTCAGTTCACAAGGAAGTAGCAGCCTCGAAAAATAGTCTTTCTCTGTCGTTCTTGTTGACACATATACATCAGCGTTACCTTGCACAGCAAATAGTAACACTGCATTTTTATCTTTCTAACAAAGATTTCCACTTCAACACTCCCATACAGGAATGTCCAATTCTTGGTGCAACTGACCAATGCAAAACTGGAATTCTAGAAAATAATAAGAAATGCCAGGATGTTAGTTGATCCAACCAAATTTTTTCTTTCTCCAAATTTCCTTCAAAATATCAAGCTTGATTTGTCATTTCCATAAAATATAATGCCATCATCTGTTTTTAGCTTGCTTTTCAGGTACTTCTACTATGACTGTTATTACACTATTTATATATAAATATTTACTTTAGTGTTTCCATAATATTATCATTCCCATTATAACATCAGTATTATTTCAAAATATTGTGCTCTAAGTTTCAGAATGTAGTAGAGACACAGGTTCTTCCACTGAAGAGTGGTAATTAAGAGAGCAATTTTTTAAAAAAAATTTAAATAGGTAAGATAATTTCAAAGAATAAGCCCACATACTCAAGTTCCTACAACTTATAATTGAGCAGTGTTGATTCTTCATCATTGTTCTTTCAAATTTTTCAAATTAAAGATGTAAAATATTATATAAATATTATATATAACATATATAAGGTTATTTCCTTTACCATCCTATTTTCTCCCTTCCTCAGAGGATACTATTATAAATTTGGTGTGTATCATTCCAATGTGTGTGTGTGTATGTGTCCATAAATATATTGTTTGGAGATTATTCTTTATAGTCATGAGTGACACACTACTTTTTTTTTCACTCATCATTGTTTATAAGTCCTAGCCTTGAGGATAAATATAGACCTCTTTTGCAGATTTGTATTATTCATTGTAATTGTATGTTACTACACCGCAAGCATATACCACAAATTATGTACCCACTGCAAATTGTGGTTGTTTCTGATTTTGCATAATCATAAACAATATAGTAATAAATTTGTATCTGTATGCGCATGCACATGAGTTTCTCTAAAGTAAATAGCCGCAAATGGAATCCTCATGTTATACGGTACATGCATTTTCATATTTATTAGATATTGTGGAACTGTCTTTGCTAACTAACTCATATAATCAAAACATGTATGGATCAAAATTTAAAAGCTTTTTATGTCAAGAGCAGAGATTTAATATTAAATAGTTACAATTTGACCATTTAGTGAATGATAGTAAATATCATGGCATTGTTTACAAGGCTCAAATCTTTATAAATATGAAGCAAAAATGAAGAATGCCTTCATAATTTTTAAATTGCCAAAACAATAGTCTTTTCCTAGTAAATTCCTTATATAAACAAAAATCTTACATTTATATGCCATAAGTATCTCATAAAATCATATGTATTTATAATTGACAAGAACCAAAGGAACTAACAATTCATTTTAGCAATAAAGTAAAATAAAATTCAGGCCACACAAATTATTAATACTTTTGGATACTTCACTTTTCCATATTCCCCACGATAAGTACAAATGTTTTCACAGGAAAAATAGATAGTGCCTCAATACTCACAGGCATGTTTTAAATATATTACCTATTATCACTTTCCATTTATTTTTATCTACAGCCATTCTAATCCCTCTAGTATTAGAATATTTCTCAAATATAAGATTGAATTTTTATTTTGTTTTTAAAATCAGGTAATAATATATTTGGAAAGTGTGATGTAGCACATGATAAAACGATTTCCTTGTATACTGACATATTTAAATGTAGATTTATTTTCCTGTTATGAGCTTCAGATATGCACTTGATTAAGTTTAACCAGGCAAGAAAAATACTTTCTCTTTGGATCCTGATCCTATCATTTTTTGCTTTACCCAGATGGTATATATTATAAACCAAACTAGTGTTTTCTCCTAAGTTGTCATCTGTTCCTTTCATTTTCACTAATATCAGCCTGATTAATTAAGGAAGACCAACCCAACTCTCACTTTTGTACTAATACACAACCCCCATTGTAATTATCCTCGGCATCATTTACATAAATTAGATGATTGACTCTACTTGACCTATGCCCTCTTTCCTTTCCTTTAAGTGATGCAGAGTTCACTGTTCATATGCAAATCAAAGTGTATGCTAGTTTGGTTTCCAGGCAGATTTCTTTTTGTGTTCTTTATTGCAATACACATCACTTTTCTACTATACCCTGATATTCACTTCCAATATATACTGACTTCTGGATGATAGTGGATTCCTAAAAGCTCTGGAAGAAATCATTTACTTCCTCTTTGCAGTAGCTGGCCATGCAGTCCCAGTGAAATCAATCTGTGTTCTGTAAATAAATTGTTAATAAACACACTTGCTTATTGGCATCAGCAACAAAAATAGATAAAATCCCCAGCCAATTATTCTACTGTTCTAGAAATCGGGCAGTCGATTTGCAGTCAGTTATAGCATCCTGATATCCTGTGTAGGTTCTCTGTGGGAATGCTTTCTGAGCTGCATACCTATCACCCCATCAGAGAAAAAGCCCAGAGCAATCCAAAAGTCTCTAGTTTGTGCAAAGTCGAAGAGAAAGCTGCAAGGTACTAAGTCTTCCTCCTCCTACCAAAAAGGCATAGACTTTGTGGCCAATAAAAACAGGCCCTTTAAAAATGAAAGGAAGAAAAAAAGCAGCTTGTGTAAGCAACACATATAAATTGGATCAAGAGAAATAAGTTTCTCTCTCTCTCTTTCTCTCTCTCTCCTTCCAATTCCAACTGTGATAAGATGGAGAATCGCATTCACCAGAACACTCAGGAGGTTACTCCCCCAGGAGCAGTGGCAGCCAGCAGTCCAGAGCATGGCTTTGAAAAGGGGCAGGGGTGTGGTCTGAAGGGCCAGAGGAGAGAAGAGCTTAATGTTGGGTAGATTGTGTGCAGAGAAGAAGGATGGAAGGAGAAATACTTTTAGCAGATAATGTCAAGTTTTTATTAGAAAGTGCTGTGTAATCTCCTATTCATATTCCCAAGATATATATTATTCTTTCTGGTACTTGGATGTAGATGTGCTAGTTTTTTGCAGTATTGTCAAAGAATATTGTCATCATGATATTGGTTACAATCATAATGACATTTCAGTCAACAACGGATCGCATATATGACAGTGGTCTCCTAAGATAATAATGCCATATTTTTACTTACTTTTTCTATGTTGAAATATGTTCAGATACACGAATACCATTGTATTACAATTGCCTACAGTATTCAGGACAGTGGCATGCTGTACAGGTTTGTAGCCTAGGAGCAGTAGGCAATGCAGTATGGCCTAGATGTGTTGTAGGCTATGCCATCTAGCTTTGTGTAAGTACACTCTGTGATGTTTGCACAATGATGAAATTGACTAACCACACATTTCTCAGAATCCCCCTCAAGTGGCCTACCTCATGGCCTACCCCATGGCCAATTTTGTGTGTGTGCGAATATTTTATGCGATTCCCCCAGAGGACAGCTTTCTTCTTTTTTTAGGGGGGGAAGGGGGAAATGTGTGCGTGTGTTCATATATAATAGTCCAAATTCATTTGTTATTTATATTTATGGTTCCTTTAAATCTTAAAATTATTAAAGATAATTATAATATTTTAGTGTTTGAGAGGAGGGTGTTAGAATCCCCCATGTAAATTTTGTATATTTCCAGCTTCTCTTCTATGTTCTAGAATTTTTGCTTTTTCAATTTTAGGCTATATCTTTAAAGGCATATAAGACAATAGTCAATTTTTCCTTTTATCAATATGTACTGCTCCTCTTTATCTCTTCTGATGTTTTTATCTTAATTTTTCTTTTGATTTAAGGCTTTCTTTTGGCACAGGCTTTCCTATCTTTTTATTTTAAGCTTTTTATCAAGTGCTTATTTAAATAAAACTTTCTTAGCAAAATAATATTAGATTATATTATTGATTATATTATTCTATCAAGCTATAAAATTCCTTGTGCAAAGTATTTTCTTTGTCAGTTTGAAAATATTTTTCCATAATTATCTTGGATCCAGCATATTGTTGAAAAGTCTGAGAGTAATCAATACCTGTTCCTTCATAGGAAATATGCATTGTTGAGAGATTTTTAGAATTGAACTTTGTTTTTAATCTCAAATTTTCTTGTAATACTTTTTTTGATTTACATGTGATTATTTTCTTTTCTTATAATATCATTTTGAAGCTCTAGATAACTTTTCAAGTGAGACTCATTATCTTTCTTTAATTCAAGGAAATCCTCAATCATTATTTTTCTACATATTTTTCCACTTTATTTTTCCCCCTTTAAGACTCCTATTATAGTCCTACTAACATTTCTGCTTTTTTCTCTGTATTTCTTATCTTACTGTCAAAAATGTATTTCTTTTAGGTATTTTCCAGGAGAGTGCTGGATTTGATCTTTCTCATTAGTATATTATTTTTGCTATAACCATTATGCACATTAAGTATATAGATACATACATAATCACTTACATAATACTACCATATGCTAACAATTTCAACATGCACACGTTTTCCCCCTCTCTCTGCAACTGAGACACATCTCACAATTCACACTATCCCACTGCCAGGTAGCATTCATTAGGTAGTTTCTATTGACTATGCTTGTTACTGTATGCTCCTTACCCCAGCCAGGCTACAGCATTACCGCCCCCCCAAAATACCACTTCCCTCCGACTGATGCTGAGATGCTGCTACTGCAGTTTTCTTGCCTCAAAGTGTAATGGGGTCATTAGTGATCTTCCCAGAGTGAGGTCCAAATAGAAAACGTCACCCTCTCAGTCTAAGCTTCATCAAAGGCTCACTCACTTTTGACACCTGAAATTCTGTTTGTTTACAGAATGATCTAACTAACTTTAGTATTCTCTGGGATTCACACAGCTTTGTGTTGCAACATCAGTCCACATCCTACTTCTGTGTTATCTCCATATTTGGATTTGGTGAACATAGTCAACAAGACTTGCTAATTCTCCATTATGTTCAGGACTAACATCAATGGCTCTCAAGGGATTCAACTTTACCTCTGGCTCAATATAATATGCAAACAATTATTTTCTCTTTACCCCTAACTTTTCATTTTTTAAAAATATATCTGTACTGTATGTTTCAGATCAACTGTTTTTTGTCCTTAAATAAGTCACTTTTATAGTATAAGTAAATAGAAAAATAATTTAAAATATTTAAAATTGACCTAAGAGGGAAAATGTTTTCATTAATCTCAGTCCCTAATCATTTTCACTTCTTTATTTTTATAGATATTACACAATGAGTTCATTTTTGTCACAAAGCACTTTTGTTATAATGCAAAGCTCCAAATTCATAGATGCTTTAAATGACTATGAAAATGAAACAGCTTTACTATCCATCTTAATAGCTCAAATAAATTACAAAAGTTTCTCTACTTATTCTCATACTGACTTGGGCCAAGTATAAAATGAGTGTTACTAATCCAACAGAAGTATTAAATCAGCATGTGCATACTTGTTCCAGATGGGCAATGATGTTTTCTAGTGGAAACAGGAGATGAGAAAAACATATTGAAATTTCCAAACCTACTGAATCTAGATCAGTACACTTCACACTTTCTAAATATTTAAAGAAGTGTATTATATGAAGAAGGAATTGTTGGTACCAATAACTCATCCTTCACTAATTTGTCATCCTTGGACCACAGTTGGAACTAGGTTTTTATCTTCAGGATAGATGTGACCAGTAATGAGTACTCAAGTGTACGATTAACTCCTCTTGCCTCCATCTTCAGTTACCTTTATAAGAGGGCATCTAATGAGACACTCTCAAGTCTCTAGGTGTAATTCAAACAAGAAGGATGAAAAACTCCAGAAGTCTAAACCCATATACCCAGGCTTAGTCTTTTTATAAAGTCTAGTGTATTTTTGGTATTTGACTTTCTTAATAGTGTTTACATGGGTCAGAATACTTAAATCCTTGTCTCCAAAATGAAGATAATCACAAATGTTTTTAAAAACACCAACTAAGAAACACTATTGAATTAAACTTTTATTGTCCATAATTGTCATTATTAAAGAAGGACAAATACATTGAAACCAAGGATCAATAGAAACATCATTTTGATAGTTGATAATTTCCATAGGTATTATGGTGACTACAAACACTATTTCCAGCTGATACCATTCTGCCAAACATCTGTGTTTTAAATTTCACATCAAACTGGATATGTCCACCTGGATTTCCACTAAAAGCTCACAATTAACATTTCAAAAACAAAAATGACTTTTCCCTCCTCTGAACAAATTTCTACCTCCATAGTCTCACCATTGGCAACCCATGTTCAACCACTCACATAAATTAGAAAGCAGAGCATCATTCTTCAACTTTGTTTCCCCATTTCATCCAATTAAATTTACACTCCTATTGGTTTTACTGCCTAGAAATGTCTCAAATATGTTTTCCCCTTTCATTCTGTCTGCTACAACACTAGTTTGGACTGCCATAACTTTTTGGACTTCCACAAAATTACTCTCATCTCTTTTATCCTTCTACCTCTTTTCTCTCTCCAAACACTGCCATAGCAATCTATTCACACCTCAAATCTCTTCCTCCATGATTTCTCATTTTTTATATCAGTGTGTCCCCCCCAGTCACAGAATACTAAAGTTCTGGAAGTTGATTGGTGCTCATTAAGCAGCAAATACATATAAGGGGGACAAACATGTTTGTGAAATGCTGAATGTTAGATTTCTTTTATGTATAATCACAATACATATTACAGTATTGAAACTTTGGAAAGTCCTTCAATGAGGGCACCTATTTAATTTATTTTCTCTAGCCTGAGAATTTCCCAAACATCTATGAAAAGAGAAATCCCGTTTAATGAATTCCTATCAGCATCTTGTAGAGTTTATAGAGAACGTCTGGGAAATCTCTAGTCTGCATGATCAATTTCAACAAATTCAAGGCATTCCATGTTATGGTGCCCACATATTTCTCTACTCTAATCCCATCCCCTGCCATTGACTGCTTCAAGCCAGATGGGCATAATTGCTGTGCACCATGCTGTCTACAGGATGCTATTTTTAGTTCTTTACTCTTTCTTGGGCTGTATCTCCCACCACCTGGAATGTCCTTTACTTCCTCATTAACTCATCAACTCACACTCAACATTTAAAACATTCCCTGATTCATCACAGGTAAGAGACCTGCCCTCACATGATTTTTCTCTAATTCCAAGTGCACATTTCTATATTTTTGCTTTTTTATATCATTTTCTCTAAAATCTGAGTTCCTTAAGGATAGAAACTGCCTTATTAATCTTATCCACAATGACTTAGAGTGTGGCAGGACATAATAATTACCAAATAATTTCTAACGAATGAGATGATTATATATTTAAAATAATATAAACAAGAAAAGAATATATTACCTACCAGTTTATTTCTATGTTCCATCTGAGTATTTCTTTTAATAAAAGGGAAGCACATACTTTTTTCACTTGCTTCAGAGAAGTGATTTTTGAGTTGAGATTTAAATAGCAAGTACATTTTCCATACTCAGGGAATGATGTGCATGAACGAAATTATGGAGGCATGAGAATGTGTGTCAGGTTTGAGCAGCTCAGTATGCCTCAATCAGAATCTATAAAGCATGCATTGGGATAAGAGGCTGCAAAGTCCCAGATGATCTGAATGCTATTCTTAGAAGATGATCAAGGTTGTCACATTCATGGAGTAGAATATACCAGTTTAGAACAGGTTCTCATTTTTGTTTCGTACTGTAAAGCAATTTATGTATGGGATAGATTTTTAAAAGGCACTGTGTCTGAGCATACCCTATATGTAAAAACTATTATTTATTCAATGATTTATAAAAAACTTAGAAAAGACAAAGGAAAAAAGAAATGAACAAAACCAGGATAACAGGCCATCAAAGAGAAGACCAAAGCTTCCATGAAAACTTCATTTTATTTAATAACTAAAATATTTGCTCTCCTAAGGGGGTCAGCTTGCAAGAGACCTGAAAAAAGAAATTCTCATTACCAAAAATGACATATCCAGAGATTTAAGAGAGATTAAACTTGAAAAGGGAATGAGGTGTGGGGGGTTGCTGAAGATTTGAGTATCAAATAACTAAAAAAGGGATGCACATTTTGAACGTCAGATTAAAAAAGAAGAGGGGGAGAAAAAAAAGAAAAAGTTTTCTCTGTTGAAATAATGAGGTTAGCAGTAGACAGGAAAGGAATAAAGGACATGAGCTAGTTTCCAGACATATATTTAGAACATAAACTTGAATTCAGATTTTTAGTGATCTTTTGGATCTAATTTGCACCTGCC
Source organism: Varecia variegata (assembly GCA_028533085.1). Taxonomy (NCBI): domain Eukaryota; kingdom Metazoa; phylum Chordata; class Mammalia; order Primates; family Lemuridae; genus Varecia; species Varecia variegata. The sequence continues at coordinate 32,657,208 of CM052443.1, forward strand.
TTAGGGTAAGCAGATGTGAGTAATTTGGAGGTGTATCTTTATCGAGGTAACAAGTGGAAGTTGTTCCAAGAAGCAGGGCAAGGAAATAAGAATTAAAGTCATCAACCAAAACTGTCTACAATGGAGCTGGAAAGGAGGTATCGACAGGTTGCAACTCCAGGTAGCTGTAGGATCTCCTCCAGAAGTGTTATGTAGACAGCCATGGACCTCAGGGCCCTCCTGGAGAAAAGGTGGGCTAATACCATACCTGGGGAAACAGGGAACACACTATGACTGTGCCAAGTAGAACTTAGGACACCAACTGCAAAAGAATGCAGAGAACTCTCTAGCCCACGGGCCAAGCAGCATAGGTACCATAGAGTCTGGAAAGTGACCTAGAACAACCAGCTTTCAGAGAGGCTCATGGGAGATCCGCATGGGTAGTAAGACTCAGGTCATATAACTTCCAACTGTCCAGTCAATGTGGTTCCATGGTGACGTCTAAGCCACGTGGAGGGTCCAATCCAGACACTGGAAAACAAGAACATAACCAAGGCCTTTCTTTGTCGTGACAAGGAGTCCGTTCAACGTCTGTGGTGAATATGTCTTGCTCTCACTCTGTAAACCTGTATCTTGTTCTTGCTCTATAATCCCATCTTTCTCTTTTAATAAACCTCATTTTCGTGCTTACCTTGCTTTCGGTGTGTTCGGTCATTCTTCAGCCAAGAGTATACCGAGAACTGACATTTCAGACTGCAACCAGACACAAGGTAGTGTTTTCTTGTTTGTTGTTGTTCCACAAACCCCCAACCAGGTATTATTGTAAGATAGCTGGAAGCCAGAGTTGTGGAGGAAAAAACAGAAAAAAATGGCATAATAAAAGGCCTTTGTGACTCTATGCAATTCTCACCAGCTTAAATTGAGACCTTCAGTGATTACTCAATAATTCGAGCAAATAAAAATGTCTTCTTTACTCTCAGATTTTGATAAGAAAGACTAAGGAAGAAGTCATAGATCCATTTCACTTTGCCTTGTTAGACAATATGCACTGGAAAAATTCAACATTTCTTAGAATTTAAGTAATAATTCATATTTATATATTAATAGTATTTTATTATAAATATATTTTCTTCCCAATGCAAATTAGGTTTTTCAAAATGAAATTATGTCATAAATATCACATCTATTTAACATATTTATAGATTCGTTGACCTTTTTGTTCTCAAGCAACTGTAATTAATTCTCCTTGTCATGTCTTCAGGTATATCTCTTAGGAAAAAAAAACTTATAGGTATTAAACAACTACAAGTTATGGTTGCACTAATTTAAGAGCATCTTGGGCAGATGGGGGGAAAATGACTAATGGTAAAAGGCACTGATTGCTGTAATTGGTTACCAGGACTGGATTTAATGTTTTATGTAGGAAAATTCAGAATTTATTTACATATTGGGCTCATAAACACTGAATATGTAAACTACACAATGGCAATATATACAGGAGAAAAGGGCTGAGAAATATAAAGCTAACCAGTATTTGTTTTCATTAAAAATATGTTGAACAGACACTATCAGAAAGTCTTATGGGAAGATTTATGTTTACTAGTGCAACTTCTCATGACAGGATCAGTTTTAGCCTTTGTTCCTTGCTCCCTAATTTTCTCTCATTGCCATATAATTTTATTGTGTAAGTTTTATACCGCCTATGCCTCTAGTACCTTGCCCTTCAGACACTATTTCGATCTGTGTTCTGCTTGACTGGATCTGCATGGTCAGATACTTCCCTGTCAGATAGTCAGTGGAGATTCTGGTTTTATTGCCCATAACAAATAAAAGTTATCTCCACTCTTTAAAGCTTATCTGTGACTCTGAGACACTACAAGTTCAACAGCACTCAGATGACAGGAGGCTACAGCACCAATAAGTAGATGAGACAATGAGATTATAACCATTTGTTTAAAGGATTTAGGACCTCTTTATAGCCATAGCAAGCCACTATTAATGCTTTATTGTCTTCCTTTAGAAGGACAGATAAGTCAAAAGATAATCTTAAGGTGTGTTTATGAGTAGATAACACTGGAGGATCATTAAACAAAGGTTTCTGGGAGTTGAAAAGTCAGGGAACCCCAGTTCTGAATATAAAATCAATGATTGGGGGTTTGTTCATTAAAAGCCAGAAAAACAATTTGTTAAAATGTACAAATCATTATCACTAAAATCAAATAACTTTAGAATATTTCAGTAACTGCTTCTGAAGTAACTTGTATACCATACATAGTATTTTCCATCAAATATAATTTTGCAAATAATGATGTTTGTTACTGCAATCTTCTTAGGTGACATAGAAGAGGAAGCTTCTAATTGTGAAATATCATGATTTTGAAGCACAGTAGGGAAAATTTATCCCATGAAACAGGAGATAAATAATATGAGGGTGAATCTGAGGTCTGGAGCTAAACTATTGGCCATAATTCTCAACAGTTTAAAATATATAGAAAACTATAACTCAAAAGTTTCATACTGAAAATTCATTGCCTTGCTTCTGAGTTAGGAAGAAAGTTTTTGTTTATGATAATTACTAACATGTCTTTGTTTACTATATGCCAAATCCTGTTTATCACTTTATATTGATCATCTGATTTAATCCTCATAATAGCTTATGAGTGGGGAAATTTACTATTATCATCCACATTTTTCAGATTAGATAAATCAAGTTTAAGCCATTTACCTAAAATTATATATTATTTGGGGTGAGTGGATCTGGAATCTGAATACAAACAGCTCTGAAACTTAAAGAGAGCTTCTGTAGTGATATATTTGATCATATGAAATAGACAAATGTAAAGCATGGTCATAATTGGTTCAGCAGAAATGAATTTTAGAGGAAACTTGAACACATTTCCTACAAATTTAACTTTGCCAAAATGAGGGAAAATAAAAAAATAAAATTCTGCCATGATATGTTTAACATGATACCAACTATAAGAACCATGGGGACATTATGGAATACCTATTTAGAATAGTTGACTTCAAATAAAAAATAAATTTAATATATTTTTCTTAACAGGTTAATAAAGGAAAATGATGTAAAGTAGACCTCCATGGGTTGCATAACCTCATATTTTCTTCCACTGTAGTGTCAGACATACTGATATTCTAAATAAACATAGTTTTGTCATGTCCATGAGCATGTGTGTGTATGTGTGTGTGCATGTGTGTATATAAGTACATACATACACACATACAAACACATTTCCACTACAAAAAGACCCTGCTTATTAGGTACACAGTGAATCCCAAAACAAATAATAAATAATTCCTCCTACCAAGAAAGAAGTTGTGAATCTCAAATTAAGAACTTCATTGGAAAAGTCCATGGAGTCTTAAGAGCTTAATCTTAGTCAGAGCTCAAATGTAGCTGTTTTAAATTAAGTGTTAAGCAAAAAATTATATTCACTTGTGGGGGCCGAGGGAAACATCCTCTTTCCCCAGAAAGTTCGCTGAAAGATCAACTCACAATTAAGGAAGATTAAGAAGAGAAAGAGGTTTATTTATCTTGCACACGGGGGAGAATCACAGAGTGATTACTCAGTACCCCAATGAGGTCCAGAAATTTTTATATCCTTCTTTCAGAGGGGAGGGGGGATTAGGAATATAGGCAATTCTGTTTAGGGGCAATAAATGGTTGCTAGGGAGGATGGATGGATGGGGGGATAGAGATTGCTAGTAAGTGATTCTCTTTGCAATGAAATTAACCTGAGAGACAGGTATTATTATTATATAATATTTAAAATGATTTGTGACAAGTCTGGTTACATGCTTGGTCTTCTTTCCTGGAATATAATGAGAAAACAGGGAAGGGAAGGGAGGTCGATTATTCCTGATGGGTCCTACTGGTTTATGCAGATAGAGGGAAAGCCCCTTCCAATGCCTGTTGATCTCTAAGGGCCTTTAATTCAAAATATTTTTTATACAAGCGGTAATGTTTTGGGGTGATATTTCCTAAACTCCTTCATACTCTTGAAGAAAATATCCAGGGAGCTATAAAAATAATAGTAATGAAGCAACATTGTTCTTATATATAAGTGTATGTGTATATATATGTATGTATATACATATGTGTGTGTGTGTGTGTGTATATATATATATATATATATATAGATGTATCTCCAAACAACTGAGATAAATGCCTTTCTTTATCAGTAATTCTTTTAAACCAGGTATGTATCTGCCAATATTTCTTTATTATACGCCCTAGACAGACATATTATTTCCTTAGTCCAGGCCTCTAGGAATTTCTCAACATGGAGTTCCATTTGCTGTGAATTAATTAGAATTGATATACAAAATTTAACCTACCTATTAGCTTGGGTTTAAATATGTTAATTCACAAATCTGGTATGAATTTTCCTAGATTAATGCAAACTACTTGTGTTCATAAATGTGAAATATGGATTTCATAGAACATCTATCAAGCTCATGGTTTTAATTGAGCAATTGTTTAAAGATTACTCAGTAAAAACATACTATTAACTTCATGCTTAATAAGAAAAAGTCATAAATAATCTTACTGAGCTCCATTCTCCTTCCCAGTGATAAAGTGAGTTATGATACACTAGTTTTTCACCTGTAAAACATGAGGTCAGGGAAAGACTTGGAAAATAAACCTATGTCCATATGAATCATGGAAGTTTCACTAGTTCCCACAATGAAATGCTTCAACAGCTTTAATTCCTTCTTTAATAATAGAGTTCATCTAAGTCTACTGTAAAAATATGCCCATGGAATGATTTCTTCTGTTTTAGAATAAACATTGGACATTATAATGTATAAACATTTTGTTAAATATTAATATATAACTGTTTTCTTCAAGATACCTTAAAATTGAGACAATTTTTTATTGCATAGTTAAAATTCTATAAATTTTAATGAGCCAAGAGGTAATGTTTTATTCTTAAAGTGTAATAGAATCATCATCTTTGGATACTCTGACACTTCTATATCCCGCAGTTGTATTTATGATGAAACTCTGGTCCCTCAAGTTTTATTGTAGTGAAGGAGCTCAGAACATTTCACCCCAAAATATTACTTCTTGAGGTAAAGAATATTTTGAATTAAAGGTCCTTCGAGATCAACAGGCCTTGGAAGTGCTATCCCTCTATCTGCATAAAACCAGACTGACCCATTAAGAAGGATAACTGTCTTTCTTTCCTCTCCCAGTTATCCCAATATATTGCAAGAGAGATCAAGAATTCAACTAGAAGATGGGCCTGTAGTCCTAGCTGCTCGGTAGGCTGAAGCCGGAGAATTACTTGAGCTCAGGAGTTCGAGGCTGCAGTGAGCTATGATGTCACCACTGCACTCCAGTCTGGGCTACAGAGCAAGACCCTGTCTCTAAAATAAATAAATAAATAAAGAAAAGAAAAAAAAAAAAATAGGAAAAAAAGAATCTAACCAGACCTGTCCTAACCTATTTTAAACATAATACTTGTCTCTCAGGTTAATGTGATTTCCACAGAGAACCATTTATAAGTCAATCTGTTTCCCCTCCATCCATTCATTTTCCCAAGTATCTATTCATCCTCTCTAGTAACCATTTATTGCCCCTAGCACAATTATCTATATTCCTCATCTCTCTCTCCTATCTATTAATAAAATAAGGGTATAAAAACTTCCGGACCCCATTGGGATATTGGATGATCAATCTGTGACTCTCCCCCATGTGCAGGGTAAATAAATTTGTAATCTCTTTCTCTTATTAATCTGCCATATTGTGAGTTGATCTTTCAGTGAACCTTCCAGGGATAAAGGGTAGGTTTTCCTTTCTCCCCCACAGTAGCTACTACAGGAGAGCAATTCACACAATTTTTTTGTCTTAATTGCATTGGTTTTATGTAGGGTTTTTTATTATTTATATTATTTTGAAATGTAAAATCATGCTAAACTATTTATGACATACCATTTTATAGAACTGAATGACTAATCAATTTTATGACTGGAAGAGATAAAAATAAATAATATTCAACCTTTTTTCACAGATCATCTAGAGCTTTTTAGAATCTTTTAGGGAACAACAAGCAGAGGAAAGGGAGAAGGTTAAGAGTGCAAAAGGAATTTAAATGGGGAGGGGAGCTCCGTGGCATTCTTCAACCAGAGCAGTTCTGTACATTTATATAAATAAATATGTGCACATATGTGTGTGGGGGGAGGGGGAATTCCTTAAGATTTCAATTGAAGTATTCTTCTACCAAAAGAGAATTCTTCAAATCCTCTGATACATATCCAGAATCACATGATCTTTACTAGCACTAAGAGAATATTGATTGTAAGCCTCAGTTTGCAAGTCCTGGGATATAAATAAACCAAATTCTTTCCATTCACTCATTATACTATAAATGTTTATAAGCCCTGGTTTATACAGGAGCACCCTATCCCTAAACACACACAAATATTTGTGAGAATAGGAAATTCTCTATACATTTATTAAGAGTCAATATTCATAATGTCAAAGATTAATGAAATGAGAAACAAAGTACATTACATATTTGGCAACTCTATATTAATACTTTCATTGATTAAATTTCTAGATCACATAAATCTTCATCTGTTTATTTGTTAAAACATTAAACAATTATTTTCAGAATACTGCATTGATTTCCAGACTAGAGAATGTAAAATTTTACTATGTGATTCAAATATTACTTAGTGTGAAACAATATGAACTATTCATCTTTTATCTATCAAAAACACTCTATTTTATAATAAAAATTAAACTTTTAAAACAATTGTTTTTGCAAAGAACAAATCTCAGCTAAATTGAAGGGAAAAAAATGTGTTATATCCTAAGAAGCCAGGAAGTGTGTATTGCTTTCACAAGCATGACTTCACCTAACCCTCACAGCAGCCGTCAACTGAGTAGCAGAGTTTTAGAAATGTTTTTACCACACAGACTGTGATTAGTGGATCTAGAGTGCAGTCCAGTCTTGCCTACTTCCAAATCTCATCCACTTTCCACTCTACTTCACTACCTGTGATGGTGACAGGAGAAATCGGTCAAACCCTAAAGAATACTTCTTTATCCTACCTAGAATGCAAAAGTGTTTAATCGTGTACCTTGGTGTTAGAATAAGACAGTTTGACAACTTCTAATTGTCCATTTTATTAATAAATGAAATGGTTGAAAACATTTCAGCAAACTTTTAATATTAACAGAGTATCATAAGAATTTTTATGTCCTAGAACAGAGAACAATGATACTCTACAGAAAAACACCTTGAAGGAAATATAGGAAAGTAATAATTGTGATGAATGTTTATTTTTACCTTAAAAATGCTCTAATTATTGTCTCTATGAAGAGCAGGTGAGATTCACTTTTGGACATTCCACTTAAGCAATGAGTAGAAACTTTTCCTGAAAGGTTTATGAAACCATTATTCTCTCTCTTCCCAATAATATGCCACTGTGGACTGACAGTTCACACAGAAACACACAAAAGGCAATTAATTCATCAGCAGAGCACTACACAGAGGTAATTTATCTGCCACGTAGCATTTGATTTTCAGTAGTTGCTGTCTACCAAGTTCATCCTTTAGAAATGGGATAGGGTAATAAGCTGGACATGTGCCCTGAGACACAGGGATATCATTTAGTTCAGTATCTTAAGAGTAGGTCATTAGAGGAGTAGGTAAAGAGTAAGCAGTTAAATTATATTCTCTTGAATAAAACAGACTTAAATGTTGTATTAAACAAAAGGTATACTTCACTATCTAGCCATTGTGCACTTGCAACTCGCCCATGAGAGTTGATAGATAGATAAATATAGCTAGCTAGCTAATAGATGTGCCACCTTCCTACCCTCTCCCCCCTCTCCCCTCAACAATCAAAATCAAGAAGTCCTGACTCATGTTACTGTTCCCATTTGTGAAGTGAGGACAACAATAGAACCCACTTCCTAGTGTGTTGTTAGGATTAATTGTAAAACACTTAGGATAGCACCTAGTTTATAGTAAGCACTCGATACATTTAGCTATAATGATTGGTGGTGTTACTATAGTGGTGGTTATAATTAGAAATATCAGTTGTTAGAATTGCACCCTCTGCTTCAATTACTGTGTATTTCACTCATAACCACAATCACTGCATAAAATGATGAATTGATTTCATCTCCTTCCATTGCCACCCTTGTCAGTGAACTCTTTGAAGCAAAGATTGTGCCTTTCTCATCTGTAACCTCCACCCTAGCAGCTCCAAAATATTTTTTACTACTCCCCTGATTTCTACATTCATGTATCTATTTGACTTTGGGGGACTTTCCTATGTGTATGGTGTGCATGCTTATGCATGAGAGAGAGAGAAGGAGGGAGGGAGAGAGAAAGCTGGCTATGCATTTTGAAGGAAGTTTGTTACTTAGTATCCGGCACTTCTAAATGTTTTTAAATGGGAGGATTTTTCAGAATACTTTGTTAGTGCTAACCCCACTTTCTCAAATTTCAGTATAGAGCCATGTCTTATAATAGTATTTGGAGTCTCCTGTACTGTGCTTGCATTGAAGATATCTCAACCAGATGAGAATCTAGCCGATAGCTTCTTTATATAATTCCCAGCTGTGAAGAAGGAAGGCTATGAAGTCCTTTTGGAGTCATAGCCTCCAGCAATGGCCTCAAGCTCACTTCTGGCTTTCATACCCAAGAACCAGGAGATCCATGTCAGTCCATGTCAGGGCTTGGCATTTCTTGTCCATTTTACAATCGCTTAAACTATCTCCCCCCCCTTTTTTTTTTCAGATGAGCTGTAACTCTTTGGTATTCTCTTTGTGTATTTTATGTATCACTTCTAAGTGTTTGAGGCAGAGTAGGCTATTGAAATGTGAATTTTCTGTTACATCTTCACTGGACATCAGATATGCCTTTTAGAAAGAGCATTCTGGCAGCAGTGATGCAGCGGGTACCACAATGAAGGGAGGAAAGCCCCCTGAGCTCACCAAGTGGGTTCTTGGCTTGGCACTGGGAAGAAACTCCAGAACTAGCCAACTAGCGACAGAAAGTTTCCTGAGAAAGAGAGACAGACAACAGATCCTACTCCATAGATAGAATAGGGGTCCTTTCCTAGGGGGAAAGGGGGACCCCTTATGGGGCAATGGCAACGTTTTTAAATGTTCAGGGACCTCGTACGTGACCACCATTGTCTTGAGGTCAGGTCACAAGAGTTAATCATAAACTGCTGTCACAGAGAAGTAAACATAAACAGTTTGTAAGACATCTGGCTTAGTAATTCATACATCCTCCAGTGGTCCCAGGCCAATGATTTACTGGTGGCTTCCTTGTTCAGGGTGCTTCAGAGTAGCTGTACTCAGGTTCTCTGCACTTTCAATTTCTGTCCTATCCCTACATTAGTGGGAGGAAGACTAGATTTCAGGGAGTGGTACATTAGACTAGTTAGAGAATTGTTAGAATAATTTACATATGATAATACAGAGCCCCTAAGCCAAAGAATTGACTATGGTGATAGAAAAATGGGGATTGATTCAGGAGACTTCTAAGACCGGGGAAAAATTGAATTTAAAACTATATATTGAAGAAACATAGGAAAAAATCTAGACTTCTAATAATATTTACTGAATGCTTACTGGGTTCACATGTCTAAGTCAACCTTTAAAATAGATTGTCTTTTTTATTATACTACTATGAGCAATCCCATAAAGTATGTTCTTTGGCAAAATTACAAAGCTGGAGTATGCACACCCAGGATTCAAAGCTAGGTGGTCTGATTCCAGTATCATCATTATTAATATCAATATGATACTGGTCTCTAGTGTAGAAGAGATACCCATAACAAGAGACAGTTGTGAGTGTGAATGACTTTACCCTTCCAGACTGAAGAAAAAACCGTGAAATTGGATAGCAACAAAAAAGGAAAACATTTCTTTCCATGAATGATCTGCAGCCTGCTCTAGCATAAAGAGTCAGGAAACATAATTTGAGCCACAGCTCATCTGGGTATGATTTTTGTGAAGTCTCTTTATCTCTCTTTGTTCTTTCTTTATCCAAAAGAGAAGTAGCACTGAACTTTATTGCTAAATTTCTTGCATTCTCTGATTGTTTGCTCTAATAAGAGATATTTTTGAATACATACTCATACAAACAGAAAATAATAGGGCCCCTAAAACTACAGTGAATAATCTCAGGCTTATTGAAGATTCAGAAGTGCTATTCCAATATGATCTAATTACCTAAAACAGAAATAGAAACAAGGTAGCAAAAATAAACATAAACAATTTAGAAAAATGACCTCTCCATTCATGACTGTCTTCCGAGTGATTTGACTAAAAACACAAGGTTTTTTTTTCCTTAATAAAATAAATTCTTAAGTATAAAATACAAAAGGCATATTTATCATAACTTGCCTTCAGTTTCTGTGCTCCTTCCTACTCATTTATGCAGCTATAACTAAGGTGGGAGAGCAAACACTTCCCAGTAATTTATGTCAATAGGAAAGACATAAACTTCCACGTAACATATTTACACAATATAATAACCATTATAATTATGGACTACATCCTAAAAGTGATTTTTATATACTGTTTTCTATATTTTAACCCTCAGGTAAAAATATATTTTATTTAAATAGAATAGTTAATTCCATGAAAAAATTATTTATTGAACACCTTTATGTACTGGGCAAAGACCTGGTTGCTGACAGGAGTAATAAAGTAAATAACAAGTTCTTACGTCTATCGGAAGAATAAGTTTTCTTCTAAGAAGGAGTAGTATAGAAAGGCATTTAGACTAACAGGGATTTGAGTTCAGCCTTAGAGCATAGGAGGATTTCAACCAGTGGAGCAGGTGGAGGAGAACATTGCGCATGAGTATAAGGGTACAATTAGAAGTGAGAGTCCACGTCGATTTGTTTGAATTGGTAATGGTAACTGTGCCAGCTGAACTGGAACATAGGTCACTTAGACTTCTATAGTGTAGATGACAGTGGAAATGCAGAGTGGCTAGATAATGTGGCAGGTCACTTATCAGGCAAGCAGAATTTGTCAAAATAGCGTTTCTTTTAACTTTGAGATCAGTTGCTTGCCATTTGTATCACATCTAAAAGCCCTATTTTCTCTGATTTCTGCCTATGAGAAAAAACTTTCTATTCAAACTTATATTTTTTTCCCTCTGGTATTTACATTTTTCTGGAAGTTTTTCAATATGTCTTAGACAGTGGGTAACATTTCTTTTTATTTATTTATTTATTTTTGCACTTCTATTTGTATGTAAGTGAATTGATTCCCCACTTTTCTCAGAAATGATAGGAATTAACATATCAGAAGATAAATTAAGTATAAACAGTAATCTTCCTCTGCATTTCCTCTGCTCTTATCATTTCTCATCTTGATTGCCACGAAGCTGGCTTCACCTAATTTAACTAAAATGAAGAATTTTAATAAGATGTGAGTTATTGTGCAGCAACTATTTGAAAAACAATACCATTAATTTAGCTACTGCTATGAAGAATTCTTTCACAATAAAATCAAAACTCTAAATATTCCCAATTCTTTGTGCTTAATGAAGCATGAGGGGGTTTTGCCATTTCCTTGCAAAGATTAAGAAATATCGTAAAGCAAATTTATTTAGTAAGAAAATGTGATACATTAAAGTTTTGCTAATGGCTGTGTATTTATCTCATGAAAGACAGTTGGAAAGGTAATTATAACATGCAAATTAGTTTCCATTGGGCTGCATATTAAAATTAATATATTAATGTACAGTATCTCAAGCTGAAACCTGTGCTTAGTTTTCCAGGTAAGTAAGTTACTGGAGGCTTTTGTGTTAGGTTTGTGTTCTTTCTACTCATCATTCCATTGTGCTATTTTATTTAAAGTCTTCTAATGTTGTTGTCTAAAATCTCTCTTTTTTCTGTTTTTATTTCCAGTTAGTCTATCAGAGAAGTTCCTCTCTGCCCCACCAAATTTTTGTTTTTTTCCTAATGTATTCATCTGTCTCATTACTACAGTTTTCTTAATTCATCAATATGTTCAATATTGTTACAAAAACAGGAAATAAAGCATTCTCAGAAAGGTCAATGATATGAAATATATTAATATGATATAGTTGAAAATTATTTTATTTTTGTCATCCATTAATGTTTGCCATGATGTTCTTGCGCAATTCTGAGAAAGAAAATGCAACTATGATTGAAGGAATCAGATTACTTTAACTCTGTCTTCATTTTCTCCTTAGAACGAATAGGCATCGATTTCATCCCTGTTTGAAACATCCAGCTAACTCATATACCCTGTGCTGTGTTCTTTGAATTTGTTACTAGGAATTCACTGCATAGGATTGTTTTCATAATACAATCCTTCTCTTTGATTTTGCTATGTATGTGCATGGTCTATCCTGGTGTGAGAACAGATTGCTATTTGTGTTATTGGAAAATGGTGCAAGTGCCTTATTTCTAAGAGGGGTTCAGAATATTCCTTCTCTTTACCATACACTTCATGTTTGCTTCCTAGTGGCCTTCACTTCCTGTAGCCTCTTCTCTACCATCATTCCTCATCATACACAATTGCCTCATCATCCAGCTCTTCAAGATCTTTGCGGGGAATCTGAGGATTTGTTTTGTTTCGTATTGTTTTTAATGTGTGTGTAAAAATGCCCAACTGTGTTTAATATAAAGAATAGTCTTACATTGAGCATCTCAATTTATTGAATCTTAATATTTTTCTACTGTGTATTAAAGTTTTTAGAAATTAGTAAAATGTTGCAGGTAAGATTGAATCCCTTAGATACCTCACCTAACTACTATTCTCACACTTTCATGATAATAGTTATTCTGACATAACTATTATCTTGACCATTTTTAAATTTTCTAACTACTTTTTATTATTAATATTTTACTACATATGCAAGTATCCACAATCAATAATTTGCTCACTTGTGTTAAAAAATGGTACATATATTTGACTTGCTTTACTCATTCAATATTATACTTTTGAGTTTTACGCACACTGACACATGTAGCTTTCATCTACTGATTTTAACTTATTTGTCACATTCCAATGGATGAATATACCAATAATATATTTATTAATACTTATCTTTGTAGAAATTCACCTTGTTTCACATTATTTTTCATTATTACCAAAATGCTGCCTTACTACATATCTCTTTTACAGGTCAATATTAAATAATTCTGATTTCTGAACCCCATCACCAGAGATTCTGTATTAATTCAGAGTTATATGGGAAGGATGGTTCTTTGCAATAAACATTTTCTCTGAATAAAAGAGAGTGGAGGGATTCCTTTAACCATTACTTTTTTCTAGGATCACTAGGCTCTGGTAAAGTTCAGTGTTGTCAAGAGAGAAAACCTGGCAGCACTACATTAACTGAATATGGTGACGGCCCCCTATAGGGAACCATGGCCAGTTGTAGTACATGTGTGTGCATGTGTGTCAGGGTGGGGGCAGGGTTGGTGTTGGGGGCTCTATTTATCTCACTAATTTTCTTGTACAAGTTTACCTAGAAAAAGGTAACCACCATGATTCCATAGGAAATGTTACCAGAAGTAATAGACTTATTAAGGGAAAATAGTGTATCGAAGTCATAAAGTAGTGGATTATACTGGATACCATATTGTGTGACATAATTCTCACCTTTCAGCACCAAAGCACTTAGACCAGTTGTTGGGAGAGCTGCTTTTTGATATATCACAGCTAAATCCTTTCCCAGAAATTGCTCTTGAGTAGAGATTGCTGCTTCACTCAAAGAGTTTACACCTCTTTCTGGAGGTAACTCTCAGCCAATAACTTTTTGATATGGTGGATATAAAGGAACCTTGCCTAAATATGACTTCTCAAGGGTTGACCTAGTGGCAGAGCACCCTGTGAGATTAGCTGAGTTCTCCATTGCATCTGCATTGTGGTTCTACTTCTCCCTCTCCCAGTCCTGCTTCTGTCACTACCTTAGAGGTGTTGTTTCTAAAATCACACCCCAATAAACCAACTTTAAAAATCTGTCTCAGGGGCTAATTCTCAGGGAACCCACTTACAATAGCACCCCCCTCAAGTTTCCAAATTCAAAAATTTATTGAAAAGGAACACTTATTAATAAAGTACTGTAAAGTAATCCTTACAATAATTGTAAAGATTTTATTTAGACTACTGGTTACTCCTAGTTGGAATGGACAGTGATATGATTTACAGTTGGATTTTAGCAAGGTTTAGGTTCTTTTTTCAGTGGGTTCCAGTGGAAGGGAAAAGGAGCAAGGGAGTTGAGAGTATAATAAAAATAGTGGATACAGGTCATTGAACCTCATCTGGGTAAGGAGAGAGCTGATGTCATGATGAGCATGACAGACAGTGAATGTAAGGAGGTTGGAATAGGAGGTCACAATGGGGTTAAAGGATTGTCAGATTCGGGGTGAGGGTTTGAGGTACAGAAATAATAGACAGTGTCTTGTCTAGTGAGGATAAAGTTTTAAACTGAACTAGGTAAGCATACAGTTATTAGTAATCACAGGACCTAGAGTATAACCTGTGCATGGGTGGGCAAGCTGAAAGGAAGAATAAGATCACTAGAAATGAGGGAGTTCAGGAACTGATGGTTGAGATACTTGAAGAGTAGTGATTAGGAATGTTTGTATCACTATGAATTACAAAAGAAATATTGCCTTTAAGAGAAATACTAACATCTTCAAGATTAGGGCTGTTGACCTGAATACCAGTATATTACCAACACAAGGAGGAAATTGGTGATAAAGTCTGAGGACATAAATTTTCAAAGAGCTATTGTGTGGATTAAGGAATGGGTGAGCAACAATACATTAGAAGTTGCAAAGGGGAGTAAGGAGGATGCTACCCTAACTTCCAACATAAGTGACTAAGGAAAAACAATACTTGAAAAAACATCAGGGGAAGTAGTGTCCTAAGAGATCAGACAGATTTCATGCAGAGAAAGGAGGTGAAAAGAAGCTCCAAAAAAGAGAGTAGGAAAAAGATTTTGATAATGACCAATCTTGAGTTCCAGACGGAGGTGCTTAGGATGCAGAAGTATTGAAAGAATGTGTATCAGGTGAAGAGATGTACAGAAATGAATGAATAAGAGTTCCAGGAGTATGTGATGGCCTTGAACCTAGAATTCTTGGGCTTGGTGGTGACTGAATTAAATAAGGACATAAGACTTCAATGGACTCACCTTTTTGGCCACTTCTTGGAGAGGAGGAGAATAATTAGTTTTATTATAGCCTCCCTTTGAGAACCAGACTCTGGCAGATGATGGTCACAAGGAAGGAAGTATGTGGGTGGCAGTAACTAGCCAGGAGCACCTGAAGTTTTCTTGGCATCCTTGTTAATTCTGCCAGCGATGGCATTGCGGTGAGGAGAGAAGCATATTGCCAGGAACACGCAGTGCTCTGTTGATGCCCTGTGCATTCCTGCTGATAAATACGATCATTATCATCATTTTGGTAGCAAGGAGCCACAGCAGGACAGATAATATCAATGCATTAATAAAGAAGCAATATCATGTGATCATTTTGATAGAAGCAGAAAAATAATTCCTGATTTCAAAAATATAATCAGCAAACTAGAAATAGAAGAAACCTTTTTTAACTTCATGCACGATCAAAAACTTGCAGTCAGTAATAGTTTTTATGGTGATAACTTGGAAAGACTTAATTAAAAATTGAGATGGATACATGAATGAATGCTACCATCACTTCTACTTACCATAACAGGGGAGACACTAACCCGAGAAGTATGACAAAAGGCATGTGGATGAAAAAAGAAGAAACAAAAATATCATTACTGTTATACACACTTTATGCAATTAATATATGCATGAGGTTATATTTGTTATAAATACATAAGTATAACATGCATGGGAATAAAAATGTCCATCCAATCCAGCATTATGGTTACCATGAGGAAGAGAAGGGAAAGGGATTGGGAATGGTCACACAGGCAGCTTCAAAAGTGTCTACAATATTTTATCACTAAAATTAAAAAGAAATCTAAAGCATATATTGTAAAATTTTACAGTTTGAAAGTTCTATTAAATAGCTGATAGATACATGGACATTTATTGTTTAATCATTATAATTTTACTTTGAATCTTTTATAAATGTAAGTGTGTATATTTATAAAATACATATAAAATTTCATCATGCCACTGCATTTTAAGAATCTTTCCTGAATAGAATACCATTTAACCTTCTTAGCACAGTGTACCATATCATCCAAGATCTGTCCATGGCAGTCTAAAAACCTGTAAAATGCAATTCAAGATTCAGTAAAAGCATCCCCTCTTTCAAGAACTCTAACGTAGCCACACTATTCTGGGTAAGGTTCTCTTGCTTTGTACTGTGTTAGCATTCAGGGCTCACATCTATCATAGCATGTATCACAGTGGATTATGGTGTTCTTACCCCTTTATGTGTCTCATTAAGCAGATTATAAATTCTTTGAATGCAGGAACTGTATCCTTTATCTTTGTATACCTAACTCTGAGGCATACAATAGCACATATTATTAATAAGAAATTAATGGCTTTTTAATGAATAGAGAACTACTTAAGAAGCCATATTCATTTGAAGCCAAAATTGAGCAATGACAATGATATTAAAATAGAAAAATAACTCTATCTTTGTTGCTCAAAAAATCTGAAAGCAAATTTATGTTGCCTCCAAAAGTGGTCAACTCTCCTTTCCAAAGTTAGCCATTGTAAAATGTTCATTTTTCTGCTCAGATCCCTTACCTGTGCATGGTCAAATGTTTTAGAATCCCTGTGACTGTTATTTTATTTGAAAAATCATTTGTAACTTAGACTTATTCATCTGCAACTGTTATAGCAGAAAGCTGAACATTTTAATATAATTAATTTCCCATGTGATGTACTAAGAAGCAGCCTGCAATGAGAGATATGTTTCTATAATATTGTGATTTTCCTAAACTGGTATTTTGTTTATATTAACATTTTGTTATGTTAATATACTCACAATATTTCTCAAAATCAGTTTAAATTTCTGTACATTTCTTCTACACACAAAAAAATCTAATGACTTACAGCATTGTTACCTAATGTAATGGCTTCAATGAAACAAAACTACCCATTGCACCTGATATTTAAAATTCAAAATGCATAGTTCCTTATACTCTTTATCCATTTATGACTCACAGAGCACCCAGAATAGCCTGTATGGCTAGGCTTAAAAATTTAAAGTCAAACAACCTGGGCTCAGTTCAACTGTGTGATAATCAGCAGGTCATTTAGTATATCTAGTTAATTTCTGTATCCCCAGCTGGGAAAAATAATGCTTTTGTCATGTTCTTCTGGTGCAAAAAGTGTTATTATTTCTTTTTTCAGCTTAGGAAGTACACTGACATGCACTGTAACTTGCCATATCGGATCGCCATCCCATGATTCATAAAGCTTAACCTATAAAAGGTGTATGAGATTATTGGTACCACAGGCCCATTGCCTAGGGGTCAACACATACAGTGGACGCTCATTCCATTTCTGCTATTGATATTGCTAACATAAATGCAAAAAAGAAACCTGTAGAAAAAGTAACAAATATATCTGTGATGATATATTAGAATCATACAATATTAATCAAAAGGCAAATTATTTTAAAATTATTATTGATGCTAAATAATGACCTAGTGATTTGACCCAATTTTCAATTGGTACTAATGTAAATAAAACATTCATTCCATCTGTTGGTATACTTGTGGTATATAAAATAGATATTATTAAATGATTAGAACTCTAATATCTCCTTTGGGAAAGTTGACTGATGTGAAAATATTACCTATTATTAAAGCATTATCATTTATAATAACAGGAGGTTCAACTGATCATCCATTTGGCACAATCCATTTTGTAACCAAAAGCTTATATTTGCAAGAAAATTGGCTGAAGCTAAATGGAAATCTTAATTGAAATTAACTAAATCAAAGGGGTCAATCGTGGATCAAAACTGATTGCTTAGGCCTCATTAGTGCTAAAGTCTAATCAAATGAATTGGCTAGCCTCAAGTCACCACCCACCAAATTATTGCCTTATGGAATATTTTTACATACCACGGATGCTACTTTCAAATGATGCCATGTGAAACCAAATATAGACAATCAGGAGGCTTTTTTTGCACATGATTACAAACATCTGGACAATCCAAACTACTTAAAAAATGGTAATGAAATGTTTGATATTTTTGGTAATTGGTTGTGTCTAAAATAAAAGATGATTTGATGCTTTTAGGAGGTAAGCAATTGTAGGTTTGAAGTATTGATTTGTCATTTCTAATATCTGCTATTTGTGTCTGGCAGCCCCTTACTAAACAAATTTCTAAAAAGACATTTTAAAATTCATTCATCATTCAAGTGACATAGATTATTTTATCATCTTGGAACTGTTTAGACACTGTATACATGTATACATATAATATTGGGACCATATCTTTTCATAACTGAGTATGAAAAAACTTAATTCAATTCTTGTGAAATTTTTAATAGAGTGCATTTTTTAAGAGTAGAAAGTGAAGTGGGAAGTGGAAGTTCATAAGTATGAATAAGGAAGCTCACTCCTATATGAATTTGCTTTCTGAGGGTATTTCACAACTTTGGTAAAATTAAAATGAGCAGAAAAAGGAGAAAACAAAGTATTTCTCATGACCCAGAGAAAAGGGAAATTGAAGGGGCAGAAAGTGGTGATAAGAGTGAGGTGACACAGTCAAAGCATGGGAGTCGAAAACCCGGTCAGATAAACTTGGTGTAAATGAAACAAAACAGAAGTGTCTCAAGGTAAATAAATGAAATAGTCGAAAAATATCTAGAAAACTGAAGGCATTCTAATCAGACAATAAAAATGAAACAGCAAAATGAAGTCAACAGATAATTGGAGATTCTTTAATTTTATCAAATTTTTTAGGGAAAATAATTGTTTTAGAGAATAAAGGTAAAATAAAAATGGGGAAAAATTTTAAAAGAATACTAATTAAATTAATCTTTTCAACAAATATCAAATAACTACTTTGTGCAGGCATTACAGTAAGCTTTGGATGCAAAGATAAGAACACGTGTTTGCTGAAGGAACAAATAATTGTAACGTAGTGGCATAGTTGCTTTGTGAAGTTACATACAATGGACAGTAAGACAGCTTAGGAGGAAAAGTGGCTAAGTTTGCTAATGAGACAACAGAGGAGGTAACATTCATTCTGAGACTGGAAAGGTAAGTAAGCATTTATAAAATAAAGTAAGATAAAATCTAATCAGAGGGAACAGTTTATGAGATGTTATAAGGCCCTTAAAGGACTCTAGCCTATTACTGCAGTGCTACAGGATGTAGATTAAAGCAGGTGCCGGATCAACACCAGTCTTTATGTGCCTGAGAAGGAGTTCTAAATTTTATGCTGGAGGTGAAATGAAGCAACTGGGTAATTTTGAGTCAGGGAGTGACTTAATCAAATTTGCTATAAAAGATTACTTGATGAAAGTATGAAGGAAGAATGAGTTATGGAAATATTAAATGCAGGGACATTATTAGAAAGATAATTGAAACATTACAGGTGAAGAATTATAAAAGCCTTAACTGGGGCAATGGTAATGGACTAGGAGAAGCGGAGATAAATATTTAAGGCACAAAGTGAATAGGACTTAGTGATTCTGATTCTTCTATTATATATTTATGAATTTCAGTTGTGCCCAAGATTCCATTGCCCTCAGTATACCCCAGCTGCCTTGCCCATTTACTCTGATCCCACACATAATTATTATTATCCTCTATGTGAACCATGATGTGAAAAACACTTTGGAAAGTACTGATCATTCGTATCCATGCTTTCTGAAAAGATTTCTAATAATAAAAATGTTGTAGCCCCTAATAGATTTATTTTCCATTAAAAAGAAAATCAATTATTTTTAATTGGGGACAAGGACAGCATTACTTTAATACTATGGGTTTCTGTTATCTCTAGACAAGGTAGAAGAAAGAGATATCAAACTGCTGCCTCCTGGCTCACAAACTGGAAATCTGTTCTGAACTCATGATGCCCTATGTTGCCATGAACACCCAACTATGCATCAAGAATTGTCTTTGGAAACTGGGAAGACAGTAGTAAAGAGAAGAGGTGCCCCTTCCTTTTTAGAATTTAAATGTAGGTGGAGAGACAAATATCACTCAAGCATTCACAGGAATAAGTGCATAGAGTGCTGTCAAGGAAAAATACAGGGCACCGTAAGGCCATTTAATGAAAAGATTCTGGTAGAGGATCTGGTGAACAGGAGGGAGCTGAAAGGCACTGTTCAGAAATAGAGTGGGATAGATGAGTATTTTACCTGAAGAAGTGTATGCAACATCATCAAGGGCCTTCAGATACTGACAAAAGACTAATGTGGTTGGAACCAAGAGAGAATGGGACAGACCCATGACATGGAGTGTAGAGGAAGTGGGGGGAAGGCAGGCTGTAGCAAGTCTATTAGGATTCTGAGTTCATGCTTTGGTGATGGAAGGGCCTTGAAGAGTGTTGAGCAGTGGAGTGATTTGCTAAATCATAATGCTTTCAAAGTCTTAATTTCACAAGTGTGACTTAGACTGTCCTACATAGACAGAAATAAATGGTCATTTGTATATCAAAAACTATATTGATCTGATATATCCATGATACAAAGGAAGAAAGAAATACATTTTAAGATATAAAACCGCAATAGTTAGCACCATTGGCCTTCAATTGCCTTCCCCTTAAGTCTAATTTTAGAATAGAAGAAATCGGTAATTGAGTATAATTGTAGAAAACAAAGGGGGCAAAATATAACCTCAAGCCTTTCCTCCGTGATCTTCCTGCTTAATTTGGAAAACCCAGGATAGCTTCCTCAGTTCTGAGCGAGCACTCTTTTTAATATGTACAAGAATATACATAAAAAGATTTATATATCTATGAAGATATATTTTTATTTATTGAGAGAGAATAAAACAATACAGATCACAAATATGAATATGCACAGGCTTAGAAACAGGAAAGTTTGAGGTGAGAGAGGATCTAAAGTTTTTAAGTAATTTATTTTTTTTTTTTTAACCAGCTTTGTGCTGTGTTTGAGCGTGGGTGTGTGTGTGCGTGTGCAGGTATATATGAATATAACTACAAGAAAACAAATGAGCGGCTGTATTTTGGGTTCAGTCCTACCTCTCAAACTAAGCAATAAGTCACTCTCCCCATTTTGTGCTTTTATTGCGAGGCATGATACATGACTCATCAACTTCTAAGGATATGGTTTATTCTGTTTCTTTGTTAACGCATTTTTTGGAGCTGGGAATAAGAGCTTGTATTTCATAATCATAGGCTGAATTTCTGGACTTTTCAGTGAGTATAGAGAGCATTAAACTCTAATTGGAGAATAATGTGAATGATTGGTGAGCTCCTTATTTTTATATTTAACTTCACTTTCTTATTCATTTCCTGAGGCTCCTATCTGACTTTTAGAGTCCAAATCTAAGTGTGGCAAAGAACATTCAAATTTTTTTCATGGTGAGGCACATTCAATTTTTTGGCATACTATAAAGAAATCGGAAACAAGAAGAAATGGTCAATGAAGAAAATATGTGATATATTTTTGTACTTTATAATAATAATAACGGGCAAATTATAACCAAGGTCTATAATAATTTCATTTCAAAATAACAAATTAATGATATGACAAAATGGCAAAGTATCCAAACTGAAATGTAGATTAGAGAAATAAATTGCAAAGATATGGAAATTACCACTTAAACTAATGTTTAAACTATAGAAATCATCATCTCCCAATAATATTTTCTATACCACACTTTATTAGATGCTCATATAACATACCCTTTTTTACTTATATTTTATAATATTTTTGCAGTGAAGTATCTCTCCCTTGCCTTGGACTGATGATCTGTCTCCTACATTCATGAAATTAAGTTTTACCATACTCTCCCCATGTTTTTATTCTATTCCTACTTATAACTGTGCTAAAACTTCTGGCTTCTCAGATGGCTATGTCTCCCCATATAGGTGATTTTCCTGCATCAATACAACAACAGATTGATTAAACAGATGGGCCATGTTTAGAAGATGGTATTATTTTGAAAGGGACAATCAGTTCTTTAGACACCAATGGGACATTAATGACATTTGTTAAACTTGTCTTAATATTATTCTTCACTATAAATTTGCACTTATTTTGTTTATATCAGTCGCAAGTTTCTTTGTAAGTCAGTCATGCATAAAAATCTTTCCCAGTTGTTAGAAATCAGTGTTTGGATATTTCTCCATATATATCAACAATGGTGTTGAGAAGTATGAACATTATTTGGTTATTTTGCTCTAGATCTCTTTTTATTATCTATTTGTCTTCTCTTGGTGTTCATATCATCAACCAATTTAGTATCATTTGTGATTTGAATTAATGTGCTGTGTACCTCCATGTCCAGACCAAAAATGAAAGTATTAAAATTCTTCTGGGATACTTGAAACTGAATACAATTTAATACCAATAAAGCAGGGCCATGATGTTTTTCAGAAAGGGATTGACAGAGTATTTCTACTCAGGGGAAGTGCAGCCGCATATTGATCATAAAGGGAGATTTAGAACTTCCTGAAAAAGAATCCCTTAAAGCCTTAACTTAATCTACTGTATAGCTGCAGTAAAGAAAGATAACAGTATGGTGGGTAAAATTATTTTTTTTTAAAGCACTTAAATTAAAAAGGAAATGACTACAGGAGACAATCTTCCATTTTATCACCATGAAATTGTAGAGACAGTAATGAGCATAACAAGTGTGAAATATTCTTAACGTATTAACATGAGAAGTACTGCAGAGTGCGAATTCCTATTTAGAATTTCCACAATTTAAAAGATAAACTGTATCCCCACTATAGCTGTATTCCTTAGAATGTCTGATTTTATTACACTACACATGGGTAGACAGACTTCAAGTTTCAATATGCATGCCCTATATGTATTTCCACATTCAGGGACATTTATGAGATCTCAGAAATGACCCCCCAAAAGGTATGGAATAAAGATCCTGGAAGTGGCAACACTCATTCATATGGCTGGAAATCCCGCCTGGCAATGTTGCTTGCAATTGTGACATACTTTGTATTCTTCCAGTGAAATCTCATTGCATTCATGGGTTTTATAGGTATTACAGTAATATAAATTTTCACTATTTCATTCTTACTTTGGAGGCAATGAAGGGGAAGAAGTTAGGACTATATGGAACTAAGGAAGCATGACCTTGATTCACTGCCCTTCTGAAACAATTTATCAGCATCGTATAGTCAACTATACCATATTGAGCTTTAAGCACTGAAGCACTCTGAAGACACTAGTGTATTATTTGACACTTTGCAAAACAAAAATCCTTACTTTTTGGAGACATATGAATGCATGTACTTTTTCTGTATGAATGAATTAGGTATTGTTTAGATGCTTATAGGCTTATATGCTGTGTCATTTCCCTGTTAGATCTAAAAATTCTTTTCTCCTATAAATCTCTGCCTATTGTCATCTGCAATTTTCCTATTTCATTAGTTTATTGGTGTAAACTATGGACTATAATGTATTGTGTATGTATGTGTGTGTGTATGTCTGTGTACTTCCTTCTGAGTGTGAAAGATTTTGGTAAAATGTATTTCCAAAATGGTCTTTGCTCTTACCTACGTTATAATGAATAATTCTAAAGGACACTGTGTAGCTAGTAAATAGTAGAAGAGTGCCTTAATTATTTCCCAAACTAGAGGTGATCATTCATCTAAAAGCATGCAAGCATGTGGAATTTGCCAAGCTAATAACTGGAGCATCCAAGACTTGAAGGCAGTAGAAAATTCCTCTTCACCTTTCTGAAGGATAATCAGGACAGTTTTGAGGGGGCTCATTGGATAGTTTAGTTATTTACAGAGTATTCTATCCTTAAAGAAAAAACAGTTTTAAAATGGGCATGGTTTTATGCATAATTTAACTCCCTTCCTGGAAATATTTGTCTTTATCTAAAGGAGATTAATTGCAAGAAAAATCTTAAGGCCCCGGTATCTCTAGGAAATACTATCTAATACCCATGATTGGACAAAAACAATATTTAAAAAATAGTATTTTCAACTATTAAGAAAAACACTACCTGTTTAAAGTACTTAGAGTAATTTAAATAATCCAATAAACTGTTGAGGAATTATGAATGCAGAAATGTATAGAAATAGGGGACATTTCCTCTGTCAAACACGTTAAAGGCAGTTTGGGAGCTTGTTTGATAGTTTGTTGATCAGAAAAATTCTCAAGCTTCAGAAAAGTTATGAATAGCAAATAAAATTAAATTGTTCTTCTCTAGTTCCTCTTGAAACAAAGACACTTTTACTTTAATATAAAAGTAGAACAGATGTTGTACAAAAAACTAGACACAAAGCGTATCTCCTATATACACCACATACTTTGGTTTAATTTTCTCTATGCTTGATGAAATAACCAATTTGGTTAAAAGTTATTAAAATTACAGAAAATATTATTTTTGGATTTTGAAAAGTTCAGATTATTTTGAATACTATTTAAGGAAACATATTTATCAGAATTCTGGGCAGCTCATAAATATCCCATAACCCCTGCAGTCAGTACCCTATTATCTTTGTCATGTGTTCTTCAACACACACATACATATACAGATACACAAAGAGGAAAAAATTTATATTAGAAAGCATATTGCTAAATTTCAATAGACTGTTAGCACCCAACATATATAGCTATCCAACATTAATCTAAAGCTATTGATTTAATATTGCCAGCAACATATAGATTTTAAAATTTTAAATTGTTTTACAATCTCTCATATTAATGCTTTTCTTGAAGTTATCAAATTGTAATGATGTGGCAAAGCATAAAAACTCAGTGCAATAAAAATGGAAATGTTCATATTTGGCTTTGTGGTGGTTAATTTTATGCATCAACTTGATTGGGCCAGGGAATGCCTAGATATTTTGTAAAATATTTTTCTGAGTGTGTCTATGAGGAGGGTGTTTTGGTGTGAGATTAGCATTTGAATTGGTAGACTGAGTAAAGCAGACTGCCTTTTCTACTGTGGGTGGCCTTCATCCAACCAATGGAACGCCTGAATAGAACCAAAAGGCTGACCCTCTAGAGAATAAGAAGAAACTTCTCTCTGCCTGACCATCTTTGAGCTGGGACATTTGTCTTCTAACTTTGAACTTAGAGTTGGACTGGAACTTCCACCATTAGCTCTCCTGCTTCTGAGGCCTTTGGACTCAGACTGGACTCTACCACCAGCTCTCCCAGGCCTCCAGCTCACTGACTGCAAATATTAAGACTTCTCAGCCTCCATAACTGTGTATTACAATTCCTTATAATAAATCACTTTATTTCCTATTGGTTTTGTTTCTTTGGAGAACCCAGACTAATACAAGCTTAATCCATAGGAACCATCTATCTGTCCTTTAAAATATTTGTTTAAAATATTGATGAAATAAATAATTGCTCTACCTTGAAATGTAAATGACTTTTCTATTCAAGCCTGGTATCCCATAATTTAGTTAAGTAGATAAAATATTTAGGAATCATAAGTTCAGAGAATATAGAAAAAGAAAATTTTAGACATTATTTTTAAAGTCCATTGAAGAAAAACAAATGTAAAAACATTATAAAAAAGGAAAAATGAAGATATAAGGAAATGAATACTTTAAATGGTTTCAAAATGATTAGATAAGAGTATGCTCAAGTTGTAAATGTTTAACTATCATTGGCAATGGCTATCTTAGTAGCTTCGGGTAAATGCTACTTTTTCTAACCAGAAAAATATAATTTGTGCAAGCACCAAAGAGCAAGCTCAATATAATAATCTTTTTAATGAAGTTTACAACCACAAAGGAAAGGATTTTTTTTTAATTTCAGAATATTACGGGAGTACACATGTTTTGGTTACATAAAGGAAAGAATTATTGATTTCTTTTAACAATGGAGATCCCTAAATGTCCCAGGATACAACACTCAGAGTAATAATCTGGAGAACTCATCAATTTGATCCAGAGTGGAAAAGTTTAATTTGTAATGAATATCAGTATTCCAAGTATATGTATTTCCAATTGAAGCATAGAAAATCCCTCTTTATAGCATGATAAATAAAATTTAAAAGTTATAGCAAAATACATGGTCACAATATTGTTTTAGTTCAGGGAAGAGACCTTGGATGCAGTATGGAGCCACGTGGTGTTAGTGGTCCATCGTGGCTAATACATAAAAACAAAACAGTATTCTGAATTTAGAGACTTTCTAGAATGTGTAAGGAATTCAAAGAATTTCCATTTCATTGGCACTTGTTTCCTAAGCTCAATGGGGGCTTCTTTTAATTGTAGTAGAATACACACAAAGTAAAATTTGTCATTGTAACCATTTTTAAGCATAACACTATAGTTCAATAGTGTTAAATACACCCACAGTGTTGTACAATCTCCAGAATTCTTTTCTTCTTGCAAAACTGAAACTCTATACCCATGAAACAACTTCCCATTCTCCCCTTCCCTAGTCCCTGTCAACTACCTTTCTACTTTATGTCTCTAGGAATTTTACTACAATAAGTACCTTATATGAGTGGAATCATACAGTATTTATTTTTTTGTTACTGACTTATTTACTAGGCATAAGTTGATCCATGTTGCAGCACGTGTCAGGATGGGTTTTCCTCCCTTTTTAAGCTTGAATAATGTTCCATTGTACGCCTACACCACATTTTATCTATCCAGTCATCAGTCAATGGACACTTGTGTTGCTTTTACCTTTTGGATATTGTGAATAAGGCTGCTATGAGCATAATTGTACAAGTATCTCTTTGAAAACCTGCTTTCAATTCTTCTGAGTGTATACCTAGAAGTAGAATTGCTGGCTCATATGGTAATTCTATTTCTTTCTTTTTTTTCTTTCTCTTTTCTTTTCTTTTCTTTTCTTTTTTTTTTTTTTTTTTTTTTAAGGAATAGAGGGATACTGAGCTAGAAAATTTCTGTGGTTGAGTGGATTCTCTGCTTTGTAATACATGTATTTGCTCTTTCTCCACCTGGCCTTTCCCTCTTTTCCATATCCAGTACCTGGAGTAAGCAAAGGTTGGGTGAGAATAAGAAGACAGAACTTAATCACATGTAACCTGAATTCATGCCCATAGCCAAGCTTTACTATACTATGAAATTATGTGTCATTCTTGATATATAAAGATAATGTCAGTGTTCAGGGTATCTGAGTCACAGCACTAAAATGTTGGGGTCTGGGGTTGGTAATCTTGTCTGTTTTCGGTTCTTGGTGTGCTCTTGGGAGAAGAATGACCAGATATACTGAAAGCAAGGTAAGCATGAAACAAGGTTTATTAAGGAGAGAAAGAAAGGATTACAGAGCAAGAGCAAGATACAGGTTTGCAGAGTGAGAACAAGATACATTCATCACAGATGATGAATGAATGGACCCCTTGTCATGACAAAAAGGCCTTGATTGTGGTCTGGGTCTGGTTTTATGGTATCCTTATGGCCTTTCTCATGGTTCAAACATCACCATGGAACCACTTGGATGGACAGTTGGGAATTATAACGTGAGTCTTATTACATATGTGGATCTCTCATGAGCTTCTCTGAAAGCAAGTTGTTCTAGGTCACTTTACAGTATTGTACCTGTGCTGCTTGGCCCGTGGGCTAGAGAGTCCTCTGCATTCTTTTGCAGTTGGCTTGCTAAGTTCCGGTTGGCATATTCATAGGGTGTTCTCTCCCCCGCCACGTGTGGCCGTCCCTGCTCCCTGCCCCTTGCCCACCCTGCCTTGTCCTCAGGAGGAACCGGAGGTCCCTAGCTGTCTACCTAACAGTAACACTGGTAACCTCTCATCATTAAAACAGGCAATTAGGGCTCTCTAAAAGTGCATGGATTTACATTCATTCATATATCTCTCATACCCAAAAAGTGGGTATAATAGACATACATAGATCATAGGATATGTATAGAGTTAGATTTAGGTGAAGGAATTTGCATGAGTTAATAAATCAATATGGGTAATAATTAGGTAAAGAGCTCTGAAATACCTATAGTATGCAGGGCTAAGATAAAATCTACTGCTCTTATTTGTTATTACTCAGTAAACACGTACTATTATTATGCATTATTTAGTAAATGTGTATATTATTCAATAAACATGTATTTAGTGTCTGTTATGTGCCCAAGATTGTGTATGGGGAGGGATGAAATTATGCAATACAAAATAGTTTCTTCCATTGACATGTGCAAAGACTTATCTTGCATTCAACAAGTATTTATTGTATACTTGCTATTATGTGGCAAGCTGTCACAGGGAATACTGCCTCATAGATTCTACATTCTAAGTGGTGGGTTGGAGGGAGATGGTCTTTCTAGAGTAAAAGATTAAGACAAAAACAAAAATAACAGAGTAGATAGGAAAAACAGACCTATGACTATAATGGGATTATCCTAAATGTTAGTTTGAGTTACATTAGGTTTCATTAAATAGTACTGTGGTGTAATTGAGGACTAACTTAATTTCCTAGAGATAACTCAAAGTCATGAAAATCTGAAACCTATCATGGAAATAAGATTGAATTAGATATCCATAAAGAGAGATTCTTGTGAGGTGAATAGCTCCTAAAAACTAGCTTGCATTCTACAAGCATAATATGAAAACTAGTTAAGTGGTTGATGTCTATAAAAACAGCCAGTCCCTCTCAGTTCATCAGCTTCCAAAAGCAATGTAAAAAGATGACTCAGAAACCCAATCCCTCAATATGTCTTTCTAAGCCTAACTCAAATTTGTGTGTAAATTCGACCTTTTCACAGCTTTCTCTATTTCCCTATCCCAGGAAAAGGAGGAAGAATATTGGCTGAAAAAAGTCCTAATAAATGAGGGGTGGGTTAATTAAGGATATAATCTTATTTGTTTGTTTTATTGAGTCATTTTACATTGAAGACAAATAAGGCTTTCTGTTGTGTGTTTTCCTCACTTACACCAACTCTCTAGAAACAAAAAGCTTTTTCTTTTCAGGAAAAATCAAATTCTAGTTTTGACTTTCTGCTTCTTTGTTTGCTAATTTTTTTAAATTTTGATTGCATTGATCTTCAGAACTGAGACTCATTAAAAGCCATAAAGGAAGATACTATAGAATGTCCCGAAATTCAAATCTCTAGATAGCTAAATGTTACTTTAATATTAACTATGGTGTTTCTGAATTATTGCTGTAATATTTCAGCAACGGGATAGAAGCTGTCAAGGTCAAAACAGCCTCATAAGGGAGATGTGCAAAATGAAAGCATTAGATCTAAAAAGCACAGTTGTCACTGCTCTAAGGAATCTTTTTATTAAAGTAATCGACCAAATGATATCATATAGAACTGTGAGATCCCAGAAAACGCTATGTGGCAAATGTGCTCAAAGATGAAAAGTGAGTTTTCGTTTCGGTTTCCTTTATATTTTAGCATGTAAAACACCTTGGCACTTTTCATTCCAAGTAAAGCATGTATTTAATATACATAAAGCTTAATGAAAGTGTTTTTTTTTTTTCCTACAGAAAGATTGATTTAAATTGCTTTCAATCATCGTTTTAGCTCACTGAACATTATTTGTGATGTGCCTGCTGGCCTGTGGGAACGCCAGACTGCACATAGGGTGGCGAGTGCCCCCTCCTCAGGGTGCGCTTCGTACCCTTTTCCATTTTGCTGTAATTGGGAGGTCCTGGTGAGTGACTGGGTATATGCCACGTGGTCATTACTCTCTTCTTTCTCACCAGGAAACAGAATGTTTTATTTTGTAGCTCTTTCACATACCCAGTTGTTCAATCCATGGTCAAATTTCAGATCATGAGATAAATCTCTAACTGTTTTTCTCATCAACATACTTTTTTTTTTAAATTATTTTATTTCAGCATATTACAGGGGTACAAATGTTGAGGTTACATATATTGCCTTTGCCCTCCCAAGTCAGAGCTTCAAGTGAGTCCATCCCCCAGACAGTGCGCACCGCACCCATTAGGTGTACAGTTTGAAAAGGTTCAAACAAACAAACAAACAAAAAAGAAAGCAAAACTAGCAACAGACATTCAAGGTAACTCCACAAAGCCACCAGCATTTGTATGGCAGTCCCGGTTTTCTAAAAGCCTGTTATCTATATCTTCTGTTGCTTTTCCCACTACCCCTGTGAATTAGTTTACTATTACCCTCATTTGGTATCTGAAAACTCAGAAATGCAAGGAAATCACATACCTCATGGTAATCGAGTTAACAGGTATTAGATTCAGGACCCAAATCAAAACACTCTTATTAGCTTATACTCCCTGATATTTTCACTGCACATACACATTCTCCAAAACTCTCTCTGTTGTACCATAATCCTAAACAGAACCAGGCAAGTCAGGGCCTGCAAGAACTATGTGATGCTGAAAAGTGAAACATTCCAATGCATTTTTTTCTTTTTAAGAATACATTGATTATAAGTTTAAAAACTGAGTTTTTTTGCTAAACTTTATCATCTCTGGCAAAGTATTCTATCTACATACATGTTCATATTTTATTTCTGTGAAGCTAAATTAATACTTTTGTATTAATTTTGTGGCTTTGTAGTTTTATTCATACTATTTCTTGCAGTTAGATTAATACTATGAAAGCAAACAGCTGTCAAATCACATTGCTTATTTTCTCCTTTGTTTGTACTAGGCTTGAAATAAAGCCTGTTGAACTGACTTTCATTAAAATCTTTTTGGAATCCAAAAATAACATTTTAATGTTATTAATTCTAAGTATCTTTCCATGATTTCTTAATTTAACACATATAACTATATGCATCAAAATCCCGTTTCAATGAAATTACTGGACCATAAAATGATTGTTCTGTTTCTCTCCATCATTTAACCAACAATGATATTTGCAGTATTTTTCTATGTAATTAAATGTGTCTGTGAATCTTTAATGCCATCTAAAAATAAAATATCCATAAAATTGTTGAATTGACAGTAATATAAATGTGGGACATGAATGTGCTTAGGTATTCTGAGATGCAAAGGCTCTTTTGGAAAATATTAATAGTTTGCCACTATGGGATTTTTAACTCTTAACCAAATACAGAGAAAATTATTCTAGTTGAAATAACTTCCAGAGACTTCTATTTTGACATCACATTTCAAAAATTCTTGACTTGAAGATTATTCTAGATGATCAACAGTATGTAAGAGCAAACCCATCTTCACTTTAAAATAATCATTAATTTAGTTGAAGAGGAATTTCAAATGATAGCCATTATTAATTTGAGTAATAGTTAAATATATAAGCAAGATTACAAGGCCAAGCAAAATGTTAGTATTAGCACAGAATCAGTAATCAGTGAAGATTTCCTAACCTCCAAATGTTGGGGTTTTGATTTCGTTTTGTTTTGTTTCAGGGTGTGTGTGTGTGTGTGTGTGTGTGTGTGTGCGCGCGTGTGTGTATGTGTGTCTGTGTCTTTTCAGGAAAACCAAGATTATTTCTATGGTAGAGGAGGCCAGGGACATCAATATTCTCTCATATACATTCATCTATATAGCCATGGCTTATTAGACCAATTATTTTTTCCCCCATAAAATTTGATTAAAACTGAGCAGAACATTTACATTTAAAACATTTAGGTAGTTTTCATTAATATAATACACAAGGAAAGCCATAGTGCTTTTATCGCATTGACTTAACTTCAGATACCAGCCCGGCCATACTTAGTTTTTTGACTACAAGCAAACAATTTAAACTTTGTTAAGCTCTGTTTATTCTTTCTTAAAACAAAGAATATAGAAAAATATGCCTCCCAGATTTTGTAGATTTTAAGGATAAGACAGTTTGTCCAAGGCATCTAAAGTTTCTAGCATATAATAAATGATAATAAGTAGTAGGCATTATTTTGCATATCCTTATTGCATGTAAATATCTGGATCACTTGCTTATAGTGTTGAAATTTATTAAGCAATTAGATTTGCTTAATTTGTTTGGCAGATTCTTTTAATCATTCACTCATTGAATAAGCATTTATTAAACATTTATTATATGTCACTACTGTACTGGGTGTTCAGACATAAAGTAAATATCTTTGCCTCATGAAATTCACAGTATTATTAGAACCAAAAGAGCTCCCATTTATTGAAAGTGTATAATATAAAAATAATTGCATTGAACACTTTGAAGACATATTATTTAATAAGCTGTTCTCAAAGTCAGTATTTGAACCTCTGTTACAATGTGACTTTTAAGCCGACTTCTTAATTGGTACAACATACTACTATGGGAAAAGAAAACACATTTTGATACAGGGAGACAAGGGTAATAATTGATTTGCTTAATAAAAATATACACCTTTTCTCATTTAATTTTTAACTGCATGTTGATTTTATTAATAGCAGACAAAAACAAGTGGGTTTTATTTCTCCTTTTTTTTCCAGATGAATGATATTTTGGCAAAACTGAATTATTAAGATAATTTGTAAATCTCTTTACAAATCTGAAAACACTATTTTTCTCTTTCTTTGGAATCATAATTCCTCTAAACATTCTTTGAAAAGGTAGAAAAATGTCAACGTTTTCAAACTTAGGACTTTTCATCTCTTGGGGGAATCCCAATCATTATTGATATTTTATATATTGTCTGTTAGTTTTGATCTGCCATTTAATCAATATTGAATGATAAATCCTTAATTAAACTATTTTCAATATAAACAGAGTGTTTAAGAAATAGAAGCATTTTTTCAAGCCAACTGGTCTGCTTCAAATTTCTATGTAATGGATGTATTGTTAATATAGAAAGATAAACCTTGTGAATGCTCTTATTTTCAGCTGTGAAAATGCATTTGATGGATACTTTGAAAATCGCTGTACAAAATTCACTCAATTAATAAACTTTCCTAATTTCCCCCATAGAATGTTAATTTATATTTTTTTCTACTTATGGCCCTACTCAGGAAATATATCCTATTCTTAATTTTTTTTATCATTCTACAGAATTCAAGCATTTCATCAAAACAGATCATGAAAATCAAATAATGATCAAGAGTCCAACTAAACTCACAAATATCTTTGTATTAGTTCATGGATCTGAAGTTTAAAAATTACTGTAAACAGATGGCTTAAACAATGGACATTTATTCTCTCACAGTTCTGAGGGATAGAAGTCTAAAATCAACTTTGTTGTGGGGCCACGATATCTTTGAAGACTCTACACAAAATATCTTTACTGCATGCTCCTTCCAGCTTTCAGTAGCCATAGGTATTCCTTGGCTTGTGGCAGCTTAACTCCAATTTCTGTGTCTTCTCATCACCATCTTTTCTATCTGTGTGTCCTCTCCTCTTCTTAATGACTTCTCTCCAATCATTAAACTTAGAGTTCACCCTAAGTTTAGTATGTTACCCATAATAATTGCATCTTCAAAGCCCATTTTGATATAAGTTCACATTCTGAAGTTCTGAGTGGACATACATTTTGCAGGGATACTATTCAACCCACTAGAATTCATAATTGGTAATTTATTGAAAATAGCAGAAATTATCTATTGAAAATGCAGACATAGACATTCATTCATTTGTTAACTTAACAAACTAGGGCATATATAATACAGAACTTATCTTTAAGTAAATGAGGATGCCTTGAAATTTATTCTGCATGTTTATTAGTACATGTGATAGATAAAATAAGTGTGGAGTTCTAAATTCATAAATAAACTTACAGTCTAACAGCTTAGTAAGGAATCCAAGCATTTAAGAGCTAATAACATAATATTACTTAGTTATAAGTGTGATAAGTAGAACAAGGCAGAAGAACAAGTACTATGAACACATACATCAAGTTCATATATCAGGTGGACTTGACCTAGTTCTGGGAATTGAATTCCTTGAGGAAGTAATATCTAAATAGAGATTAAGGAATGACTAAGAATTAACTAATTAAAGAAAGTTTATCTATGCCTCCATTCTATTTTCTGAACAATCTGTAGTATAAAATCAGTAATTCCAATTTACTGACAAGCATATTAATTATACCCCTTTCACTTATTCACTTTTATATTATAACCTAATATCCTCAAAGGAGAAACAGATGTATTACCCTGTGAATAAACCCCACAACCTCATTTTTGCATTACATTTTAGTATTCAGATGCAGCTGGACAGAAACAGCAGGAAAGTTTTAACATGAGAAAAGCCCTAACTTGAGTGAGTAATTCTGGACTTCTAAACTCTTCTGAAAAATCTTGCTTTATAAAGGTAGAGTTATAAGTAGAACACATCTGCTGTGGTACCAAGCAATCATCTCTGACAGATTTCAGATAACTTCCATTTGTAGGGAAAAGGGTATAAATACTATATTGTCCTAATATCATTGTCTGTCACCTACTCTGCATAAATGCAGCTGCTGCTGAATTAAATGTGTGTGTGTGTGTGTGTGTGTGTGTGTGTTCATCCAGTAAGGCTTTTATCACCTATAATGTACAACAGGACTCTTGGGATATGACTGCTTCTTCATTTTCTCCTATTTCCTGGAACACCTTTGGAAATTCTCATAAAACGGGAATGTCCTGGAATATAACAGAAAGTCCCTACAAGTTTGTTCCCTAAGGTAAAAAAGAGGATAGAACTGAAAATCTTACTGACCACAACATTCAGGCTAATTAATGATATTAAAAATAAGTCAAAATATCTTAGTAAAGTTTTCCCATGTGGAAACGTGTCTACTTTCTGATAATATGGTTGACTGCTTTCTATGAATCTTTTCCACAGAATATCCTAGGAACTCAGAGATGAAAGGGAGAATTTAATAAATAAGCCTCTGTCATAAACAAGCAAGTCCATAAGAGACAAAGAAGCTTATAAGAGCAAGGTGACAATTTAATTTAATTTAATCAAATTTAATCAAACCTAATCATATTCATCTCTACTGTACCAAATAAAACCTTTCCTTAGCTAAAGACTGTTTGCGCCTTTTCTGGCCTCTTATCAATTCAATAGTCAATTGAAGTCCTAATTCCAGTGTAATTCAATCATAACACTTGATTAAAAAGACTCCAGAAAACTTCTAGTTGGTTTAGCAGAGTTTTGCATGCAGTTAGTGGGAAATAATGGACGTCATTCTGTGGAATGCATGATAATACTGTTATCTTTCTACATTCGATATTGAAAACCAATTCAAAACAAATGTTTGATTATATTTCCTACAGCTCTTAAGTGGACAAATTTTACTCCTTTATTTTAGAGTATAATAATCCATTTGCCTGGAACTGGGTGTACATTTGGTAAATACACCAAACTTCTTACCTGCAGATTGCAAAATTCATTTAACTGCTGATCGCCAGATATAAATTGAGCACTACATGCTCAGACAGGCACCGAGCTCGGCTCCACAGGTACATGAGTAAATCTGTCCTTTCTTGTAGCGCCATCTGTAACCTAGACAAAACAATTACGCAGAACATTTCCATACAGTGTTACAATTGCTATAAAAACAGCTGATATTTATTGGTTTCCCACTCTGTGCTTGGAACTCTTCTGAGGGTTCTTCATGTACTAACTCATTTAATCCTGACAATAAACCTATGAGCTATATACTGTCACTGTGGAAAGAGTAACATGGCAAATTTAAGTAATTTGCCAAATGTCACAAAACTAAAATGTGGGAAAATACAAGCTGTTTTGTGATTCAGCCAAATTACTAATTAATTTGTTATCCATTGGCAGATATAAAATGTATTGTTCCTTCTCTTTGTGCTTTATATCTTCATTCTTCTACCTTCTAAAGGACTTTATTAATCATTCTTTGTTTCTTTCCTATAAAACCTCTCTTTTAACTGCATCTTTCCTATTAACATTTATATATACTCAAATTGTCCTAGCTTATAACAAACAATACTAAATGTAGGAGGATGTTATTTTTTCTTCCTTATAATTTCTTCCTAGAAAATTTCACACTTTTCCAGGGCTTTCTGTTAACATTGATATAACAATAACTCTAAATTTACATCATCAGTCCCTAACTCTTGATACCAGGCCTCATCTATCCCCAGCTAGCAGGCCCCCTACTGTGAATGACATCTTTATCCATTCTGTAAACCAGAAATCTAGAAGTTACCTTACCTTCCAAACCTCTCTTTGGCTCCATCACAGTGTCCTCCAACTTTTACCTTCTAATTCTCAAATGTATCCACTTATCTCAAATCACATGACCCCAGATCAATCTATGATTTTTCCCTACATAGAAAATTTTTTCAAAAAAAAATTTCCCTTCTTTCCCTTTTGCCATGCTATAATTTAGTCCCTCATTCTGTAACCAGAGTGATTATTTCAAAACACAAATGTAAGTAGGACAGTTCCTGATGTAACTCCTTTCAGTAGCTTCAAATACCTCACACAATAAAAAATCCATAGTCTGGTCACCAATGTCTTGCATGATCTGGTGCCTTTCCCACATCACACCCCTATTTTAACTTCAAACAACAAATGTGGCTTCGTTAATCATGATCAGTTCTTTTGACAAATTTATATATTTTTATTATTATTGTAGTGTGTCTCTCTAACTAGAAATGAAGCTCTATAAAATTAGCTAAAATGTTTTTTTTAAAATGTCCATCTCCCTATCATTTAACATGTAAATAGCATTGGGGAGATGCTTGATAAATATTTGTTGTATAAATGAATGGGAGAAAAAAATGAAGTTAAAGCCTTCTATTTTCCAGTGCTTTGATAGGTTTTCCATCATAAATCTTATGAGTCCTAGGTTATCTCTCAGTTTGAAATAAGTTTTTAGAAAGAATTATTTCTTTAGCTAAAATATTAACATGAGGGTCTTAGAAAAGAACAGCTGTTCCAAAGCATGAAATATAACTTAGAAAAACTGAAGAGAATTTGTCAAGGAATGTAGTCTACTATGCCTCCACTTTCTTGGCTTGAGAACAAACTTATTCTTGCCTGAAACTTGCTAGCACTAACATTTAATGGGCATAATGCCTGTGACAGTCCTTCTCAGAAAATGAACACAAAGAAAATGAAAAAGAGTGATTGACAGCAACGTAAATACAATAGAGCAGAGAATAAACTTGGAAAGCACATGTCTGGATAACTATATGACACTAAAAGCTATTAAAGGTGACAATAGCTTCATCATTTGTCTACACTGTCTTTTATGCAAAACATACTTACGCTAGACCTGGAGTGACCTCTCGCCAAATGGCACAGCTTGGGGGTTTTCAATGCATGTTGGATTGGCATTATATTTTATTCATTTTTGCACTGACAGTGGCAGCAGTATCTAATAATATAAAGACCAGAGAATATGCCTGCATGATATTCAGGTCACTTCTACCAGGTCCTTTCTATTCTAGACAACTGTGATGTTGCCTGTGTAAAAGTAGGAATTGGGGCAAGAGGTGAGGTGATGGAGGAGGAGCTTCATCACTTTTCTAGAACCAACTTTTTAGGTCTCTGTTAAGTAAGTGAAAAGAGAATCCATAACAATCATGCAAAGAGTGACTATGACTATATAGCACTTTTTGGATCATAGGTCATTCCAGGCAAAGAAATCTAACAGAAGGAAAAGAGAACATGCAATTGAAATACTTTCTATGGTGCCCTCTTTCTCCTCCACCTATTATATATTTTTCTTCAAAGTGTTTGACTATAAATCCTGACCTTCCTGTTTGTAATGTGCAGTCAAGTTACCCCAGAGATGGAGCTCTGCCAGATATGGGATTTTCAATCCTGTCCATGCTATTTATTGTTTTTTCTTTTACTACCTTTACTGCTAGAGCTTGTCTGTTTTTATGAGAAGGTAAATGCAAACTATTATTCACAGTGCATTCTATAATGCCAAGTAGATTTGGGAAACCAACAGTCAGAGTTGTATAAAGCTTTGACATAAACATATCCTCAGTGCTGAAAATTAACCAAAACTATCACGGACTTTTAGACCTACATACTTTCCAAGGACAAGAGGGGAAAAACTCAAATGACTGTATGAAAGGGCTTCCCCCACAGTTGTGTTGCTGTCTAAAAGATGGAAAATCAAAGCTGTTTTAGGAGTTTTCTGTTCTTTATCACAACAGTCTTTTAATCATGAACTGGACAACAGATTGATCAAGCCGATACACAAAGACATCTTTAAGTTCTCTTGTGAATGAAATATCTTTTGAGTCCATATATTATTAAAAGTTTTCCTACTGACTAAATACAAATAAGACCATGTATATTGAGAATTATTAAATATGACTAAATGAATAAGGTTAAAACAATGAAAACACTCAGTAAAAGTTTACTGTTTCCTGGGATGGGAAATGTAGTTTGAGTCATAGGCTGTTAACACTGAAGCATGTAAGGAAAGTAGTGTTTCTGGCCATTTGAATTAAGCATATAAGCTGCTGAATATATAAAGTGTAAAACTATCTTAGCAGCCAAAAGAGAATAACTGAACAAGGGAATGACCTCATATCCATTGTGAATGCATTACCAGTGTGGTTTGCAGAAGGTTGGAGAAGCAAAGGGATATACAAAGTGGGAACAATGCCTGCAGGATCAGCAGAAAAAAATCAATAACAAATTTGGTGTGTATACTATGGGAGAAAACATCTCTCCATTGTGTTATTAGAATGGGAATAGGTTAAACTGGGGACCCAGGACTTTGTTTAGGTGTGATAGATGGCATGCTCTCAGCAAGTTTATTTAGTTTCTAAGATTAAACTCATTTGCAGCTCTTAGGAAGAAAGAATGCAACAGTTAAGATTTTACATTGTCCTTAAGCCTTCCTTCCTTTTTTAGGGCTATTTTTTCTCTGAAATATCTAATAAAATATTATCACATATTAAATCTTATAAACAAACACACTCACATATATGTGACTTTTGCATAAAAACTAACATAGAACAGGCTATGTACATTAATGTCTGGAAAAGTAAATCTGTAGCCCCCACAAAAGCAGATGAATGCATGATATTCATTATGTCACAGAAATAGAGTGTTAGAGTCTCAAACAAATAATACAAATTAAATCAATATAACTAATTGGATGCTGCAGTGAAATAAAAATGTGAAGTAATCAGCATCTTAAATCATAATAAATCTTCTAGGATATAGTGCCAGAGCTATTGAGAGGAAATATATCATGATTCCTGGTGGTCTATAAATCACTAAAGAAAAGAGAATGGGAAGCATAAGAAACACTTTATATTTCCACACTAGTCTATTTTTCACTATTTATATCAGGAGGTTCAAATGGATTTTTACGTATAATCACCTTTAATCTTACTGCGAGCAGACAGTGTTACATAAACTGATAAATTCCTGTTTTCTTCAAAAAGACCACTGCTACTTAATTACTGTATATATTGTAAGTTAAGCAAAAGATCAGCTGACATTCAATGAATGATACAGTTTTATTAATTCATCTATACAAAAGAGAGTAAATTACATACTATATACAAGTTAATACAGTGGAAAACATTTATAGTATTTAACAATTAACTTATATTTTAGTGTGATAAAATGCATGTAGAAAATAAAACATAGTCCTATATGAAACAATGCCACTCTAAGTATTTCAAGAGAGGTGCCAACGTGTTACCCAAAAAACAAAGAAAGAGGAGCTCTTGTTTATAACACTGGGATAAAAATCTTTTATCTTGAGTTTGTTCATTTAATTTTTTATTAATTTTTTTATTCAGTGAATTTATATTTATTGGAATATTTCTCTGTACTAAACATAGTATTAGGTGTTTGAATTTTTTTTTTCTGAAGAGTTTAGAATCTGCTGGAAAAAATATGCCAGTAAGTAGGTGATACAATAAAATGTGCTACAAGAGATAGAAACACAAGGTACTAATGGAGCAGTTAGGATATTCCAGATATATGACACCACATGTGCACCATCCCTGAGTCACAAGACAGTGTACAATTCCAAGGAAATTACCGGTAAAGTGAAAGTAGGAGATGTGGCAATAGATAAGACTAGGCTAGTAGAAAGGAGCCAGGTGAGGCAGAGCTGTTTATTTTATGCCAGAGACATAGACTTCGATCTGCAGGCCTTGAGAGCCAATGAAGGATTTCAAGCAGAGAAATGACGCCATGAAATTTGTATTTGAGAAAATAGATTTTGATAACTGTAGAAAATAGATAGGTATTAGACAAGCTTTGAGTAATAGATAGCAAGAAGAAAGTTGCTTTAGAAATTCACAGAAAATTATAAAGACCCTGAATAATGAAGCAAGACGTATTCAAGAAGGAAACCAAATCAAGAGATATAAGAAAATAGAATCCATAGTAAGGGACATGAAAGGATTAATCGTGATTTGTAGGGTTCTGGTCTTGGCCATCGTATGGATGGTCGTGTGATTCCAAAAGGTGAGAACACCAGAGAAAATACAGATGAAGGTGAAATAACGAGGTCATTTAAGGACATACTAATTAGAAGTCTATGTAGGACATTCAAGTATAGATAGTCTGTAGTTAAACATACAAACCTGAAGCTCAGAAAAGAGGTCTTGGCTGGAGATGCACATTTAAAAAATCGTAAGTGTATAGATACTAATTGAAACCATGGGCAAAAATAATGTCATCCAGAAAGACCATACAGACTAGGTGGAAAGAACATTTTGAAAGTGAAACATTGCAAAACTCGTATGTTTTGGGATCTGTAAAAAGAAAAATCCATAGGTGTTATGAGAAATGAAAAGAAATTAAACAAGAACAAGTAGAATCATTGCTATGGGAATCAGTGACCAGTAAGTATGAAGTAAACAATTTGTAGAAGCATAAATCTGTAACGAAGTAGGATTTTCTTTAGCAATCTTTAATATCCTGAGAAGAGGAAATATTAATAGATGGCTTGATTGAGCAAATTATACAAATTTTTATGATGTTTATGGCAAAAATCATGTAAGTGAGAAAGAAAAAATTCAAGCAACCAAATAAAGCAAAGAAACTACAAATAAAATGTTGATATGATTCATCACTGATGCTGGGATTCCTAGGAAATAAACTGAAGCAATGGGAATGAGAGAAAAAGGAGGGAAGAATTTAATATCCAAAGATACAATAAAGATAAAATACTGTGTAATAAAAGTAATGAAGTGAAAAGCTGGAATGAATGGAAGCTGTGATCAGAGATTAGTATTTGGAAATTATTTTATTAGAGGTAGTAAAATTGTAAGTGATGATAAAATCCAGATTGAAGCCCAGGGAATGGTTTTCTAAAGTAGGGTGGAATTTGAGAGAAGTGAAATCCAGGAAGTCAAACATTTGTGAGAATGAGGTGCCCAGTGGGTTGGCCACATATTCTTGGCTGTCATTGTAGAAGCTGTCAGGATTTGGAACAACAACAACAAAAAATACTGAAGGCCGTGCATCAAAGGGCCACTGCAGATAAGCGTATAAAAGGATTATTGAGGCAAAACTTCAAAGATAGAAGAGTTTTTGCATGAGCTAAACAGCAATCCTGGGGAAGTAGCAATGAGAACTAAGAAAATGTAGATTCGTGTACGACACCATGGTAAATGGAGTGGGGATGAATGAAAGACATCCTCTGCAGGACAAACTGGTAGGCACAAGAGAGAGTCAGATTATAGTTGAGTCCAAATGTTGAAAAAAAAAAATACTTGGATGAGAATTTAAGCATGTAGTTAAAAGGCTAGTGAGACATGAAAAAGTAATCAATGGGGAGGGAATGCAAAGTGAGGGATGATATATAAGTGGAAAGTTGGCTGAACAACCTGAATTTTACATGTAGCTATGAATGGCAAATTATGAAGTATGAAATGCATTATTCATAAATTGTGGCAATAATGGGGCTGGAAAAGGTAGCGAAGTCCAAATAATAAAATGTGATTACAAGTTTTTACTAAAGCACAAAACATTGGAGAGAAATTGAACATTTTTTTTTTTTTTTTTTTGAGACAAAGTCTCACTTTGTTGCCCAGGCTAGAGTGCAGTGGCGTCAGCCTAGCTCACAGCAACCTCAAACTCCTGGGCTCAAGCGATCCTCCTGCCTCAGCCTCCCGAGTAGCTGGGACTACAGGCATGCGCCGCCATGCCCAGCTAATTTTTTCTATGTATATTTTTAGTTGTACAGATAATTTCTTTCTATTTTTAGTAGAGACAGGGGTCTCACTCTTGCTCAGGCTGGTCTCTAACTCCTGACCTTGAGCGATCCTCCCACCTTGGCCTCCCAGAGTGCTAGGATTACAGGCGTGAGCCACCGCGCCTGGCCAGAAATTGAACATTTTGAGCAACAAAGTGGCATAAGCAGATTTGTGGTTTAAAACCTTGTTCTGACTTCAGTGAGAATAGTTTGGGGGCAAATAATATTTGAGGTAGGGAGAGCAATTGGAAGGTTACTATAGCAAACCAAAGGAGGGATGATGAGGGATAGACTTAGAATCACTGAGTGAGATAAAGAAAAGTGGGTCAATATAAGACATACTTCAGGAAGATTACTTGACAGCATTGTCATGTCAAACTCACTGAGTAGTTTGTCAGAAATAACAACAAAAGTGATGGTACATGAAAAATCATGATGTAGATGACACCGATGCAAAGTTTGCTTCAAAGTAAGTTGCACTGGTTTTTATCCCTGATCACCATTCTCGCTCACCTTAACTCTCCTCCTGTGTCACAGAGTCTAGAAACCTAAAAATCGTGTTTCCGAGAATGTTTTGCTTACAGAGTTCTAGGTTACATAGCAAAGGTTAAAGTAATGGTTTGAGATGTAAAGCCGAAGGAAGAACAAATATTTCCCTTCCTTTAGATGCTTCAAGGAAGTGGGAGAAAAGACTACATACATGTGATATTCTGGACAGTTTCTTGGAAAACTCCTCTGACTCTCAAGCTTTGGTACTCCAAGAGTTTGAGATCATCAACAGCAATTTCTCACAGTACTTACACTTCCTAGTTGCATGAAATCCAGCAGGGGTTGTCCCTGGCCTGTGTTCTGCCAGTCCTTCAGATCTGAGCATCTAGTTCACCTCCAAACATAAACAGTTCAGAGGTGAGGAATGAATTGGTTATCTGACTGGTTTTAATTGAAAACAGTAATAACATTATTGCTAAGATAAATGGGATACTAGTAGACTCCAGCATGCCTGTAGTTGCCTAAAAAAATGTTGCTTAAAGGTATGGCATTAGGAGACCACAAAGGTTATTGAAATAGAACTTAGGGAAAATAAGTTCTGTAAGCACTGAGGGGGTGTCTAACTGATCATAATTAGCTTATAAAAAATTGACAAATTTAGGACTTTAATTTTTGGGCTCAAGGCAAAGCCAAAAAAACAAAACAGGCCGGGCGCGGTGGCTCACGTCTGTAATCCTAGCACTCTGGGAGGCCAAGGTGGGTGGATCCCTCGAGGTCAGGAGTTCAAGACCAGCCTGAGCAAGAGTGAGACCCCATCTCTACTAAAAATAGAAAAATTATATGGACAGCTAAAAAAATATATATAGAAAAATTAGCCGGGCATGGTGGCGCATGCCTGTAGTCCCAGCTACTTGGGAGGCTGAGGCAGAAGGATTGCTTGAGCCCAGGAGTTTGAGGTTGCTGTGAGCTAGGCTGACGCCACGGCACTCACTCTAGCCCGGGCACACTCTAGCCCGGGCAACAGAGTGATACTCTTGTCTCAAAAAAAACAAAAACAAAAAACAAAACAAAACAGCTTCTATTATTGCTTTCAAAGAATCTCTATTCCACCATAACCTCAGCATGAGTGTTAAAAAATCAGACCAAAATCAA
The DNA here is from genome assembly GCA_028533085.1 of Varecia variegata. Lineage (NCBI taxonomy): Eukaryota > Metazoa > Chordata > Mammalia > Primates > Lemuridae > Varecia > Varecia variegata. The sequence continues at coordinate 32,700,935 of CM052443.1, forward strand.
CTTTTCAGTGTCCAAAATTACAGTTAGTGGATCTTCACAGACTCTGTAGAGCTATTACATGAAACTTAGATAATAGAATGGGACAAAAATAATAACATAGAAATTTGAAATGGTGATGTTTAGTAAATTCTGCTTATCTTCCACTTCTGAATTTCAGTTTTTTCATCTCTGCCAGCAGAATAAACTTCTTTTTATCTGTTGGAGATCAGATTCCTCTTGCTGGAAGTCTCTGTGATGAGAAAATTACCTTTAAAAGAGTTGCCAAATCCCCTCAAGACCCATTCCCACCAAATGCCAGTACCTGTATGCTCATAAAAATTATCTAATCCCAGTTCATTTAAAGAAACAAGTTTCCCTCCAGCTTACCCTGGAAGTAAAGAACATATCGATCAAAAGAATTGTAATAATTTTGCCAATTTATATAAAATTAAAATTGGAGAATATGTGCAAGAGTGGATTTTGAGGGTGTTATCACAGAGAAGAAGCAGCATAAAAACAGAATGCAGAGACATTGATGAACAGGACATATCTCTTTTCCACCAGATAAAAGTTTATCCTGCTGATTGGATCAGGTCAGGAGGATATAGCAAATACCCTGCCTGACTTAATAGGAAATGTACCATACTTATGCTCACAAAAATTCAGAATTGAGAGGCATGCCACCCTGATAATGTTTTCCATCATCTAAGGCTTGTCAAAATGTCACTTCCAAGAGGAAGGAAAACTTGCTGCACTTTACATCCTATACCAATAAAAAAGACCCAAGACACTCGTTGGGCCTCTGAGGGTTCTGCAGCCAATGTGTTCCATATTTGAGCATGCTACTTCTGACCTTTTACCATGAAGCCCAAAGCCATAGGATTTGAGCGAGGATCAGAGTAAGCAAATGCTCTGCAGGCAGTAGAGACTTCAGTACGAGATGCTCAGCCACTTGGAACTTGTGAAGCAGAAGATGCAAAGATTCTCAAAGTGTCTATCAGCCCATCAGGATGGAATATGCAGTCACCATTTGTTTGAAGCAAAGCAAGGCCCTCTGCCACAAATAACTATTTTGACTTTGAGAACCAACTCCTGGCTTGCTATTCTATTTATACATAGTAACTTGTTTTATATTTTATTCTTCTCTTTTTCCCACATTATTTTATATGAGGCAAAATGTGTAGTACTTTTTTTACTTAGATTTCTAATTTCTTCTTTAACTTACGGAATGTAAAGGTAGTTTGTAAATAAACTGGAAGTGTAATAATTATTACACAGAGATGGATGCAGTGATTTCTGGGAGTCTGTATCTTTTACTTTTAGGGGTGTGGGTACTTTTACATTTTCACTTGTATGAGACTATCAGATCAAGAAAGAAAGACCATAAAAAAAAATTTAACATTGTGTTAGGGAGTGACTTAGTCTGTTTGAGCTGCTATAGCATGATACCATACACAGTGTGGCCTATAAAGAATGGAAATTTAATTTCCCTAGTTCTGGAGTCCGGCAAGTCCGAGATCAAGGTGCCAGCAGAGTCCATATCTTGTGAGGGTGTGATTTATGGTCCGTAGATGGTACCTCCCTGCTTCATCTTTACATGGTGGAAGGGACAAATGAGGTCCCTTGGGCCTCTTTTATAAGACATTAATTCCCTTCATGAGAGCTCCACCCTCATGACCTAATCACTTCCCTAACTCCCCAACTCCAAATATCATAACTTTGGAGATTAAGTTTCTATGTATGAATTTAGGGGGAACACAAACATTTAGACCATAGTAGAGGTATATCTGTCATTGCTTTTATTTAAGAGTTTAAGTGTAAATAGAAATATTTCTTAGATACTAAGAATTCAAGGGGGAGGACTGAATCATATATGGTTTGTTGATATTTAACACTGTCTCCATCATTCTAAACGCTCTCTGTATCACAGGCATTAGAAATACTAAAAACTACAATTTCCAGATTCTCATCACCAGAATTCCAGTTTAGATTTTGACAATAACCAGTATTTGTATGAAATCGCATAGGTAGAAAACCAAAGTCATTTTTCTCTCCTCATCGTAGTTGATGCATGTGTAGCTGGGCAATAGATGCAACTTTCAGAGGTACACTGAATATTTTCTTCAAATCACCTTGTTCACTTCAACAGACAGCTGAGCTCATAGATAGTTTGTACTTTCTGATTTCCCTAAATCCAGCGGTGTTTCTCCCTAACCTTTATTCACCCAGCCCTTCCAATGGTTGTGTAAGAATCTAGTTCACTGTAGTAAATCCTATGTACTAAAATATCTAAGTTCACTGTATTAAATTATATTTACTAAAATATCTAGATTCTCACATATAAAAATTACTTATATAATATAGTAATATGGAAGTAAAAAGTAACTAGAAATCAATTTTAACTAAGAAGGAAAAAGCTGAAGTTTAGCCTAACAATTGTGATACTGACTTCTGACCTAAGCCTTAATAATTATGATTTACTATGCTTATTCAATAAAAACACAGAACAAGTGAATCATATACTCACATTTTGTTATATGATGAACGTTCCCTTAGGGAAAATGTCTCCAAATAACTTTTTTCTCTTCTTTAGATGTATATAATTTGCTAACTCCACATTTGTTCTGAATTTAAATGAAATGCTAATGAGCCAAGTAGCAAGCAAGTATCAAACTATTTTTGAGCAACTGTTGTAAACACTTTAAAACTGCAATGGCCAGGCAGCAATTGTCAAAAATCACTCACAATAATCCTTCTGAAACTCAGTTTCCTTATAAGCAAAATGAAGGTAAAAATACCTCACAGAGAAGGTCTAAGAAATAAATGAAAGAATATATGTTAACTTTGTTAACAGTAATTCACAGTTCAATTGTTAGTTACTGTTTTTGTTACTGCTATAATATGGACTTATAATAACTCTCTAATATTTTAATCACTATTTAAACAGATGTGCCTTATTATGTAGTGATTTCCTCACTATAAATATGCTATATGTAAAAGAAAAATGAAGAAGATGTATTTAGCATTCTTGCTGTGAAGACTCTTATAAAAAAAATTCTACTAGTACCACTGTTAGAAAATAAGAGCTTTCTGAAAATGTATTCCAAATTTGTTTCCCAGCTGTTAACGTCTCACCACAGCCACTAAAGATGCCAAAAACTGCTGTTTTGATCTCTTATTCTGTCCACTTTACTCTCATGAAGGCCAGTTAAATAAACCAGCCAAATATGGCTGGTGAGTAAACTTAATTTCACTAAATACATTACATCAATAATCATTATTGCTGAACTCTACATTTCTCTCATCTATTTATCCTCTTCATTGGCTTTCTACACTTTCTCCTGTCTCTTGAAATTTTGACACCATTTTTGTCATTCTTGAAAGCTTAGATCTTATTTAACTTTAAAAAATAAAAATAAAAATAAATCTGAGAATTCCCACAGCCCCCACCATATCTACACTCCTAAGGGAAGCCTCCTTAATTTCTGTACTAAATACCATCTTGTTTTGTCAGGTCACAGTCTGAAATGTCGGTTCTTGGCCAAAGAGTGACCAGACACACCGAAAGCAAGGTAAGCACTAAAATGAGTTTTATTGAAGAGAGAAAGATACTACTATAGAACAAAAGCAAGATAGAGGTTTACAGAGCAAGATACATGTGCCACAGATGATGATTGGACCTGTTGTAGCAAAAGAGAGCTTGGTTATGGTGTGGGTCTTGTTTTATAGTGTCCAGATAGGGACCTCTCTGTGGTTCAGACGTCATCATAGAACCTCTTTGATGGACAGTTGGGAGTTACATGACCTGAGTCACTATGCATGCAGACCTCTCATGAGCCTCTCTGAAAGCCGGTTGTTCTAAGTCCCTTTCCAGACTCTATGGTACCTATGTTGCTTGGCCCATGGGCTAGAGAGTTCTCTGCATTCTCTTGCACTTGGTGCACTCAGTTCTGATTGGCAGAGTCCTGGGGTGTTCCCTCCTCCCCCAGGTGCGACAGTTGCTCAGGACAGGATTAAGGCCCATTTTTGTCCCTAGGAGACCTGGAATCCCTCACTGTCTACCTAACAGTTTGACTTTTTTTAATGACCAGAGTCCAGTAATTTTCCTTTTACCTGTCTATAAAATTAATTTATCTTTCCCTATTAAATCATTCCTGTCAGTACACAAACATGCTCTTTTTTCTTCTATATTAATAAGCACTTCCAATCCTAATTCAATCTACAGTTACTATACTACTTCTTTGCTCCTCATAAACTCTTCGTGATATTGGCAATGCTAGCTATCTTCAAGTCCTCTTTTCTCATTCCGTCTTGAAACTCCTTCAGTGGATGTTTGAATTCAGCCATTCCATCAAAAGGTATTTGGCCATATCACTGATGCCTTAACTTTATTAAATCTAAGAATTAATTCTCAGTTCCCATCCAACTTAGATATGCTTCACCAGTCCATTCTACAACTCATTACTTGTATTCTAAGGCCTTGTCTTCTATAAATTTTCTTCCTATCACATTGGCCTCTTTTTTTTTTTTTTTTTTTTGGTTCAATCTTATTTTTAAAACTTCTTAATATTAGACCTTAGCCTTGGACCCTGTGTTAGTTCTCTAGGGCTGTTGCAACAAAGTACCACAAACCAGATACTAGGCCACAAAATAGATATCAATATTGAGTTAAAAAAACTGAAGTCATAGAAATTATCTTCTCCAAAAACAATGGAATGAAGTTAGAAGTCAATAACAGAAGACAAATTAGGAAATCCACAAGTATGTGAAAATTAAACAACACACTCAAACAATAAATAGGTGAAAATAAATCACAGGG
>CM052443.1:32706232-32731198 GCA_028533085.1 Varecia variegata
ATGCCTTTCAAAAACATATGTACATGTGACTCAGCTAGGGACCTTATTGGAATGAAAATTATGATTCAGCAGATCAGTGATAGGGCCTGAGGTTTTGCTTTTTTAACAAGCTCCCAGGCAGGACTGGATTCATAGATGTGTGTCCTGTGCAGTTGCATGCGAATCCCACGCTTGAAATAATGCTCTGCTGTCAGCACTTCAGTATTCTTCATAATTTATGAACAAGGGGCCCTGTGTTTTCATTTTGCATGAGACCTGACAATTTATGCAGCTTTTCCTGCTCTCAGGTAATGCTGCTGCTGGAGGTCTGTGAACTACACTTTGAGTTTGAAAGGCTCTACGACGGGAGTTTGCAAACTACGGTTCACTGGGCAAATTCTGCCAGCTGCCTGTTTTTGTAAGCATTATTTTACTGGAAAACAGCCACCTCACTTGTTTACATATTGCCTATGATGGTTTTTATGCTACAACGTGAGTTGAGTAGCTGTGACTAACACATATGATATGGCCCTCAAAGCCTAAAATATTTACCACTGGTCCTTTATAGAAAAAGTTTGCTGACTCCTACTCTAGTAGATAATATTAGAAGCCATAGGATCAATAACAGTATGTCAAACAAATTGTTTTCCCAATACTTAGGATACTATTGCCTTGCATTGCTTACGTATTTCTTTTTAGACAAAGCACTTCTAATATACATTAACTCAATTCCCCTTACAACCCCCTTTGAGGTAGATGTGACATCCGTAATCACATATGTTGAAAACTAACGTTGAGAGAGCTTAACGTTCTTGTTCAGGATCATGGAACAGTAGACTAACGAGCCCATGCTGTTTCCATTTATTCACATGCTATGCATCTGCTTTCTCTATTTATCTATAATGGTCTTCTCAGAGAATTTTTTCTCTAAGTAGAGATGTAGCTACTTCTAACTTTTTCCTACATTGACACCATTTTTATGTAGTAATTCAGTGGGTATCAAGCTGCATTCCACATAGCACTAGGAGCTCCAGGAGCTACTTCAGAGGACTCTGAATATGGACAAGTTACAGAGCATAGACCAGCAGGTCCAGAATACTTCACTTGACTTTCCATATTTGACCTCTATGTTACATTTAATCAGAAGAAATATTTCCATACGAAATTTGTTTTTAAACAGAGCTCTAATAATTATTATTTGTTATAGTTTGGCTGTTTGTCCCCCCAAACCTCATGTTAGAATATGATCCCCAATGTTGGAAGTGGGGCCTAATAGAAGATGTTTGGTTCGTGGGGTGGACCACTTAGATTAATGCCCACCCTCAGGAATGAGTGAGTTATCACTCTATTAGCTCCCATGAGACCTGGTTGTTAAAAAGAGCCTGGAACCCCCACTTCCTGCCTTGCTGTGTGATTTCTGCACCCACTGGCTCCCCTTCCTCTTCTGCATTGAGCAGGAGCAGCCTGACCTTCAGAATCGTGAGCTGCATAAACTTTTTCTCTTTATAAATTACCCCATCTCGAGCATTCCTTTATAGCAACACAAAATGGACTAATACATTATCTCTTTTTCTTTTGTTGCTTAAAGCACCCTAAATTCCATGGAAACATCTTTTCTTTCCCCTTCCCCACTCCAAACAATGTAACACAGCACTCTGTTATAAATTAGTACACCATTATCTTTAACAAGGCTGATTATCTGTGAATCATGTAGCTCAGCATGACTACATTAAAGCGTTATGCAAATTGTGTCTATTATTTCTTCCTCGTGTATATGAAGGGAGGATTGTTTAGGTAGAAGTAACAGTGAACATTGATTAGACATTATATCCTATTATACCACAACAATAATTAAAACAATGGTTGAAATTCTCACAGATACATGACAAAAAGGTATATCTTAAAAATGATGTTGAATTCTCAAATAAAACATAAAAATATATAAACATTACATGGTGTTAGAGCTATTAGCTAAGACTAGCATAAGACTAAATGTGATTATAGAAAGTACCATATCTGGCTTCAATAAAGACAATAGAGTCATCATTCACTCTTTCCATAAGAATCACATAGCCAAGACATAAATGACCATTTGCTATTATTACTTCAAAGCTATCTTGATATTAGAGAATGAAATGTGTCTTGAGTCTTTTTACCTCGCAATGTAGGTTTATCAGAGATTATTTTAATAATTTCCTCAAATAATTTTAAAACAAATCTACTGCCTACGGAAATTGGCATCTAACCCAGTACTGTCACCTAGTTTGTGGTCTCCAGTTCACTAGAATTGAGCCCTATTTGTATTTATTCTCTCATGAACCTCAATGCTTAGAACATTTTCAGACTAGAATCATCGTTAACCTCACAAATCAAAGTATTACTTACCAGCTACCCAGTCAATCCCCAATAAACAGGCAAATATTTGTTAAAAATAGGTAAACTGCAAAAACATTTATAGAATGGGAAGTGGGATAAGGTCAAATGACTTTGAATAAATGAGTTAAAGTTGAACCCACAAAACGAATTCTGAATCCTGCGATTCAGGATTATGTGTATGTATCTGTGTTTGTGTGAGTAGGGTGTCACTCTATCTGACTTATTTTTTGTAATTTTAGATCCCTAAAAGATAATGTACAAAAAAATGTATATGCCTTCTTAAACAGAGCACATTCAAAAGATAATAATATTTAAAAAATATAATTTAGATTACATTAAAATGTAATGATTTTATTGATTAAACAGGGTCCAAAAACCAATCCACAGATTGGTTTATAATGCTAAACACATAACCAACAAAGGACTCATGTTCAGACTATAGTAAAAACTCCTATAAATCAAAAATAAAAAGATAATTCAGTGGAAAAATGGGCAGGAAACTTGAATAGGCCCCTCATAAATGAGGATATATAAATGGACAATAGATATAGGAATTGCTTCATCAATTATTAGGAAAATACAAATTAAAATCCCAATAAGGCCGGGTGCGGTGGCTCACGCCTGTAATCCTAGCACTCTGGGAGGCCAAGGCGGGTGGATCGCTCAAGGTCAGGAGTTCGAGACCAGCCTGAGCAAGAGCGAGACCCTGTCTCTACTAAAATATAGAAACAAATTATCTGGCCAATTAAAAATATATATTGAAAAAATTAGCCGGGCATGGTGGCGCATGTCTGTAGTCCCAGCTACTCGGGAGGCTGAGGCAGAAGGATCGCTTGAGCCCAGGAGTGTGAGGTTGTTGTGAACTAGGCTGACGCCACGGCACTCACTCTAGCCCGGGCAGCAGAGTGAGACTCTGTCTCAAAAAAAAAAAAAAAAAAAAAAAATCCCAATAAGACATGTACCGAAAGGGTACATTTTTTTAAAAAAAGAATGAAATTTTACCTTACCAAGTGTTAGTAATGATGTGTGGCAACAAGAACTCGCAAACCCTGCAGGTCAGTCTAAATTGAATAACCACTCTAGAAAACTCTTTGGCATTATCCATTAAAATTATAGACATGGACTGACAATACTACTACTAGTTATAAACACAACATAATGGTATATACTCAGAGATATGCATACGAATTTTCATGACAGCTTTATCTATGATGGCCAAAATTAGAAACAATCAAAATGTCCATCAACCATAAAATAAATAAACAACGTTATATTTATATAATAACATTTTATAAAGCAATACAAATCAATGAATTGCTGCCACATGGGATAATGTGGATAAAATAATGAGCAAAAGAAATCAGAAAATTGAACCAACTTAGTTATTCCACTTACATAATGAATAAGGACAGACAAAATCATACTATATTGTTTAACATCAGGAGAGCAGTCACCTTAAGAGGTAGGTAATGATTATGAGAGTTATGAGAATGGCTTTTGAGATGTTGTCAATGTTTTCTTTCTAGACCTAGAGGTGGTTACTTGGGTTTCATTTTATAATAAATCATCGATCTTTATATTTATGTTTTATGCACTTCTCTGTGTGGTATATATCTTTTTTGCAAAAGGGGGGAAATTACAATGATAAGATATAATCTATATAGTAAAAAAAATACTTTCACAATTAATTTATTCCAAATGAATGCAAAATTGTGATAATTACAATCTTATCACAGCTCAGCGGAGGTGATTATTTTAATTCCCACTCTAGGAACATATAAATGTGTAACACCAATTTGATTGAACTAAAAATGCTACAATTAGCTTGCAACCAATTCTTGATATAGATAATTAAAACAATGGTAGAATGCCTTTTACATACACAGAACAGATATTCGTACTGATAAAGTGATAAATAATTTCAGCTTAAAAAGTAGTGAGACATCACTTGACTTAGAATTTGACATGTACATCTTCAACTAATTAAGAGATAAATCCAACCTTGTTTTTGTTAGAGAAGAAAAAAATATCTTCCTTTTACAGAATCTTGAAAGAATACTGATAACTAAGTAGATATATTAAAATTTATAAAAGAGAAGCAAAGATGAATCTTACTTCTGCTCAAATAATTTTTTTAATCCAAAAAGTAAAGTAGGAAAAAGTATAAGTGTGACACAATTGTCCTGGTAATAAAAAAGTTTAGAGTTGATTTCAAACAACGGCTTCTGGTATGTGTCTAGCAACCGGGCAACATGGTATTTCATTTGTCTTCTGCTATGGTTTGGGTGTGGTTTGTGCCTCACCAAAACTTATGTTGACATTTGATTCCCAATGTGGCAGTGTTGGGAGGGGAAGGCCTAGTGGGAGGTGTTTGTGCCACAAGGGCATATCCCTCATAAATAGATGAATGTCATATTGAGGGAGTGAGATCTCATTCTTGAAGAACTGGTTGGTTCCCTTGAGAATGAGTTGTTATAAATCCAGGATACCTTCTGGGCTTTGCCTGTTCTCATATGTTCACTTACCCTTTGACCTTCCACCATGCTATGATGCAGCTAGAAAGCCTTCTCCAGAGCCTGTACCACGATCCTGAACTTCCCAGCTACAGAATTGTGAGCCCAATAACTTCTTTCCTTTAAAAATTTCCCAGCCTCAGGTATTCATTTATAGCAACACAAAATAGACTGAGACATCCTCCAAAAAGGAAAATGAGAGACACCTGAAGAATAGGATTAATAAATTTCAAGCAGTGTGTTTGGCAGAGTAATTACCATCCAATTAAAAATCCAACGGATTTTTTAAAATACTGGAAAAGTTATGGTCAGACCAAAAAGCTGTCACAAAATGAGAAATGTATATATTTAGCAAAAGGTAGGGTCTAAAGAAAAAGAATAATTATTTAGTTGCTGTTTTGAAGAAAGGGAACTATATTTACAGGAGGACAAACATCAAAGCATCCTATAGGAGCTAATAAAGGGGAATCTAAGTAATTTCTACAAGGAGCACCACAGGAAATAATCTCCAGGAGATGAGTAGTAAAGATGTGTAGGACAAAGTGGAGAATACCAGGCACAGTTTGGAGATATTGCTATCAAAATAGGAATATAATAAAATATACCTTGCACTATAATTTGCAGAAAAGAAAATTCTGGTCTATTGCCTGATCACCTTGTGTGAATATTATTTTTAGAGTCTCTTATTTTCCCTGAGAGAGAAAAATAACTATAAACCAGGTGGATTTTCACTGCAAACCTTCAATCTATGGTCAAAATGAAAAGTCAAGCATGGAGATCTTAAGTGACAGCTGGGAGGCACAAAATGAAATTTCTCAACATGTGTGAGGTTGTTTCCTTATGACTCTTTAAAGTGCCTAAATAAGGATACTGTTTATTAGAAATCGTGAAATCAACTTAGAATGATTTGAATTTTAGAAATATTTGTTTGTCTCTAGTTCCCATAATTTCAATCATATAAGTGCCAAAATAAGCACAAAACAGAAGAAGTAGAGAGGAAGTGACTCTCTGGGTGTATAAAGTGTGCCAAGAACTACCTTATTGTGTGTGGATGTGTTATATTTTCTGCAAATTCTTAGTATTTGAACCACATATTACATGTATATAGATGAACTGAAGCTCACAAAAATTTGGTAAATTGCTATAGGTCACTTGATATTAAATGCTGAAGTAAAAAGTTAAAAACACATCTGTCTGAGATATCCCTTTTACTACATACTTGTTCATTCTACATTTCTACATCCCAAAGAATGAGCAAATCTAGACTTTGCATGGTTGACCATCATGGCAGTCGTTTACAAGACACAAAATACCATTCCCCTGGCTCTAACATTTTCTGAAATTCCTACTGCTCTCATCTCTATGGGCCTCAATTACAGTGCAAACATTTTCAGATGAAATACCTATCACAATAATTCCTTAGGCACTGAGATTCCCTTAGAAATCCAGGTAGCCTAAAGGGAATAGCTCAGAAAAAGACCTAGAAGGTGTTTCCATCTATGTCTATTATTTCCTGCAGACAGTTGTTCAGTCTCTACAGCTATAGCTTTCATAAAGTATAAACATTATCAAGGACGTGCATCTCTCAATTGTGACTCTGAAAGTAAAAATTTGATAAAATAGTTTTGATAAATACTATGATTTGGTAAATTAAAACATAAGCCCAAACTACCATTATTTAGGAGTGGATTCTAATTTGTTATTATTGAAAGGGTTCAAAGGGGGTGATCCCTTTCTTCACCTTCAAAAGGGTCTTGGCTGATACACCTATAACAAGGACATGTTAAAAAATGTATTTGATCATAGTTTTGCATGATACAGAAGTTTTTGGAATGAAGACCCAAATATACAGGGAAAATTATCAGTTTCTATGCATAGGTTTAACAAAGTATGGACAGCCATGTAGAACTGTGATTGGACAAAAAGTATGATCTAATGCTAATAGACTAAATGGGAAAACTCAACAAGGCCTGTGTGTTCAGATTCTTCTTGACCTCTCTGTGCAGCACTGCTTCCTCCCATGCATGGGGCAGGACCCTTTCTGGAATGTGGGTTTTATGACCTATAATCAAACAAGGTAGATCAAAGAATTTCTACATTGCCAGTTTTTACAAAAAGGAAAGGATGGGGGAGGGGTGGGTAGCGTGATATTTTTAGGTTTTATAGCTGGCTTTAGAGAAAAAGATAGCTTAAAAAAAGATAGCACCTTTCTGGTATTCCTTAAGGGGTTTTAGAGTAGCTAGAAATCCCCTCTACATTCCGTCTTGCAGTAGTCAGAACTTGGATATTTTCATGAGAAAAGCAAGATCCAATAGAGAGAACAGAGACCTTAAAAACATTATAGCCTAGATATCAGCTAATTAAGCCGACTTCTGACCACAGAACTCTTCCAAAAAATCCGTTCAAATATCTTATCAGATTTCAGTCAGGACAAACAGCAAATACTTCTGACTTCTTTTTATTTATTTTCTTCCTTTAAACGAAGGTACCTAACAAGTGACTGAGAACCAAAACCAACAAGTCTTTTATGACTTAACCAAGGTTGCACAAGGGGTCTCCAAAGAGGTGCAAAATGTAGCACCTTTAAGATACAGAGTCACCCCTTAGATAGCTAAAAGATAAATGAGACTTAGATAGCAATTTGAGCGCTGTAACAGTCAGTACACTTGCCGCAAAAGGGGTCCAACCCACATTTCTGTTTGACTATATTCTTTTTATGGAGGCTTAAACCTTTTGGTTTGCTGCCTCAACATGCAGACACCCCTATAACAGGGACAGGTTAACAAGAGAAAAGCATAACAAACTTATTTGATCATAGTTTTACATGACACAGGAGCTTTCAAAATGAAGACCCAAACAACAAGGAAAGCTATCAATTTTTATGCATAGGTTCAATGAAAAATAGACAGCCATATAGAACTGTGATGGGACAGAAAAGGAGGGTCATTTAATGTTAATACACGGGGTGAAGAAACACAGCAAGGCTTGTGCTCCGATTGTTTTTGGCCTTTCTGTGTAGCATTTCTTCCTCTCGGGTATGGGGCAGGCCCCTTCTGGAATGGGGGTCTTATGACTGACAATAAAACAAGGTATGTCAGAGAATTCATGGCCAGTTCTTACACAGAAAAATAAGGGAAAACTAGAGTAATATTTTTAGGTTTCATGGCTGGCGTTGGGGAACAGGGGTTCTGGTTTCTATGACCTGCTTTGGGGAAGAGGAATTCTGGTTTATTTAAACAATAGGAAGTAGCATCACTGATTTTTAAACATATATATCAAAGTCTCTTTGGATCTTTTATTAAAATACAAATATTTAAGCTTCATCCTGATCAGGTTCCAGACACATTACCCTGAAATGTGGCGTCGTGGCATTTGAAAAAACAGCAGAAACAGAAAGATCACCCTCACCTTCCCCTTGCTCCCCCTCCCTGAAGAGGTCCATAAAACCTAGCTGACCTTCCCTGAAGTAGATCATGAGATTCTCATTCCAGAGAGGGGTTCTCTCTATGCCCAGAGGAAAGGAATATCATACAGGGACAGAAAGAAGAAACTAAACAAAGAGGGCTTGCTAAGTTCCCCCAGTTTATTACCATTGGGTCATACCCTTTTGACCTCCAATTATACTTCCACACAACTGTCCAGAAAAATACGCAATTTTCCCTGTTTCTTCAGATCCTCGTTTCTTAAGGCTCCCATGTCATGTAAAATTTATATTGAATAAATTTCTATGCTTTGGTCTTGTTAATCTGTCTTTTCTTATTGGAGTGTAGCCATAAACCTAGCAAGGAATAAAGAAAGAAATCTTTTCTCCCCTATAACCAACAGAAATGGTGATTTCAAAATTCTCCTCCTCTGTCATCTACCTGTGAAGACTTCCTTGACCCCTAAATTCTCTCTCATTGAAATTAAAATTCATAAGCTAATAAATCTTTTTGTCCACCTCAGTGCTATATCCACAGTGCTTGAGACCATACCCAGAAGAGTTCTTCAATAACTAGTTGACTGAGAGCATGAATAATTAATTAATAAGTAATTAATTTCCCATAGTACTCATATCAGCTCATTGTCATCAAGAGTTATTTACAACTTTGTCTTCCTTGTAAATGTAGGTTCCTTGAGGGCCCAGCATGTTCCACTCACTTTCATATCCTAATTAGCCAAAGTAACATGTATGTGCATAATCCATGTTAGTAAAGTGTACATTCCTACATGCCTATTGGGGAAGCACACATATAATGCCAAGCATGTAGAGAATGAATTGGTGGAGCTAGAGATTGGAATGTCTCAAAGTACTAAAGATATAATTAAAATAGTACATGAAATAAATTATGTGTGCATAAAATATATTAACAAAAGAGGGGTGGAGAAGGAAATAGTTTGTGATTCTTTTAGTGTTTGATTGAATGCAGATAAACGAGGAAGAATGCATTAACAATTTAAGACTATTTATAATTTTCTAACATAGGCAACACAAGTACCATTAAACAAAATGGGAGATACAAGAGGAAATTCTAGTTTGTAGCAGAAAATACAGAATTAAGTGGAGTTTTAAACAGAACTGGGATATTTCAGTAATTATATGTAGGCAGTTGAATAAATGAGGCCTAAATACATTTCTCAAAAAAGAGGATTGAGTTGCATATATGCTTTGGGGACATGATAGTTGGCATTACCACAAAGCATATGAAGGAGCTCAGGAAATTTTACCGCAAAATGTGACTCCTTCGTGTAAAGAGTATTTTGAATTAAAGGCCCTTAGTGATCAACAGGCCTTGGAAGGGGCTTTCCCTCTATCTGCATAAACCAGTTGGACCCATCAAGAACAATCCACTTCCCTTCCTTTCCCTGTTAAGAAGGCAACCAGACCTGGCTCAATCATATTAAATATATAATACCTGTCTCTCAGGCTAATTGCAAAGAGAATCATTTACAAGGCAATCTGTTTCCCCATCCATTCATCCTCCCTAGCAACTATTTATTGCCCCTAAACAGAATTACCTGTATTCCTTGTCTCTCCCTCCCCTCTAAAAGGAGAGTATAAAAATTTCTAGGCCGGGCGCGGTGGCTCACGCCTGTAATCCTAGCACTCTGGGAGGCCGAGGCGGGTGGATCACTCAAGGTCAGCAGTTCGAGACCAGCCTGAGCAAGAGCGAGACCCCGTCTCTACTAAAAAATTGAAACAAATTATCTGGCCAAATAAAAATATATATAGAAAAAATTAGCCGGGCATGGTGGCGCATGCCTGTAGTCCCAGCTACTCGGGAGGCTGAGGCAGTAGGATCGCTTGAGCCCAGGAGTTTGAGGTTGCTGTGAGCTAGGCTGATGCCACGGCACTCACTCTAGCCCGGGCAGCAGAGTGAGACTCTGTCTCAAAAAAAAAAAAAAAAAAAAAAAAAAAAAAAATTTCTATATCCCACTGGATATTAGGTAATCACCCTGTGATTCATTCTCCCTGTGTGCACAGTAAATAAACCTTTTTCTCTTATTAATCTGCTTAATTGTGAGTTGATCTTTCAGAAACTTTCAGGGAAAATGGAAGTTTCCCTTACTCTCTCCCCCACCTCCCACACATACTCACAAGCTAAGGTCAAAATGCTGGGAAATACTTGAATGGAAGGAATGTGATGGCAGAAGAATACAATATAGAATTTTAGACACGGACAAGTACACAAGGAATGTAGAAAATGGAACAGTGAAAAACACTGTAAAGAAATTAGTTTCAAGAAAGGAATGGTTGTCAGCAAGCTCAAAGAAGAAACCAAGTCAGTAGTTGCTAGATTTGACAATTAGATAATTTTAATGAATTTAAGCTTAGAAAGAAGAGAGAAAATATTAATTCAGTTAAATATAACCATGTTTGGAATGTTTCATGATGTAGGTTAAGTTCTGTAAATACAAAAAGAAATAAAATACCATTCCTGCCCTGGACGCATTTGATGTCAGAAAACTTGTAGAAAGTATGTAAGAAGAATGTGCGGAAATCAATTTGAAGTAGTAATTTGTTGCTTTTTCCTTTAAAAGATAGATTGATTTGTTGATATTTGAGATTCAAAATATTAAATTTTAAAGTTTGAACATTGTTTATATCCTGAGATAAATTTAAAATGGTTGTTTCTGATTTAATTTGTAAAATAAGACTACATTTCAAATTAGTTTTACAATCTGCTTGAGAGTATATTATTTTAAGACAAAGTTGTCTACAATCTACATAACAAAAACTTTTAAAATATTGAGAATTTATAAACTATATATACACATGGAAACTAAAATGCTATATGTATGAGATTTTTAAAATATCATTGAGTGTAAAGTACTAAATAGACAAGGAAACAAAGCTGAACAAATATTTTATGGGCTTTTCTAAAATAAGATAGTTGATTTCTAGGTTTATAATATAAACTTGACAAATTGGTGTCTTTGATTTTATATAGGCAAATGACAAAAGGTCATTTCTAATTCATTCCCCCAGGCATGGTAAATCTTGAAATACTTAGAAAATAAATCATATTTATGAACATAATATGTTCCTACTATTAACCAGAATTTTTATTAGTAAATATGATATTGCAATTTTGAAAAAAATTAAAACGGCATTAAAAATTTTTAAAATATAAGGAATGTTAACTATTAGCTAACAGTTTCCATTACAAAAGTAGAACTATTCTAAGGAATCTAATTGGATATTAGCAAATACATGTATATATAATGTGCTATAATATGACCAACTAGTTGAAGTTTCTAAGATCAAATCTCCTTTGTGTTTTGTTGTTGTTGTTGTTTTGTAAAGTAACTCAATCATGAATAGATTGTACTGCAGTAGCTATTACAACTTAATATCTACACTCCTTATGATCTAGAATTCCCATTCCTAGATGAATACTCAGCAGGTATGTGTTCTTAGGTTCACCAAAAGACATGTGCAAGAATGTTCAGAGCAATGCTATTCACAGTAGCCAAAAACTGTACAATCTAAATATCCATTAATTGTAGAACAAAGAAATTGTGGTATATTTGTACAATGGAATATCAAAAATCAATGAGAATAAATGAACTATAATTACAACCACATATATGAATGTATCTTCTAACCATTTTACTGAGTGAAAGAACACAAGGCACAACAGAATGCATACTGAGTAATTCTATGTATATAGCATTCATATAGAGGAAAAAGGAATCTATAGCAATCAAGTAAGAATATTAATTACTATTAGGGAGAGTGATGACTAGAAGAAGACACAAGAGGGCTTCTGGGCTGCTGGTAATTCTCTGTCTTGATCTCGAAACTGTTTACAGTATGTTCATTTTGGGAAAATTCATCAAGCTGTGCATATTATATATGCACTTTTTATGTATGTAATTCTTTACATTAAAAATGATGTGTTTGGGGAACTAAGAAAAAAAGTATATTGGCAAGTCCCTCAGGAAGGAGCCTAGTTCTATTAATAACTTAAACACTATATAGCTCTTTAGCTATGCTATGACTAAATCTTCACCATCAGTGTGGGGTGGAGAAAGCAAATTCAACAACTGTCTACATATTTGTTTGGTTAATTTCGGGGAATTTTTCAAGATGGTGTATGTGTATAACCACAGCCAATTTCTGTTGACAGGGATGTTTAGGAAGAAGATAATTTTAGGTGTTTTAGATGAACAGATTGTGAATCCAAATGAGGTTTGTTGGATATTTATTCAAAGTTCCCCAGAACATATGAAAACCGGGTTTTTTTGACCTTCTCAGGAAGAGATAGACTTAATTTTATTTATTCTCTTCCATTTTACTCAGCAAGGCATTGTTCTAATAAAACATCAAGTCTAAATTTACTGAGTTAAATTTTGCATGAGTTTTCTCCTACTAGATGACTAGAAATTTTTCACTTAGAAAAAAAGCCATAAAATTATGTCTGTTGTAAATAAAACAATATCATGTTTTTTAAAATGTGACAGCAAACTATAAACTGAAAAACCAACTGGCTTGCATAGTAGGAGGTGCCATATGGAAATAATGAGTCAGTCAATCTGTCAACAAACATTGGTTGAGCATCTACTTTAAGCCAATTACCATTCTAGCACTGAGAATAGAGTACCAAACAGAATGAATGGGACACCTGCCCTCATGAGGCTTGCTGTAGAACCACTACAGGCAGTTAATCAAAAATACTGGTGCAATGAAGAAGGATTAAACTTATACAAACAAAATCTAAGTATTTTATTTTATCCTTTATACATACAAAAGTAAAACTTTTTTTTGCCAGTTTGTGGATATAATGTCAAGATCTGTATTATATACTCTTATATTGGAGATTTGTATTTTATCTTTTTCATTAAAGGCAACCATAAGGTCACTCTGTGATATGTAGATTCATTTTCTTTAAGTAAAGCAGGGACTTACTAACACTTGCAAAGTGGCCTGAATGTAAAATCACCCTCTAGCTTTTGATTATTTTTCCAATTTTTTAGTTTTCTTTATTATACCTAATTTAAAAAGAAAATTTTAGTGTCTCTTTTTTATTGATTTTTTTCCCCAAAGTATTTAACCTAATTTTCATAGACATGACAATTCTATTTCTTCTCATACTATTTCATTGTTTTATAAAAATAAACAATTAAAAAATTAAATTATTATATAGCAGATATAACTGGCATGAACGGGTTTTGAAAAAAGTACAACTAATTCTTTATAAGCCTACAATTCAAATGGTGGGAGCAGATATTCATGGATATACAATAGTGCCCCCCTACCCATGGTTTCACTTTCCATGGTTTCAGTTACTCATTGTCAACAGTGGTCCAAAAATACTATATACAGTAAGACATTGAGAGACAAAGAGAGGGAGAGAGAGATCATATTTACCCAACTTTTAATATAGCATATTGTTATTATATTCTATTTTATTATTAGTTATTATTCTTAATCTCTTACTGTGCCTAATTTATAAATTAAACTTTATCATAGGTGTGTATATGTAGGAAAAAATGATGTATGTATATGGTTTGGTACTATCCCCAGTTTTAAGCATTCACAGAGGGTCTTAGAAGTGTCTTCCATGGACAAGGGGGGACTACAGCATCAAAATGTTGCATGTGAACCCTGGGCATTCAGCATCCTATATATTTTGGTTGACAGAAAGACTAAAGAGAAGTGGTTAACCAACTATGTTGTTTAAATAAATGTGGGGACAAGGAGGAAAACTTTCCCATTCTCCCTCTGAAGGTGTACTTAAATGAACTAACAAAAAACAGATTAATAGGAGAAAGAAGACATACAAATTTATTTTAATGTGCATAGCACAGGGGAATCACAAGAGAATGATTGCCCAGTAACTCAATGGGGTGCATTTCCCTTTTTCACAGGGACAGAGGAAGTGAGAAAAATGCAGCAATTTGAGGAAGAGTAAATGATTTTTAGGGAGAAATGAATGGGCCTAATGTTCAGGCAACAGATAGTACATATTTTTCTTTGAAAATTGAAAGGAACGGAGAAAAGACTGGTTTGGGATGAATTTTGTCTGGGCTGTAGTATGTTGTTTAGTTTTCAGCCTCTCTTCCTCTGAGATGAGTTTTAATTTTCTCTGGTTAATGAAATTTCCAGGAAGACAATTGTGTTTCTCTTTGGTAAGTCCAGTTTCCATGCAGATCAAGGAACTTCAGAGAACAGCTTCATCTTGTGCTTTGGGATAGGCAGAGGATTGAGAGACAGGAGGATGGTATCTTGAGGCTGCTTCATGTCAAAGCATTGTATTTTGGAGTCACATTTTCTGATCCTCAACATAAGTGTAGGTTTGAAGAACTACTAAAGCTGTGGTATCCAATAAGGGAATCATTAGCCACGTGTGACCCTTGAGCTTTTGAAATGTGGCTCGTCCAAATTAAGATGTGCTGTACGAGTAAAACATACACTGGATTTTAGGTACATTTTTGCACAAAAAAATGTAAAATACCTCTTTAATCATTTATACTGATTACATGTTGAAATGATAATATTTTGAATATATTAAGTGAACATTTATATTGAGTTAAGTAAACATTAATTTTACCTATGTCTTTTACTTTTTTGAAAGTGAGTAGTAAAAAATATAAAATCACATATGTGGCTCACATTTATGGTTCTCATATTTCTATGAGACAATGATATTCTAATATGCATATCTATATTTCACTTATATATTTATTAAATATGTATATTTCATTTACAAATGAGGAAAAGGAGGAACAAATGCATTAAGAAATGTGCTGTGGAGAGCCAGGTTAGAAATCTCTGTTGGTTCCAATGACTGTCCTCTTACCATCCATGCTGCCTCCTGCCAGCACATTCTCCACACTAGTACAACAATTTTCATATGTTCCTCCAATAATATGACAATTCTAAATAGGTCATGGGCAAACTGGATCAGTTGAGAAGACTTAACTAAAGGATCAATTTAGAAAAAATGTAGGCAGAGTTTAGAGACAGGGATAAGGAAAGATGTAATACACTCTGGTTAGCAGCCTCAGGGAGCCTAACTCCCCCTGCTGCTGAAAGAGCAGAGTAGTTTCCAGAACTTAGCGAGGTCACTCAGAGGGATGCGGCTAACTCGGGGTAACTCAGTAAAACGGTGCCAGGGGAATACATATCCAGTCTTCATTCTCCTGTACTCTGATCGTCTGCTAGTGTCCTGTTATACATTGATCCAAGCCAACAGGAAGACAGCAGGCAAGGGCACCATTAAGCAAAGCAAACGGATCAGCTTCACAGACCACAGCACAGGGTGGGAAGAGGGGAAGGGTGAATCTAAGCAGACAAATGAGAAGCACTCTACTCAAATAAACTATGTGCTTATTCCTAACCATAAATTCTTATGTTGGGATAAGTGCAATAAAAGACAATCAGAAATGTTAAAGGGAACTATATATATATATATATATTTTTAAGGGAGAGGCAATGAATACAATGTGACAATAGCTTAAAGCACTCCACTACAAAAAATAATATATCAATTTTGGCCTCAGATACACAGCTCAATAAAATCTTTTTTTTTGCATATGTTAAAGATTAATTTTATAAAGCAACAAAAATGTTGCCCCAACTGTATAACAGGATTATTGTAAGGATTTCGCTGCTTGAAAGGTATAAAACTGTGAGGTACTATACAGCATAAGACAGCTATCAGCTTGGGCTAGGGGTCCCTAAGAACAGAAAGTAAGTAGTCTAACCTCTGATCTAAAACCTGAGAAATCCAAAGCGCTCCCCAAGGTTGCTGCAAATCCATAGAGGATCAGGTTCTCAACTCCACCCTCCCCCAGCCCTAGCTCTAGATTCTTGCTTCTGCTGAATTAATTCTATTTATGAATTGTCTCCTTGACCGACACTCACTTTGTCTGCATTGCAATACGAAATAAAATACCTTTCTGAATTTCCGTTAAAAAAATAAAATCCCTCTTAGAAAGAGGTCTGTGAGTGAAATAGACTGGATTTTTTATTTGAGGGACAATGTATTCACCCTAGCAACCCATATATAGGGCATTGTTATTATAAATTACTTTATAACTTTGGGCACATTATTAACACCTTTATCTCTCAATGACTTCATCTATGAATGTAAGTTGGCTAGAAGACCTTTATAATTTTTTGAATGTCCTTTTACGTAAAAGTAACAATGTAATAATATAATAACAATATAACAATAACATGATAACAATATAATTATTAAAGTTTGGTCAAAATTTTTCACTTCCTAGTGATTATGTTGATGTTTTACAGCCACAGTAATACATTAGCTCAATAATTAAATTTTCTTATAATTATTGAAGAAGGTAATTATAAGAAGTTAATTATTGAAGAAGGTAAATTAAGAATTTTATAAAAACTCTAACACAACCTCCAAACTATCCTCCTTACTAAAACCAGACTTTTCTTCTAAATCCCAAATAGGATCATGCCAGCAATTTCCAACTATGTGATGCTTCAACAGCTCTTTCACATCCAAGATCATGTTCAGACCCCTAACAAACTTCCTTTCTACCTTTCCTGGACTTTCCCTCTCCACCACCTTGAACCAACATCTTCAGCACTCACTCTCCTCTTGTATGATACTCATTTGAGGTACATATTCTCCCACAAACCTCCATGCATCCACTACTTCCCCATATTGTCAATATCAAGGCTGGATTGAGATAATCTGTCCAGTGTATATTTTTCTCTAGTCAGTCTAATGTAACTCAATAAGGCCAGGTGTGGTGCTCATATCTGTAATCCCAGCACTTTGTGAGGCTAAGGCAGAAGGATCGTTTGAGGCTGGGAGTTCCAGAACTTCCTGGGCAACATAGTGAGACTTCATCTTTCCAACAAAAAAATAAATAAATAAATAAAAATCAGCTGGGTGTGGTGGCATGCACCTGTAGCCTGTAGTCTTAGCTACTTGGGAGGCTGAGGCAGAAAAATGATTAGAGCTAAGGAGTTTGAGGTTAGAGAACCTCAATAGAATGAGAACCTATCTCCAAACAAACACAAACAAAATAACTCCAGAAAACCTATTATACTACATTACTATTATTTGTTTACTTGCTTCTCTCTTCACTATATTTTGAGAAATTTCAGGACAGAAATTGTGTCTTATTCATGATATATCTTATTCATTATATATCCTGTTCTTTGTATCTCTAATACCTGGCAAGTAACTAGAAAAAGTAGACATGGGAAGGAAAGGTAAAAGTCATTTGTAGTAACTATGAAAGTTGGTCAAACTAATTGAATAGACAAACAAAAGAAGAACAAATCCAAGATAAAAGACAAATTGATATCACAGCCAAGCCAGAGAGTTGTTATTTAAGCACAGAGGTATGTTTGTACAACCCAACAAAGTTGTTTAAATTTACGATGACAATCAAGAAACAAATTACAAGAAGTTCTGAAAAAAATGAAGGTTAATGTCCTACTAAGTATAAGGCAATATTTCTGTCAAACTCTTCTCTTTTGTCAGAGGGATACAAAGAAAGTTTATGTCCAAAGATCAGTGGCTGTTTTTTTGTTTGTTTGTTTGTTTAGTGACCATGCACAATAAATCAGTTAAAACTGATGCTTTCTCCATGCCTACATATTTAAGCTACCCCAAGGGCCAGTTATAAATGCATAATTGTTCTTGGAGAGTATCATACCCCTTATTCTAGCATCAACAAAGTTAAATTGTAAATTTGCATAGCAAGCTGATATTTAAAGGCCTCTGGCAAAGAAAAATCATACTAGATGGGTTTAAAATTATACAAGGAATACTTGAAAGACTGAACTCAACTCCCTTGAAACAAAAGGTGAAACAGTTTTTAAGAGCTCATATGAACTAATAGAAAAGTACTAGAGGATGTTGAGTGGGTTTGGGGAGGGTGGTCAGTCAATGTGATTAGCCCTTCTGTGTTTGTTAATTGGCACTTATGGAAGTTAGGCTCCTCCCTCCCACAGAAACTGAAAAAGGGTACTATGTCCTTCAATGATTACTTCCAAAAAGGATGGCTCCCAGGTCTTTGAGAAGGACACTTCTGGGTTGTAGAAGATCTACATCTCAAAAGGCATAGAAAAAATTTACAATTGAGAGTTTTCTAAAGTGAGTGCTATAAGAAAAGGGAGGAGGTCAGGGACCTAAAGTCACAAACCTATCTAAAGTTTAGTCCAGCTGGGGGATACTTCAAGGCCATATTGATCACCTCAAGATTATGGCTATAATCCCTGGGAATCCCTTCTAAAGGAAGAGGAATATGAACCACCCCACTCCGTGTCAGCTTCTTTGTCTTTGCTCTATTATCTGCGCACAAAGGACATGTGCCAGTAGGAAAGAATACAGGATATGCATCTTCCAATATCTCTATGTAGCTCCTTTTCTAATTAGGACCCGGTATTGCCTGATGCATGGGTAAAATAGATGTTTGCTAGAAAGCATTTTTTCCTTCTCCTATCAAGCACGTATACCTTTAGTACTCAGCATCACAAACATTGAATGCCTCCCATAGCTTAATCCCTCACTTAAAATAACTCTAACTCTTTAAAACATCCTGGAAATGTATTATGATACTCACTTTCCATATAAAGGGACAGTGATGTTTGGAAAGTGCTCAGTTCCATTAGAGACACAGATGGTATCAATCATGCTCTTATATTACCAGACATTCTAATCCATTATGAACTTTTGAAGAAAACTGTATTTCAAGTAGAAGAACTACTTCCTTTTTTTTTCCTGTATTGAAACTGATTTGGTACCAATTTTTTTTTTTTTTTTTTTTTTTTACTTACGAGTAGTCCTAATTGGAGAATATATACATATAATGTTCTCAAATTCCACTGATAGGTAGATGTCTCTCATCTGTTCAATCCAAAGTTATATTTTCAATAGAAGTTTAAGAAAAGATAAGCCATTTAGAAATAAATTTAATGAGCAAAACTCTTAGGAGGAAAATCACAAAATACTCTTGAAAGACAGAAAAGTGGACTTGAATAAATGGTAAAACAACCCATTTTGGGTTGTTTGATTAGGACATCACAGCTTTATCAAGATGTTAGCTCTTTCTAAGTTAATTTACATGTGAAGCAATCTCAATGAAAATACCCAAGAGCTTTTTTTATGGAGCTAGAAGAGTTGAACCACAATGATAGCAAAAAACAAAACAAAATAAAACAATATGCAACAACAAAAAAAAACACAAAATAAAAAGAAATCTATTCCCTGTCTCTACCCCATAAAACCAAAAACAAGACATAAAAACAAAATAGAAAGCTGCTATAATTAAAAGAGTATTTGGGCACAGGAAAAGAAACAGAGACTAATGAAATAGATTAGAAAGTCCAGAAATAGACCAAAGTACTCACAGAAATCTAGTATATGAGAAAGTTAGAATAATGAATCAATGGAGTAAAGTTTGTTTTTCTGTTTGTTATAATAAACAGTGTTGGTTTAACTGTTTGGTTATTGTGAAAAAATAAATTTAAATCGGTCCTTCACAATATATGCAAGAATAAACTCCAAATGGATCAGAGATCTAAATATAAAAAATAATGTAAGTATTATAAGACAATTAGGGTGAATTCCTTTTGAAGCTGCATATAGGAAAAAGTTTTATAACTATGACTAAAACTCCAGATGTAATAAAAATAAAGATTGATACATTTGACAAGTTTTAAAAAAATTCACAGCCAAAAAAATATATCATAAGCAAAGTCAAAAGACAGATGACAAAATGGGAGGCAATATTTGTCACATACATCATAGGTAAAGTGTTAATACCCCCAACATACAAAAAACTTTTACCAATTGAGAAAGAAACCCCAAGAATCCTATTTAAAAAATTAGCAAAATAAATGAAAGACAATCCACAACAAATATAAAAACAACCTTAAACATAAAAAGGATGTTCAATTTCATTCAGAATAATAAAACTACAACACAGAGATAAGATTTCTCACCTATGCAATGGGAAAAAATTTAAATGCTTGACAATATACATTTTGGCAAGGCTGAGGGGAAAGAACTATTCTCCTGCATACATTGCTAGTGAGAATACAAAATGATCCAACCTCAGCAGAGGGGAATTCGGCAATATCTAAGAAAATTCCATATACGTTTACCCTTCAATTCAGCAATTCCACTTCTAGGAAAGCACCCCGAAGATATACCTCCAACATTATTAAAATTCACATGGACAAGTTATTCATTGTAGTATTTATTATTACTGCAAAATATTGGAAGCTACTTAAATATCCCAGCATAGGAAAATGGTTAAATGAACAATGACACCTCCACATAATGGTATAATATAATTCTGTTAGAAAAAGAAAAAGAAACAGAAGAAAAAAAAAAAAAAAAACAGGACAGGACCTCTATAACTGATATGGAGTAATTTCCAGGAGGTACTATTGTTAAATGCAAAAAGCAGAGTGCAAAGAATATGTATAATGTTATATCTTTTATGTATGAAAAAAGGGAAAAATTTTTTTAAAAACCTGCATATATCTGCTTATCTTTTCAAAAAGAAACACAGAAATTACATCAGTAAACAGCATAGATGGAGGAAGGGTGATGGGATGGAAAGATTCTATTATAGTACCTGCTAGATGGCAACACCTGTCAGCCACAACTACCGGCTAAGTGGTAACACTATGCGGTAACATCTTTGCATATTGTGAGGTCAATGCAGGGTCTTGCTATGGCCTTAAGAAATCTCTAAATCAGTGGCCAATATATTGTACTGTTTATTCCATAGCCAATGTTTAAAATCTGGGAATCAAGGAGTGGAAATGGGGGTGTCATTTCTCATTATCATCTACCATCAACAGCTGGGCTTCCCATCCAGTTACTATGGGTTTGAAGTCTAGGTTCCCAAGAAAAATCACTCCCATAGAACACCAAACAATCATTCTATTAGACTGGAAGCTGAGACTGCCACCTGTCCAATTTGCCTCCTGATGCTAACAAACCAACTGGAAAAGAAGAGAGTTGTTCATTCTATCTACAGTGGTTGATCCTGATTATTAAGTGGAAATTGGGTTAATCTTATACAATGGGGATAAAAAGATATATGTCTGAAATGTAGGCGACCCTACGGCAATTCTTAGCACTCCCATATTCTGTGATTCAAGTCAATGAAGAATCAGAACAACCCAGTACCAATAGGACTTTTTAGCAATGAAGCTTTGGCTAACCCCACCAGTGAAAAACCATGACCCACAAAGTAGCTTGCTGAGAACAGAGAAAATATGGAATGGATTATAGGGAAAAGTAGTTATAAGTACCAACAATAGCCATGTGAGTAGCCACAGACAAGGACTATGATAGCTATAAGTTATTTATTTCAAATTTTGATATATTTGTATACATATGTTCTTTCTATTTTTTATTCCTTTTCCATTGAACATGCTATGTGTTAATAGTAGTCTGCCTTCTGTTTTCGTATTAAAGTTTCAGGATGTCAAAGGGGGAATGTGACTCAGCTAGAAGAGAAATTAATATCACTCAAAGGTGGATAAATCCTCTTTTGTGGAGAAGATTTGAACATTTTTATTATACATGGGGTAGCTGCATTAACTTAGACAGAAGCATATATTCTTTTATTGTAGTTTGGTAAGAAGTTAATTGTGGTTAAAAGAGATATATATGGATGCCAAGTTAACAAGTCATAGGTTGTGGTAGATTTATATTGTGTCAAGTTAGCTAAACTGGAACTGTATTTTTTGGCATTCCCTTCTATGCTTAAGTCTGAGTTCATGTGGGTCACAAAGTCTTTTCCCACCAAATTGGTAAGACAGGAGTATAATAGTGGCTATATTCTTTTTATGTTTGGAAGGTTACCACAAGGCCTGAGATACTGCTGCAGATCATGTCTGTTGTCAATTATCTGCCTCTCCTGATTGACAAGGGGACAGGAACTAGGTAACACTCCTACAGTTTCTGAAGATCTTTTGCTTTAGCTTTTCTAGCTCTTGACCTAGTAGGAGTTTAGTTCCGTGATGAAGGCCACCAAGCAGGACACCCTCATCGTGGAATCTGAAGACTTATGAGATAGTATAGGACGTGCCTAACTCTAGAGCCAAATCTTAAGTCTGCTTACAATACTGAACAAAAGCTTTGGAAACGATGAACACCCAGCTTCGACAGAAGGCAGTTCTTTCTTTAACAGGACTTGGCAACCATTGGAGCAGGGGTCCCTCACCCAGGTCAAAGCAAGCACAAACTGATTTCTGCTAGGATGAAGCTCAAAGTTGATCACTGATAGACCTTTTGCCTCATTTTAATGCTAAAAGTCACCAAGGCCAAAGGTGGAGATTTAACATGCTAGTGAGACATGTGATGTATGAAGAAGCATGATCATGGAATGGGAAGCTGCCAACAAAACTACACCTCCACATGCTATAATTTCAATACTGGAGTCAAACTTTCTCTCTCTACCCTTTAAAAGTGCCCCAGACCTTTATTCAGAGAGCCAGTCTGGTTCCTCCTTCACCATCACTGTCTCTCTTTTCTTTGAGCAAAAGCCCTCATCCCCCTTAAAACCTTGGCTGTATAAATTTCTTTTCCATCTCACATCAGTATCTATTGACTCGGGGACCAAGAACTGTGAGGTTGGTAACATTTAGTGGCAGTGAGAGACCCATGTGGGTTCTATTCTAGCCATATGGGTTACAACTCAGCCTCACAGGTTTTAGATTTTCCCTATTTTCCCCATTTATATCCACCTCGTCTTTCTTAATAGCCTCCCTGTAGACTTCAGCCTATAGCTCCTCACAGAAATATCAGTCTTCTGTAGACTATTTAACCTGCCCCCACAATTATATAAGACCCAATCCTAATATATAGTGGTTCTGCTTCCCTAATCAAAGTATAATGATAGAGTTACCTGCAGGAGTTATAAGAGAACCGGTTGGAAGATATTTAGAAAGGAGTGATACTTTTTCAGAGTGTATCTTTTTTGTACAGTTTTTGTGATGGGAGCATGTAAATGTTCTACATGTTTGAAAAATAAAATTAAATCAACAAGAATTGGAAGAGGAGAAGAAGAAGTAAAATTGAAAGCAAACAGAAGCAAGTAAACTCAATTGTATTTTAAATTAAAATTATAATAACACTGAAGGGGAAAAAGAAAGCAATGATTCAAGTAACTTATGAACACAATATTTGACAGTATGCTCTCAGTCTTGGGGCATGTTGGAGAGAACATGTTTTAGCAGATTTGGGTTTTTTTGAGGTGGAAATATAGGCTTATCAATTTTGAAATTATTTTAGATATTTTATAACATTGTCAAATGCTGGGAGTTAGGATTCTCACTGTGGAAGAAGAACGTGGAAAGGAGGAAGGCAAGAAAAAAACCTGTGGTGATGGACTGAAATTGGCAATATTGTTGTAAACTTACGATTTCTAAAATATGTATATGTTCATATATATGTTTGCAGAAGTATGTCTATATGCAGTTGTGCATGTACATATGTTTATTATGAATTATTTCTTAGTTCTGTCTGCTGAAAGGGCCTAGAAAAAAATTCTAAATGAGCATACATAGCAGCAAACTCTTGGTTTCTGCTACTGTCCTCCCCTAATTGTAACCAAGGCTACTCAGAGAAATAAATAGCAGCTTCCAGAGCTGGGAAAGAGTAGGCACAAGAGAATTCTGGAACATGCTATCATGCCAGAAAGCAAAAAAGTTCACAAAAAAACTAATGGGGGCATGTCACAAGGACCAGAAGCCAGCTTGAACTGTAATTTGGATACCAAAATGATTAAGTATAGTAAGAGATTCATAACCACTGGGAAAAAAAATCCTGTGTTCATACTGATAATAAATAGGGAAATAAATGGTGGAGAATGGAAGTCTCTTGCTAGAGTGCCAATTGTTGAATGTGGAGGGAGGTGAAAAATTAGCATTTTGTAACCATCATAGTGAGTACTGATTCAGGCAAGAATTATCAATTATTGTTACATTCTGATTAGGAGCTGGGTATTTGTGCAGTTGTGCATCACTTAACAACAAGGATATGTCTTGAGAAATGCATCATTAGGTTATGCCATTATTGTGCAGATATCATAAAGTATATTTACATAAACCTGGATGGTATAGCCTACTACACACCTAGGCTATATGGTGTAGCTTATTACTCTTAGGCTACAAACTTGTATAGCATGTTACCATACTGAATACTGTAGACAATTATATCACAATGATAAGTATCTGTGTATCTAAAATTACCTAAACATAGACAAGGTACAGTAAAAATATGATTTTATAATTTTATGGGACCACTATAGTATATGCAGTCTGTCATTGACTGAAATGTCACTATGCAGCACATGACTATATTACCTTGAAATGTCTACATCAGACTTATTGGTTATAGGAGGAAAATTTTTAAGTATCAGTGAAGAAATCAACAACCCTTTAACTACGTCATTAAAATTAAAATCACCAATGAGGAGCAGATGGGTATCTAGTATCTGGTAGATGTCTCCAGACGTGATAAGCTAAGAATGGCACAATAATGCTTACATGGCATTGTGTCTTGGAATGTATAACCTGAGCTGAATTTGAGGACACATCAGAAAAATAAAAAATAAGAAATTTTATATTTTTAAAAAATGTTCTTCAAAAACA
>CM052443.1:32737440-32804635 GCA_028533085.1 Varecia variegata
ACTGTTAGCTTAAAAGATTGTTTTGGGGATCAAATAAGATCAATACTATATATGACAATATATAGGCTTTACAAACCTGTTGACACTGCACAGAAATTAGGCTGCTTTAAAATATATGCTTTATTTAATAGGAAAGAAGAAGCTTCTCTATCCTTCTTTTGTTACGCAACTAGTTGCTCAAGTAGGTTAATAGTTACCATGTAAAAGATGGAGGTGATATTCAAGAAAGGCAAGTAGGATACTTGACAAGAACAAACTAGGAGTTTTATTCCCCCTCCCACCCCCATCCCACTCAGGGCTACCAGTAACCAGTGCACTTACTGGGAGGAAGTATAAAAGCCCAGCTCCTTTGCTTCCAGGAGGAGAACTCTGAGTTGAAATTTACATTTCAGAGCTCCTCATGGGAACTACCTGTGTCTGGACTCCACCTGACATCACACCCTTGGGTCTTTCCCACCCTGCTCCATGCCCTCTTTTCCCTTCCTGGTTTCACCTGGAAGCATGTCTTTAATAAATCACTTGAAACTCAATCCTTGGCTTTGGATCTGCAACCAGAACAAACCAATCTAAGAAATCCACCAAATTAATTTTTCATTAATTCAACAAATATTTATTGAGCATCTCCTAAGTACTAACACTGTTCTCTTCCATAAGGCAGAGGGGAACAAAAACCTCTTCTCTATGCACCTTATATTTTATTAAGAAGAGTGAGAAAATAAAGTAATATATCTATAGCACTGTTTCAAGAAGTGATAAAAATGCTATGAGAAAAAATGAACCAGAATAATTTAGGGAAGAGATAGAAAAAGACAGAAAGTAGTAGTTTAGATAGAAAGGTCAGAAGAGGCCACTCTGAGAAGTTACTGTTGAATATGAACAAAAAAATCTTCCCTCAAAATAGTATTCGGTGTTACATTTCAATATTGAGAATCACATCAGCTTAAGCCTGTGTGAGAACTTAGCATGTATTAAGATTGAAGGAGTGGCAGGTTTTCAGCCTGAGTAAAAGAAGCTTTGGGGGGTCTGGGAAGCCAGTTCCATGCAGAAGAACAAGAAGAACAGAAGAGGGCATGGGGCTGATACTGGGTTGAGGTCCTGTTTGAGGAGGAGTAGGAGGTGACACATCCATTCCCTCCCTCAGTACCCTAGCGACACAGGACAGAGGCAGCAGGAGATGTGGGGATGCTGAGGTATGTTCTGAAGGTTACACTGAGGCCATTCAAACCTCTTAGAATCCAAGAAAGGGGGTTATTCCATTGTTTTCCTGCTCTTCTTTTAGAGAAAAAAGAAAATGTTCTTATTTCTTTGTATGGTCCATAGTAATATGAGTGCTTTTCTGCACACAGTAGAATGTAAGTGTTCTTTAAATATCATTTGATTAGAGGACTATGTGTGTCTGTGTTTGCATGTGTGTGTGTGTATGGGTGCACACACATCCCAAACTTTGTTTTAGATATAGAGGAGTTAGCCAGCATCCTCTTCCTGAAAGGTTTGATTAGCTATTTTTCATAAACTATTGTTTAGACTGATTATTGTGATTGGAACCATAGTAATATGGTTATATTTATATTGGTCATATTTATACTGAAAATATTTCACGTTAATACTCCAAGTCCATTTTCGTGTATATGAATTCGTTCTCTTTGCAACTCTCATTCTAACAATGCACTATTTCACTCCAAAGCATTCGATTCTGCCTGTGATTGCAACAAGGGCATGCTAAAATAGAGCTAATATATAATGTATCCTGCTCTCCTATGTATTTCAACCCTTGGAGACAAATCAAAACTGAAATATAACCCGTGATTCATTCCGTAAAATTCAAGTTTCCCATAATCTTAATAAAATCTCCTCAAACTAAGTATCCAAAAAGAGCTATTCAATAATCAAATACTGCTGGCTTTGTTTCCTGGGAGGAAAGGCTAAATGGAATATTTTAAGCAAATCATGGATGCAAATGTGATGCATTGCTTCAGAGCCTCAGTGCCTGATTTCCAGAACGTCAGTTCACTGGGCTGCACCAGGATCTAGTCTAAGATGAATGAACCATTTGGACTTAAAGTTGATCTGGATGGCAACAATTCACAGGTTATTTCCATCCTGTGAGATTGCATTCCCCTTTTCTGTTTCTGTGAGGAAAGAAAAAATAAATAGGCCTAGCAATGCAATTCCTTATTATATTGATCAGACTTTTGGCATTAAAAATGTCTGCCCTTTAACCTTTTTCTTTTCATAAATCTTTCAATGACTCAGACGAGCATGGCATGAATATGTTCCCCAGAAGACACTATAAGCAATACTTTTTTTTTATTACTGACAATGTAAAAAATGGACGTGTTTTAAGCCCTCTACAAATTGCTATTTAAAAACACAAGACATGATTGATCACCAGATGGAGCAGTAAAAATGAAAACTGGGAGATAAAGATGGAATACAAATATTTAATCATAAATGGGAAAACAATGAAAATCTGAGGATAACTATATTCTGCTTGTAG
Organism: Varecia variegata; assembly: GCA_028533085.1. Lineage (NCBI taxonomy): Eukaryota > Metazoa > Chordata > Mammalia > Primates > Lemuridae > Varecia > Varecia variegata. Next base: position 32,739,938 of record CM052443.1, read on the forward strand.
ATAATAACCTTTCATATGAGAATGAGTCACTTATGGAGTCTAACATAGGGACATAAATCCAGTTGCATTATAAATACAAATTTTTGCCTGGAACACATTTGCTTATGACTGAAAAGATTTTGTTTAGCTATTCCAATTTGTAGAAGTCTGATATATTAGAATTTTTACATCACATCAGTCAAGAAACATTACTTCTCCCCCAAGGAAAAAAAATCATTTTTTTTCTATAACTTAAAGAAAATGACAGTTCATAAGCATATTGAAAGCATTCAGGCAAGAGGTTTGGGTCTATAGTAGTAGAGGCCTTTTGTAGTTCTTTCTTTGAGATAAAGAATGCAGTTACGGTGTGTCTGAGAAGGTTGGTGAAATAGAAATTTTATTTACAAATATTTAGCAGATGGTATTGCATTATTTCCTTGTGCAATTGAAGTATTTAAAATCACTTACACATGAATATATTAGCACATATCTATAATTATTTTATCAAAAATTAATTGTTATAAGTTTAATAATAAAACACTAATATTTAAGTTCATTATACAATGATAACTGGGTAAATATAGGAAATGAATTTTCTGTCACCATGTAAATTATAACCAAGAAAAGCCCTTAAATAATCAGAAGTTGCATTATAAGTTCCAGCATTTAGTACAAGTACTGAAGTATAGCATTCATTACAGAAAGTGTGCTAAATGCATTAAAGCATGTGTGTCACCTACTTACTTCTCCTCTCCACTCCATGGTACCCAACAGAGAGGCTCTGCTAACTGTAACATATTTTCACCATCCTGAAAAGTCATGTCTCTGAAAGTTTATAATTTGGAATCTGTTGGAATACACTGTAATAGATCAAAACATCCACTATAAGATATGGCATCCTATGAATATCTTGTATTATGTCACTAAATATCACTTTTGTATTTGTTTCTGTAATGCTTGATAGCAGGTTTGTCTTACATTTTAGACCTAATTCTCCAAGTCTACCATTTTATGTATTCAATCTACACTCCCTAGTTCATTGGCAGTGAAGAGGCAGTGACTTCTCCTAAGACATTTCATGTGAGAGTCACACCATTGCTTTTATGAGGATTGATATTTAAGAAACATGTCTTGAATTTCAAGGATAAAGGAGGCTAATATTGGTCTTCTTGGTTCCCTGCCTTTCCGTGACCTATCAGAGTGCTGATCAGGCTAACACATTAATGAGGGTTCGACTGACAAAGAGAAACAAGGTAAGTTCTTCCATTTTCATCATCTTAAACAAGGAGCTGAACTGAGCCAAGGAAACAATCTTTCCTTAATCCATGTGGGTTATTTGAGTACAAAGGAACATTCACCAGATAAAGTTGAGTTAATAAATAACTTAAAAACACCACAGCAATTCTATCTGTTGCGATATATTTTTTATCAAAAGCAGATAAAGGCCAATTCAGTAATGTTGGATGCTTAATAAAAAAAATTACAGACCTTTCTTTTTGTGCATTTTATTAATGGTTTCTCATTTTCTAGCGAATGACTTCTCAGTATCCCACTGTTTTTTGGAACATCCAGATTGTAGCTCAGAGCCTTGGAATTCAGACTATTCAGTAAGGTCAGTGGTGATTCACTCAAGAATGTAGTTCATTCGCAGAGAATGTTTAGCAGATTATACAGTAATCCATAGCAATCTTTCCTTACTGTTCTTTTCTGCCATTTCCTGGTAATCTCAATGTGAGTAAATAATACTTTCCTGGGAAGACCATTTGCTCTATTAGACTTCAAGTTCTTAGGTTCCTAATACTCCATGATATCTTGGCAGGTATTAGCTTTCTGAGAAAAAAATAGAAACATATCAGCTGTGTCAAATCAACCAATGGCCACCTACACGGTGACTCACTCAACAGGAAGTTTGGAGTCCACCTTGTTCCCTCCTATTCTCCTAAGCTAAGGGCTATCTGCTGAGTACCTGAGTTCTAGCTAAATGAATAAAAAGATAACACTTGTTTGGAAAAAAATTTGGTTAATACAATGTCCAGTAGTAACAAATTTTAAATAAGTTTACTTATCTGCTTTCTGGGGTGGTTATTTAGTTGTTTCAAGAATTGCATTCAAGAGAAAGAGCTTTGCTCTCTCTAGAGAACCAGAGTCTAAATGTAAAATGGTTTAATAAAACCTCATAGAGTTATGAATATTAAATAAAGTGTGCAAGGAAAATGGCTAAAGCATGAGGTTTAGTACAATTAGAAGTGTACTAATGTTCATTTTCATTATTATTAACATTTTCTGTAGGTGAGGTTGCTCATAATGCCAGTAAGGGTAAAAATCCATATATCCTGTTCAGTTTGCACTAGCAACTCAATAGTTAATGTGAGCACAAAAGAAAATAAAAAGGAGAGAGAAATGATATATCCTTGCTGATTCTAGATGATAGTGTAATATAGATGTTAGATGTTGCTACCTTTATCCTGGGAGGTTGGCCAGCAAAAAGCAAAATTGTAACTGAAGTTTCTGCTCAAATCCCGAATCATCAAGCAGCAGCCTGGGCACCTGCAACCCTGAACTGTAACCCTCACATGGATCTATTTCTCCTGTGTCTCATCATACCCTATGTATTTCAATTCTTCCATCTAAAAAGTTCAATTCCAGGTATTATAGTTTTGACAGGAGTTCTTTGTATCAGCTAGATTATCTGATGTTGTTACCTTGGAGAAAGCGCTGATGAATAAAAAGTGGTTGCTGTCTGACTTTTAAGAGAAAGCATATTTGCATTTTAATAGTGTTCTGTTGTTGGATTGAGTCACTCCAGAGAGTGACTCAGGATCCAGGATCTCTCACTCCCACCCTGGCTTCTGGTTTCCCTTGGTTGCTCTTCTCTTCTGGGGCTCCTTGAGCTCAATGGTGCAAAAGGAGCATTGAGGACGAGGAATGGGGAGGGAGCAGAAGTATGGTTCCAGTCTGGAGCTGAGCTGCGTTTTCCAATCCAGACTTTATTGATTTTAAAAATTGATTTTCTGATCCCCACCTGACTCCTATCCTTATTTCTCAATTACTTCTGAACACAGAGAGGAAAAGCATAAGATGATCACCCAAATGATTAACCTACATTTCTTAAGCCCCACAATAAACAATCTATTTCTTTAAGTTTATTAGAGACCATTCTGTGGTTCTCCAGGCACCTAATAATCTAGGAAAGAAAAAAATACAGCAAACTTGGATGTGGAAAGATGACCATATAATGACAGAAGAATTGAGGATTGTTCAGAAATACAGTCATCAACGTCTTCGGTGGGAAAGGTGTATGAGAAGTTGGGCATCCACTATTCTTTCAATAACAGCTGTTGAGTTTCTGACTCTCAGGGTCAAAAGCAGACATAAATGGTATTAATAGATTATTTTGTTAGTAACCAAAACCTCCAACTTTGAAAATAGGGCTGCTGCTTCTTACTATTTCTTTGTGCCATCGCTTACACTGTTTCTGACAGGAGGCTGAACTGAAGGTGTCTGTGTAGGACTTGAATATTTAACATTGAGCTTTCTTGCCCTTATCCTCTAATACTCCTAAATTTTATTATTTTTTTCAAGTTTTGCTGCTTCTTAATGAAGATCAAGTGTCTGAAAATAAGTGCCTCACAGATATCCTATCAATTAATTGAAATGAAGAGTCAAATTCTGTTTTTAAAAAAGAAGTCTCACATGCATTTAAAATTGAAAAGCATGCCCAAGAGTGGGGAAACCACTTTCTTTTTGTAGCAGAAAGCATTTTACTTGATCCACAGTGAATAGGGTTTTTCTGCCTGACAGAGACACATGCTGAGCCTAAGAACAGTACCCAGGTGTACATGGAGAGAAAGAAAAATGTATTTTGCAATGTCACAGGGTGTTAGTCTTTATTATCATTATTATTATGTTAGTGTTTCCTAAAGCTACAAAGTGGTTACAAACATAAATCAATCTTTCAGGGATCTTGCTTTTTTTGAACAATTCTATATATACACTAATGTTTTTCCTCCTTTTCTTATTTTTATTTCATGGGAAAATTATGGCATTTAATTTTATTTGGTGAATGAATTGGTCAAAATATTTGGGAAAGCTCTCTTCTGGCTCACAAGAAGAAATAGTTATGTCATTTTTTTACTTGAGAAGTTTTTTTTTTTTTTTTAAATAAAGGTATTTGGAAGGTTGTCATTTATTGAGGATAGTAACATCAAAGTATTACTTTTATTTTGGCTGTTACAAATGCTTCTTGAACACCCTTGCACCTACAGCATTTCAAATGGGTGAGTATATCTTTTGGATAATGTCCCAGAAGTGGAATTAGTGGGTTGAAGAGTACATGCATTTATACTTTGAATAAGTTGCTAAATACTATATCTAGGGATGGGTCTTTTATACCCCCACTAGCACTTCTGCAGCTCAGCAAATTGGTAACATTGAATTTTTGCCAAATAGGAAGGTAAAATAATCAGGGAAGTTTTAGTTTGTGTTTTTGTAATTATGGATGAAGTTGAATATTTTGTTAATGTTTAAGGGCCATTTTATTTTCTATTCTTCTATTCTATTTCTTTTATTTTCTATTCTATTTCTGTTGTTCTGTGAACAATCTCTTCATTGTTTTGCCCACTTCTCTATAACTGTTTAAGTAATTTCCTTATCTATTTGGAGGAGCTCTTTATGTATTAGGAATATAGACATTTGTCTATCATGTGACTCATGGATATTTTCCTGGATTATTATTATTTTGACTTTGCTTATGCTTTTTTTACCATATAGTTTTTTTAATGTTATGAAGTTGACGTTAACATTTTTAAAACCATTATATCTACTGGAATTTGAAATACTGTAAGAAAAGTGTTTCTCCAATCTAAGGTGATAAAATAATTCTATATTTTCTTCATATACACTTATGCCTTTATTTTGAAGCAAGTTGGAATAGATCTTAGTATGTGATGTGATGTACGAATGGTACTTAGTATTCTTATCACACAATATCTACCTGTCCCCGAATCATTTATTGCCTAATCCATTTATAAAATAGGTCTATTTCTGAGTTTTCTGTTCTTTCCGATTGGGCTGTCATTTTCTTCATTTTCCAGTAGTAAACTGTTTTAATTATTGACAGATTTTAAAACTTTGAAGGGCTAATTTTTCTTCTGTGCTTTTCTTTTTAAGTTCTCTTGTTGTACTTGCTTATTTATTTTTCTTTAGGAGTTTAGATTGATTCAGCTTGTCTAATTCCCCTTCCCTCTCAAAAAGGATTTATTTGTATTGGTATTTGATTCACAGTTAATATTCACATAAATTACGTTAGAAAAATTGACTCTATGCAATGGAGTAAGTGTTCAAAACCTGGCCAACTCCAAACCCTTTGCATCTCTGGCCTCTCACCGACAGATGTGACCCATTCTTCATATATTATATATCATAAATATATTCAAATTTTGCTTTGATCATGATCATTTCCCTGTTCAACAATCATCAATGGTGACACTTGGCTTGTCACAGTACTTCTTAACTAGCTAAATGGACTATTAAATGCTACACAAAACACTTTGAAATTTTCTGTCTTCTTTGCTCACATTTTCCATCCTGGCCAAATGTCTTACTCTGTTTCTGACATACATCCCTTTTTAGGACCAATTGACATCTGCACTGACCACCTCAATCCAGAGTGTTTGCTCTTCTGCTTTGACTTCTGCTCTGTGTCAATCATTTGCCTCCAGCTTTTGAATTCAAGGCTAATTACCATTGTATGTGTAGCATCTCTTTAACTAGATCAGGAATTGGTTAAAAAAAGGAAGGAATTTTTAAACATATTTCAAATTCCTATAGAAAAGAATACATGCGTGTGGTGTATGTCTACTGTCTTTTCATGAATTTTTCTGGATTCCTTATCTCCTCTCAGTGTTCACCCTCAGTAATGCAACCAATCAGCTCACCCTCTCCTATTCTAAATAATGAATTAAGTATTTGACCATGTTCCAATAAGCAGGCAACTCTTTCTTTATAGTAGCGAGATGATCTGCAAAATCCAGCCTTTTTGCCATCTATCCAGTTTTTAATCACAAACAGAACTTTCCCCCTCCTTCCTCCGTTGCCAAGGATTTATAGGTTCTTGGGAATTGACCTGCAACAAAAAAATGGTTTTGTCCAGGGGCAGCAGCTAACTCTGGTCTCTAGTAAAGCTGGACCACAGATAGGCCAGATGGCAAAAAAGCTTCTTGTGTGTGCTCTAACTGTTCTCTGTATGTAGGCACAGATTCCCACTGTCAGGTGATAGGATAAAAATATCCCTTTTAAGAGGCATTGAAAACCTAAATTGAGTACATCTGGCAACCCTCCTTTATTTACTCTTTGTTAAGCATCATAAAGTATCCTTTCAAGGCAGAGAGGGAATGATTTACATTTGCAAAGCCCAGGCTGATTTATTCCTAAAGAATTTTGCTCACCCAGATGATTTGTGTTCCACCTTCCAAGATCTTTCAAACTCGTTTTCCAGGTGCAGAGGTGAGAGTTGCCAGAGTATAATTTTTGGATTACCCTTAATTCTGTTCTGCAAGATTTTCAACACTTTGGCTACAGTCCAATCTCCAGCTATAGTCTCTGCTTGAAAGGATAAATTACATATTTTTGTAATTATATAGAAATAAAAACACATTTCGCCAGTGAAGATGCCAAATCTGCCAACTATCTTAAAACATCTTTATTCTCATGCACTCGAATCTCAAAATAAGCTCTATTTCAAATTAGATCTCTTTTGCAGAGTTTCACCAGCTTATAATGAATCTTAAAAACAAGTATCCTAAATTTAAAATACTTAGAATTAGCTAGTATAATTAAAGATCACTTAAAGAAAGACTTAGTAGAGTAATTGTTTTAGACACCAGACCAGACCAAGCCCTGGAGGAACTGATGGGAAGCAGTAATTCAGCAGGGACCTCATCTTGAATCTTTAGCTTACCAAGATGTTGACATAATATAGTTCACAGCTATGATTCTCTTCATAACCAATTATAAAATACATGATTCCTAAAATGTTTTAATTAATTCTTATGATATCAATAGATGGTAGACATTAACCCACGTAGACAAAGTGTTTAAAAGGTGAGTTGCTAAAGTATGAACCATGGCTGCATTATATAGTCAGAGAAATAGTAATACTTGGAGATCTTACCTACAAACTCCAGCTGTGTGGTTCCTCTACACAGAGATCTTCTGTATTAGTTACTCAACATGAATGTGTTAGTATACTTGATCAATAAAATAATAGACATTTATCTCAGGAGCTTTTGGGCAGAACATGGATCAGTATGTTTGAAATGGCATTCAGTACAACAACTTTGCCTTAAGATTTGAATCTTTCCTTAACTATACCCAGGAAAATAATTTTATCCTTTCTGTGTAAAACCTTTGAGAGAAATTAAGTAGAAGAAAAATTATTACTAGAAAGGAAATTAAAGCCAACAATAAATTAAAATCACACAAGAGTTAATAAATGGTAAGCAATCGATAATCGTCAATCAACAGTAAAATAAACAGAGATAAGATTTAATGTTCATCTTATTAACTTTCATTGATCAAGGTGTAAATATATACCTAGACCTAATGCATATGACCAAGTGCATTAGCCTCTCCCAAGCTAAAAACCAGAATCCATGACCTTGCATTTTAAATGGTCTATTAGAATGGATAATGGAAAGAGAACAACTGGAATTAACCATCACTCACTGAATGTACTTACATAGGTTCTCATACAGATATTAATAGCCTAGCATTTTTCATACTATAATTGCTTCTTTTAATATACTTAACTTTTATCAAAGTAATGCATAAAAGTCTTAAATTTTAAATAGTACCAAAGAGTGTGCAATAAAATTAACATGAACACTGCCTCAGTATCCCTCATACCCAGTTCCCCCCATCCAGAAGCAACAATTTACAAACATTTTTACTTTTAATTCATTTGATGAATACCCTCAGAATTGTAAACTAAAACAAAAAAAGGGAAAAATTTAAACTGTCTGACTTATCAGATTTTCATATTATCTATTGATATCTCATCCTAAAAGGCGAGGCTTTTGACTTATCACCCAAATATCCAAATATCCATCCCCTCCTCCCCACATAATTATCTCATAATTCTCAGCTTCCTTCTCCACTGATCATATCTGTAAATTCCAGTAACTATTTAGGTTCTATTGTCCTTAATCATTATGTCTTGACATTCACTTTGTAAAATGAGGACATTGGGGTGTGCCTTCCCTCTAACCCACTTTTATTCACTCCCTGTATATTTGCTTTTATATTTTTCTCTTAAAATGAAATTAATTCTTTCATGATTTGTCTATAAGTTTATTATAAAAGTATAGTGCAAGTATAAATAAGAGTTAAGAATAGGGACAAGTAGTGTGTTGATTACATTTTTTCCTCTGTGCTTTCCCTGTAATCGCCACTGGGTTATATAAGGAGAATATGAATATATATATATATATATATATATATATATATATATCTTCCTTCTGATCTAAACTATACTTTAGGACAACTACAAAGCTATCTATTATAACTTCCCTACTCCCTTCTCTTATACTTATTATATCTTGAATTTTACATTTTCCTCTTTGTTGGTTTAGTCATTTAATTTTCTGGAAAATATCCTGAGTTAACTTCCAAAGAAAGATTTTTTTTTGTCAAATATGCTTCTTGAATTCTTTTGGGGTTTTAAAACATTTCATTCATTCCTAACATTTCAGTGAAAGTGTGTCTGAGTATGTAAGTGTACATTGGAAATCATTTTCCCTAAGAACTTTGAAAGCATTTCTCCATTTTCATCTATGATGATAAGTTAATGATTGTCTGATCACCTGCCATTTACAGGTGATTCTAGGATATTTTTTTCCCTTATATTTCACAATAAGGTGTCTAGATACTTTAAGGCATAGCACATGGAAAGCTTTTTAAATTAGGTTTGTTTTTCTCTTTAGCTTTGAGAAAATTTTTGGTACTTTATCTTTGATCACTTTACCTCTGTTTGTTTTATGCTCTTTAACAATAACTTCTTTGAGTCAGTGTTAACTATCCTGAATTGATCTTTTCTGTTGTCTATGACTATATTTTATTGTAGTTTTATTGAATGATCAATTAATTTTGTATTTATTTTCCAACTGTCCTATTAAATATATTATTTTAATAATGACTTTAATTTCCAATAATTTTTTCTTTCTTCTCATTATTATCTTTCTTTTTCTTTTTTCTCATTATTACCTTTCTTTTTCTTTCTTTTATTGATTCATTTATTTATTTATTTTTAGCATTCTGTTAACTAGTTGACTGGAGGAGATTTTTAAAAATTATTTTCGTGTCCTATATTATTCTTATTTCATCACTGTTATTTTTTTATTAGTTTGTCTTCATCATTCTCTTGCATGTTGCAGTAACTTCATGAACCTCTGGTGAGGCATGGGAGACAAGCTATACTTAATGATAAAGGATTAAGAACACTGATGGAGAGACTGAGAAATCACAGAGGTGGCTCTTGCGCTAGACGTAACAGGACAAGGAAGATTTCACTCTGGGTCTTCATTACTTAAACTAAGCACCCTTGTTTTTCTCAGATAGCTTTGTCAAATTGGTATGTATGTCTGGGGGAAAGTGCCTCATTGTTGAGCACTGAGCATAAGGAGTTGTAGAAAGGTGTGGGCAATTTACTTTTATCATACAAGTCCACCATTAATCATCGTGCTCTTCAACCTATGTTTTCCTACCACTCATCGACGCATCTGCCATCTTTTAGTCTGCAGCCTCTTTGGGAGTTCTGTTGGAGAAGTCTGTTTTTCATCAGCTACAACTTCCACTTCAAGTGTTCTAGATGGTGTCTTTCTGTTCTTTGATTAATGGCTCACCCATCCATCTCTTTTTGTCTGCTAGAAATGTGTTAAAAATTGTCATTCACTGATAGGCCCTCTCCCATGCTCTTAGTTGTGAATTTATTTCTTTACCTTTATTTTACTTGCATGCTGGGACCTGAAAAGAGCAGAGGTAGGTACGAATGCTCTACCATCTGGCCCTGATAAGTCTTTCTCCTGCACTACACAGTGAGTTAGAAAAGGGAAGGAATTATACCTTTGTTTCTTTGTGTTTCTAGTGCCTGTGATGGTGCCTGGAATATAGTACATGTTCAAAAAGTATGTAATAAAAGAAAACAAAGTAAATTCTATCCTAAGTAAATGTGTGATATTTAAAGTCATTGTGTTTTTACTATACAATTCTTGCAGAATTGTACTGTGCAAAGCAAAATATTGCAAGGAAGTCTGCCACCATTTCAAATCCTTTATATGATAATTTCTGAATTAAAGTGTTATTATAATGATGAGGAAATGGTAAATCTCTTTAATAAGGAAAATAGTAAAACCACAAGCCTATTAAATTAATAAGACTTTATAAATGAAATACATTTATGACGAAAATCTCATGCAAAGGAAAGATTTAATTTATATGAAATCCTTGCACAGAATAGCAATGATAAATAAATTTGGATTTAATGGCATGTACTCATCAAATACTCAGGCCTGTGCATCATATAAAACATTTATACACAATTACGTTTGTCACCAATGCAGGCTGTTGATAGCTCAGTAACTCATTCTACATTATTGCTTCAGAACAATGATCTTTAAATATCACCCACATGGTAGCTCTTGAAGGGTTTTAAATGAATAACATTATTATAACTTCTAAGTGTTTATGGGGAACATACAATTTAGTTTAACATCATAGCGAAATGCTGTCTTTTTTAAAAAGACAAAGTAAACCCAAAACAGTTTGTTTTCTTTTTAAAACTCAGTGAACATTTTTCCAAATGTCATTTCATATCTTACTTACATAAAAGAGAAAAGATAAATTCCTACTTAAAAGCCAACTGACACTCTGATGCTATATAATTACCACCCCATTACACTAGTTTTTCAGATGAGGAAATAGAGTCCTAAGGATAGTTTAGCACTTCAAAGTTATTTCCAGTGTTAAAACTAAAAGCAAGACACCTGCCTTCTAGCTCAATTTACTCTCCTTTACATCACACAGCTTGTAGACTGTGGAAAACAAAATGAGAAAGCAGGAAACAATTGAAAAGATATTGGTTTAGGTAGAATAATGCTTTAAAAGACTGGGCTCCAGTTCCAAAAAAAAAAAGAAAAAGAAAGAAAGAAAGAAAGAAAGAAAGAAAGAAAGAAAGAAAGAAAGAAAGAAAGAAAGAAAGAAAGGAAGGAAGAAAGACGGACATAATTTTTCACAAACAACTTCCATAAAGAATTCCAGGGAACAAAGCACTTCAAAACAGCCTGGACCTTGGAGAAAGAAGCTAGAAATATTCTTTGGTGATTTCTCATTCATACTTAATTGAAACGACTGAATGAGGATGACAGTCATCAGAGCTTGTGTCATCTTCCTGAATGATAGTATCACACTGGTCTCCACCTAGCACTCCTACTGCCCCCTACTGAGATGAATAACACCTTAAGAATGGTACCTTCTTGGATCAGAAGATGAAAGACTTGGGGGCACAGATGGTGCTGTCATCACATCGGCTTCCCAAGAGTTAGGACTTGAGAAAGAAAGACCTAAGATGTGAACAATGGACTGCGCAGATGGTATCAATAAACAGCATCCTGATTCCTGGGTAATGGAATTACACGTCAGCATTATGAACTCATAGCTAGGGGTGAAGTTCATCTCATGAGTAAAGGAAAAATTAGTTTTACTAGAGCCTGGAGTACCTGCTCAGCGGGCTTTGGGCTAAATGTAGATCAGTGAGGGAGGACAAAGTAATAAATGTCAGGCAATGACTAGAAAACGAGCAAAGCACAAAGAAAGGGAGGATAGATGGTTTGAATGATGTCACATATCATCAAAAAATGTCTGGCTGGGGTTACCCGGTTACCCCTCTGGCCACTTGCCCAGGAATGTACCTTGGCAACTCTGTATTCCTTTTGCTCTGCGGCTTTAGTGGCTTTGTAAAAACATTTGAAACAGTAGTTTGAAAAATGTAACATGATTAATAAAAGAGCAACTGTTATTGGTTTCCATATGGGACACGTTCTAGGCAGAAGACTGTTACTTTCTATAACGGGAGGATTCTGCTCAGACATTATAGTGCTTTTTCTGAGGCACAGAGAGCAGTGAAATATGCTGTCTTAAAAGATGAAAGCTAATATTTTCCTAAATATTTGCTTTAAGGGGTGCATCGTCAGTGCACGGTGCACAGAATGGAGGCACTGGGACTCACTGGGTAACCACCACAAGTCCTTTCTTCCCAGCACAGTGTCTCCTTTCAGACAGCAATGCACATTCCTGAAAAAAAGGGCAAGAACAGGGACATCTGTCTTATTTTACAGAGGAGCTGTGCTTGGAATGATTACAACATGTAACTATCTTAAGCCCCTACATCCTGATTTCCTGAGTTTTTACCTCTGCCTACAATTGTTTCTGCTTGGAAGACTAATAATTAGCTCTGCAATGCTTTGATATTCACATATATAATTATTACTTTACCTCTATTGAGCTTTGGAAATTTCTGTCTTCTGCTTTAGCAATATTAGATTGGAAAAATAAATGCATTTCATCTGAAGAGGAATAACACACACACACACACACACACACACACACACAGGAATGTATGTAAAAATTAATCTTAAAGAGCCTGGAAACAAAGAATAGGGGTGGGGTGCCTGCCATAGCCAGAAGTCAACTGGTACCAGGTACTCAAAGTCATTGAATGGAGTATGGGATTGTGTCTTTCCCCTCTCATGAAAAGCAATTAAATCAAGAAAATTGGCATGCATTGGTATGCTGTGAGTACAAGAACTGTGAAGATGAAAAAGACATAAAGAAACAGGGTATTTGAAATAAAATGGCATTGAAATGATATAATTTTAAGAGGGCTGAGAAGAACAAATGATGGGATACTCACCTTATTCTAACTTTGATAGACAGTGATGTCCAAATTGAAGAGGTTGGTGAGCACAGACTGCTAAGGGCACATGTGATAGGCATTATATGTGTCAACTTGGCTGGGCCACAGTTTCCAAATGTCTGGTCAAATAGCCGTCTAGATGTCCCTGTGAAGATATTTTTAGATCAGATTAACATTTGAATCAGTAGACTTCGAGTAAAGCAGATTACCTTCCATAATGTGGGTGGGCCTCAACTTTTAAGTGGAAAGACTTAAAAGAGAAAGGTTAAGGTCCTCCAAGAAAGAGGGAATTCTGCTGCCAGCTTTCCTTTTGACTCAAGCTGCAATAGCAGCTCTTCCCTGGGTGTCCAACCTGCCAGCCTGCCCTGCCAGTCCCCACAATTACATGAGACAACTCTGAAAAATCTCTCTCCTCCCTCCCTCTCTCACACTTTCTCTCCCTCCCTCCCTCTGTCTATTGTGTTTCTCTCTCTCTCTTTCTCTCTGTGTTTATATGTATGTACACACACACACACACAAACACATATATACACACACACACACATCCTATGAGTTCTATTTCTCTGGATAATCCTGACTAATGCACCTCATCAATAATTATTTTAGCATTCCAGAGATTTTGTCACTTTATTACACCAGTCTTCAAATTGCAAAAGCAAAAGTTTCATCAACCATCTTAGACACTAAGTTCTCAGCCTTTCTTGGATAAAGACAAATACAATCCATGTGTTTCTGATTTATCTACTGTTATCCATAAAATTTATGTCCAAGATGGTTTAAAACTCCTACATACAAATTTTTCTTGAAAACAAGTTAAAAGAAAAGTGAGGTTTTCTGCCATTTCCACATGCAGGTTAAAATCTGTTTTGTAACTCATATCATCTAAGATTTCGTTGTATTTTAATGTTGACAGAACTCCTTACTATTGAAAAAACTAACTGCTGGCAACACTTCCTTGCACTATAAAATACGCTGCTGAGTATGAATTAGGTCAAGGGGAAAAAATTAACTTTCAAAAAGCTTTATATTTTTAAAAAAAACTTTCATTAAATGTATTTGACATGAATACCTAACTGAAAAAAGATGCATATGTACAACACTAATGTACATACATGACATGGATAAATTAAATCTGAGGCCAAGCTATATACTCTTCCACAAAGAAACATTTTTTAAAAAGAAAAGTTTTCTATTCTTCCCTAGTCATTCAAACAATGTACTGAATGCAGACCTCAAAGTGTCAATTTAAAAGTGCCTTTTTGCAGAATGTCCTATTCAAAGTGTCAGGCAGTGAAAGGTTACCAACTGGCATTAGACAAAAAGAATAATTTTCCAAGAGAAATATGTTGCAATTTAGTCTTATTCTATATTTAATAAGATTATGCAATAGACTGCTATCTGAAGAAGTAAAAGCAAGCAAATATCCGAGGAATTATTGGCTATATAAGATCTTTTTTTCTTTCTATGGAATAAAAACATCTGGGAAAGAAAATATAAAGAGTGAAATATTTATTGTCTTTCTGATAGCAGATTAGAAATTTCTGAGTAAGTCTTACTATATGTGCCTGCTGTTTTATTTACTATCATTGTGTGTCATCACAACTTCTTACAAAACCACAGCATTCTATAAATCGGGGATAAAATAGTACCAGTTCTAAATGTTTGAGAAACATAGATTTCATCTAGCTAGTCTGACCTCTCTTCTTGTATTAGTATATACTTCAGTTCCATACATCATCAAAGTTCACTCTTATAAAGTTTTTTTTAGAGGAAAGTTTCAAGACATTATGATGTTAATTAATGTAGTTAATATTTTAATTCCCTTATGTCGAGGGCTCAGGATGGCATATATCATGAAAAGACCAAGGGTGGTTGCCTGTCCTCTGACCTATTGCAATGAGTTTTGATCCCAGAGATTGTCAAAATATAATCCCTTGTTAATGATAAGCCTCCTAATGATAACTCCAGAATATTTGAAAAGGGCTGGCATAATCTGTAGGAAGTGGCTGTATATCTGCAATCTCATGATGACTTTTCACAAGATCAATAAAGATGACTTTTCATAAGATCAATTAAAGGCAAGACAGTAATGTTTTGCCTCTGTTTCAGCAAAACATCCCAGCGATGAGTGGCGACTGATTTTGAAAATGCAATGGTTGGCACAGAATATGTTTAGATGATGCATCAGAATATTTTTCTAGCCTTGGTCAGTATTTGGTGGGCTATTTGAAACTTGAGAGTTTTATAAATTTGAAAGACTTTAGAGGAAAGAAATGTAAATATGGGCCAGGCGCGGTGGCTCACGCCTGTAATCCTAGCACTCTGGGAGGCCGAGGCGGGAGGATCGCTTGAGGTCAGGAGTTCGAGACCAGCCTGAGCAAGAGCGAGACCTCGTCTCTACTAAAAATAGAAAGAAATTATCTGGCCAACTAAAAATATATATAGAAAAAATTATCCGGGCGTGGTGGCACATGCCTGTAGTCCCAGCTACTTGGAGGCTGAGGCAGGAGGATCGCTTAAACCCAGGAGTTTGAGGTTGCTGTGAGCTAGGCTGACGTCACGGCACTCACTCTAGCCCGGGCAACAGAGCGAGCGAGACTCTGTCTCAAAAAAAAAAAAAGAAAAAAAAGAAATGTAAATATGTAATGCCATTTAAAATAAGTCTTTATAGAAAGAGACAGCTCTTAGGGAATATTTTTAAAAAGACAAGTTTAGGAAATATTGGAGTAGGGGGGATAAACAGAGAATGATCCAGGGAGAACTAGAACAGGAATATAGAAGCTCCATTCTCCTTGTTTTGGAGGAGAAAGGAGGACTATGCTGGTCTAAAGGAGTTCACATTAACTTGGCCAAGACAGAGGTATTGAAATACAGAGTAATTCTACAGAAACCCAGCTCCCAATTAGCTATCATTAAAGTGAGAATGACTTTGATTTGAGTATTTCTCAGGCTGACTGGTCCCCAGAAGAGCAAATAGTTTAATGGGACAGAGCTGCTCCTGTGATCAGTCATGTGTTTGCAAAAATGTCTCACTCCAATTGATCATATCATACTTGAAATTGCTGGCACAAATGTTCTTGTGACCAGGAATACTTGAAATAACATCTGAGTGTTTCAACAGGGTAGTCACAGATAAGGTTTCAGGAAAAAACAAAAAGGAAAAATTATAAAAAACAAAGAAGGTCTACTCCCTTCCACCAATGAGAGATGGTAACATTAATTTTAATTAATTAAGGAATGTAGCATTCAGATGAATAACAGAATTCAAGCATATGGAATTAAACTTCTTTTGCAATTTTATGTATTATTAATCAGGTTTTTTATGATTCAGATTGCTATTCAATCCACTCTAACTAGTTTAAATCAAAATTGGTTTATTACACGACATTTCTTTTTTTTTTTTCCTTCTTCTTCTTCCTTTTTTTTTTTTTTTTTGAGACAGAGTCTCACTCTGTTGCCCAGGCTAGAGTGAAGTGCAGTGGTGTCAGCCTAGCTCACAGCAACCTCAGACTCCTGGGCTCAAGCAATCCTACTGCCTCAGCCTCCCGAGTAGCTGGGACTACAGGCATGCGCCACCATGCCCGGCTAACTTTTTCTATATATTTTTAGTTGTCCGGTTAATTTCTTTCTACTTTTTAGTAGAGACAGGGTCTCACTCTTGCTCGGGCTGGTCTCGAACTCCTGACCTCGAGAGATCCACCCGCCTTGGCCTCCCAGAATGCTAGGATTAAAGGCGTGAGCCACTGCGCCCGGCCACTATTACAGGACATTTCAACTTACAAATTATACACACAGAAACAAAGAAGCCAGAACAATGCCTAACCATATGACATGCTGTTTCAGCAAAAATCCTACTACTGCTGCTTGCTAGTCAACATTCACAAAGTAAGGATCTGTGCCACAGCTGGAAACAAAAGGAAAATAAAATGCCTCCAGGACCAGATTTGTGAAAGGTCCTTCCCTTTCCAGTTTCTGTATGGAAGCACAGGCTAAGAAATTCCTGGTCACATGCAGTGCTAGCTGCAAGGGAGTCTGGGATTTGCAGCCTTTAACATTCAAGACTGTGAGCTAACCCAGAGTATTGGCCACTGATACTGATAAAGATAAGAAAGATGGAATGGCCATTGAATGCTGGAGGGAGATTAGGGGATTGTTAGAAGAGGTACTAGGAATATTATACTTTCAATGTTTTGTTTTGAGAGTTTGAAATATTTCTTTTGTAGATCACACAGATTAACTGTATTACTACCAGTCCAGCAAACTCCTGGGCTTGAGCAATCCTCCTGCCTCAGTCTCTGAAGTAGCTAGGACTACAGGCATGCACCACCCTGCCCTTTTAGAAGACCTGTGTATGAAAAATCTTATGGAAAAATAATCAGATGAATTGTTCATATTTCCCTGATGCTTATAACCACTTGCCATCCAAACACCATTGTTCCTTCCACATATCAACCATTTGCTGTGCCATCTACCTAGCACTAAGACCACCATATGACTGCACCTTAACCTCACTTTCCAACCTCATCCTTTTATTATCACTGAAAACAATTCTTGTTTACCCTGAAATGTTTCTTCTGGAACTGATGAAATGCAGTGATTTGTACTGACTTGCACAGAAAGAAAAACTGTAGTTACAAAACTGAGGAGTGGAACACGATAGCTGCTTTTTTCCCAGAATTGTAATTATCTTGAGCCTTAGGCCTCTCACATATTTTCCCATCTCATTTGTGTACACAACTCTGTCATGCTTCAGTATTTGTGAAGAGAGTCTGTGAAAATTACAGGCACAAGTGTATGGAAACTTCCTCTCACCCCTCCCTTAAATAGCAGAAACCAAAAAAGAAAAAAGAAACAAAGAAAGGCAGTTTTATCCTTCTTAACCACATAGCTAAAAATTAAAAAAAAAAAAAAGTTTTTATTTAAAACATTTAACTAGTACAAGGTTTAAGGGGACAGACCAGCTTCTAAATAGAATCTGTTCTTGAATTGATTCCACAAACAATTTTGTTTACCAGGGATTTCCTTCTGATAGTTGGAGAAATGGAGAAGGGACATATTTCTATATTAACTAATCATTTTTCTCTTTTGAGAAATCTCACAGAATGTTATGTTTCACAGTATATTGAAATGTAAAACAGTTTCCTTATACCAAGAAGTGTAGCTGTTGTTGGCTAGCACCTCATCGTGAATTTCACAGGCAGATGTTCTGCTTCCTATCTACACGCTAAAACCTAGTACTTTTAGGACTAAAGATCTTCGTCCTGTCACGTTAAGCTATGACAGGCCCTGAGCCATCCAACTGATAGGAAGACTTAGACAGCTTTATTTACTTCTGCATATACTGGAAGGGTTGGGGGTGGGAGAGAGCATGAAATCTTTAATTTGAGCCAGCTGCGAAGCTTCCAGAGAATCCCTCTGCAGCCAGTGCTGGGCTAAGATTAAACCAGGCAAAATGCCTAAGAGATACTGAATAGGTTTGATACAAATTACATTGTCCTGCTGGTTTGAAAGTGCACATTACTGGAGTCATTAACCATAATCATCCTCTATTACAAGCACTATAAGCATGCATACAGCAGCCAGTAAATGTAGCCATTGTTTGCCTGCGAGGTCCATAATCTGTAAAGACATCGCCTCCCCTCACTGGACGGGAAGCCACCTCCTCTCTGCCCCTTTCCTCTCTCCTGTCTTTGTAGTCCCAGTTTCTTAAGCTTTATATCCAAAATCGTGAAATTTGTTAAAGTATTTTTTCTCTGACAATTCAATATCATTAAAGATATTACTTTCCCTTGTTCCATGCTAAGGAGTATGCATTAGTTATAACAAAATGCAGATTAGTTCTAGTTTGTTGTATCAGGTGGCCATTTTAAAAAAAAAAAATTAATAATTGATTATTTTGCAATGGAATTGTAAAACTTTTTTTTATCATGAAATGATCATAAAAGAGGAAAACAAATAGGAGAGATGTGGTTTACAGCTATCATAGTATAAATTTTTATTATCAGAACTGATATGCTTTCAGTTAAGGCTGAACTAAGAGTTTGGGAATATATAATATGTATAAAATGTACATATTATATATATAGTTTATATATATGTATGTTATGTGATATATAACATAATTATGATATATAATATATACATTATATAATATATAAAATATATATATTTTATTGTGAAATAATTTCAGACTAATATAGTAACATGTACAAATATAGTACAAAGAATTCTCACTTCTTTCCCTCTACATTCCCTGAATGTTAACTTTCTTTTAATATGCTTCCTCATACTCTTCAATCTCTGTCTCTATCTATCATCTATGTCTATCTTTCACCTGTGTCTATGGTTTGAATGTTTGTTCCCTTCAAAACTCACGTTGAAATTTAATTGCCATTGTAACAGTATTAAGAGGTGGGACCTTTAAGAGGTGATTAGGCCCCGAGAGCGCCAACTCATGGGTGGGTTTAATGCTTTAATAAAAAGGCCTTAGGCAGTGGGCTCTCCCTTTTGACTCTTTCACTCTTCTGCCATGTGAGGACACAGAATTCCTCCCCGCCAGATGATGCACTGTTCGAAGCACCATCTTGGAAGCAATGATGGAGTCCTCACCATACATCAAACCTGCCAGCACCTTGATCTTGAACTTTCCAGCCTCCAGAAGTATGAGAGATGAATTTCTATTCATAAATTAACTCAATCTGTGCTATTCTGTTAGAGCAGCACAAAACAGACTAAGATAGTATGTTTTCTATTTTTTTACATTTTTGAAAGTAAGTTGCAGTTTTAACATCCAACTACCCCTTTACCTCTAAACACTTCAGTGTATTTATAAATTCAGTATATCTCTAAAAACAGGACATTCCCTTACATCTCAGCAATACAATTATCAAAAGCAGGAAAATGACACTGATCAAGCAGCATTATGTAATCTAAATACTTTATTTAGATTTTGGCAATTGTGCCACTAATGTCCTTTCCCATTCCATGATCTAATACTGAATGCCGAATTATCTTTAGTTTCCATTTCTGTCAGACTTAACATTACATTATTGAAGAGTTCAGGCCAATTATCTTGTAGAATGTCTCTCATTTTGAGTTTGACTAATGGCTCCTAACTATTGGATTCAGGTCATACAATTTTTGCAGGAATACAGCAGATGTGAGAATGTGCCCTTCTCAGTATACCCTATTAAAAGGTACCTGGTATTGATTTATCTCATCACTGATGATGTCCACTTTAAATCTGTGGTTAAGATTGTGTCTGCCAGGTTTCTCCACCATAAATTTACTATGTTTTCCTTTATAATTAATAAGCATCTTATGAAGAGATGCTATCAAGACTATGTAAATGCTCTGTTTCTTATCATACTTTTGTCCACTAATTTTGGCATCTATTGAACATGTCTGAAAATATTATTATTGTAATAGCAACAAATGGTAATTTTTATAATTCCATGATTTTTTCTACATCTATTAGAATTCTACTGTAAGAGCTCTTCATTTCTCCCATTTATTCATTTATTAAATTACATTAGTATTGAATCTTTGATTTCCATTTTATTCTGTGTTATATTCTACTACTATCATTGTATTTTTCATTAAATTGTCCAAAATTTGGCCATTGAGAGAGACTTCAAGCAAGCACTTGTGCTCTTTTGACACGTCCTCATCATTTTTGAGCTTGTTCTTACTTTCTAACACCATAAATATTCCAAGGGCATCGTATAGTTTCTAGGTTTTAGTCCTGGAATCAGTCATATCTGCAAGGAGTCCTGCATACCTTTTATTAGAGAATGGTATTCAGAAAGAAAAATCTGAGTGTGAGATTTCCTCCATGGCACTGGGATGTCATTGCTTTATGAACTCTCAGAACCAGGAAATATTTTCATGCGCATTGTGTGTGTGTATTCAACTATATCCAATGTTATATCTATCTATTAAAAATGATAGATTTATACTGATAACTAAATTCCAATATAACTTCATAGTATTCATGTTAGTCTTCACCCTTTCGATATTTCTAATTCCTTTCTCTGACGATGGGACAGCTGGCTCTTATTTATCCACAACTTTTTACTTATTTCCTCAAGCAGGTTCAAAACTGCTTACCCTTTGCCTGTCTTCTTCTTGTTTTTCTTTCTGAAGTTCAGCCAACTCTTTTGAAAATTTTCTGTTTTAAATTTTAAAATTCAGATTCAATCTTTTTTATACACGTACTGCTGGCTTCCATATAATTAATTCATTTTTGAGTTTTGCGGTGCTATTTTTCTTCTACTACCCCCCACCCCCACCCAGGGGAAATTTTCACTAGCTAAGGTGTTTTAATTTTCACTTCAAATGCTTGCTTGGTAACTTTTTGTAGACTTACTCATTTTCCTTTTACACATTTTATAGATTTAGGGTTATTTACTGAATTTCTATGGTATTCTCTCTGTCAGTGCAAAAAGGGCCAATTTCTTTAATGGACGTGTGTGTGTGAAGAGGGTGGGGTCTCTGTTGTTTGGCAGGACCCTAAGTTTCCTCCTTTCCCTTTATTGTCTCTTCACCCAGCTGCTACTGAACACCTCTTGCTTATTTTTTCTTTTGTCTTCTTATCTTTAAAGAAAGATAAGTACAGTATAGGGCAAATAAAACCTAGTGGCACGAATGTCAGGCATCACATACAATAAAATTACTTACTAATAGATTTTTGCTACCTAGTCACTTTAATGGCTTCTGTTTTGGACTCTGACAGTAAGTTTCATTGGATTTCCTGCCCCATTTAAATAGTTCCAGTGAGCAAGGCGAAGACTATGTAGAAAGTTCATTCAAACCCAAGTGGGTCTGTTTTGTACGTACAGTTGGTACTCACATTTCTTGCCAGCTCTTTTTCAACCAAATGAAACTAGCTCAGCATTATATAAAATTATTTTGAGCCTTTTAAATAACCCCTTCCAAGTAATGAGAGAAATATTGATAGTTTTTTTTTTTTGCCAAAACTATAACAGTGTTGAACTTTAGTTAGTGATGTTTCAAAGAAAGTTTTTTTTTATATTCCTTTAAATATCACTATAAACTTACAATTTGAATTATGCATTACTCATGAAATATTACATTATTACAGGATTAAGTTAATAATGAGGCTATTAACATGAATTTTATCTAGAGCTTCATAAGTGTGTTTTTTTTATGTTGTTTGGTAATTTTTAAGTCTCACATTTTTCTTTTGAGGAAGGACAATTATATTTAAAACCATTCCCCTCAAAAATGAAACAAAGAATCTATTTTTGAGATTTCAAACTTTACAAGTTTGTCATTTAATGTGTTTGAACAAGAGTAGAAATAAGTACATATGAGGCATCCTGTAATTCAAAGACAATAGTCAGATAGATAGAAATAATAGAAAAGAAAACAAAATAATTACCCAACACCTAGGTTATATAATTTACCTGTCTTGTTTTTAATATTTAGAATAATTTCTCTAAGCTACTAGTGAGACAGCTAATTCCATATAATACGGAAGAAACTGCTTTCAGGAAAATTAAAAAAAGAAAGCTGAGCATATTTTATTTCTGAAGTGTCAAGCAATAACCTTTAGCAATATTTATCATACTCTGGAGTATGTAGAATATTTTTTACTACCTTCTTAACTATATAATGCTTAGAATGACTTGTTCCAAGTGATTGTAATAATAACAGCTACATTTACATAGTGTTTACCATGGGTCAAGCTCTGTCCTAACTGCTTTAAACAAACTCATTATTATTATTATAACACTTTATGAATGAGGTTTTAATATCGTACCACCTTTAAATATGAAGAAACTGAAGCAAAGAGACTTTAAGTAACTTGTCTAACATTACCTGACTAGTAAATTAAAGAACAAGTCACAAAATAAACAATAAGTGTGCTATTATAGCAGCGAATGACATCCTTACTGAGAGACATTTGGGTTTTAGCTTCAGAGTTTAGGCCTCTTGAATGGCAACATTTAAAACTATGAGATGTAATTGGAGTATTTAGTATATTCACATTTTATATATACAGAGAAACGTAATAGCTTTAACTAGCTATTAAAACTCTTAAGAATCCATAACAAAAAACAAAAAAACAAAAAATATTACTTCATTGTTCAAACTTTATAAATTTTACATTTTAGCTTTCAGGGTCTGATTTATAAAACTCATTTTGGAGATTAAATTGCAACATGTATAGAATGCATTAAAAATACCATTTTCTACATGATTTTACATGTAGTAGAATGATGGCCTTTGTTTTCAGTTTGTAAGTTTATCCAAAAATCACCCTTACTTTAATTCTGAATGTTCTTTATCACATTATTCTCACTCTTAAAAAAATACCTACTATAGTGCAGGCCACATGCAGATAAGTGAACTATATGGTGAAATCCATTAAAGTACAAACTCCTTTCCAGACATGTGAACTTCTTAACATTACCTGGAACATTCTTCAGGATAGATCACATAACAGGCTACAAAACAAGTCTCAATAGATTTTTAAATATTAAAATTATATCAAGTATTTTTTCCAACTACAATGCAATAAAACTAGAAATCAGTAACAAAAAGAACTTAGGAAACTATACAAATACATGGAAATTAAACAACATGATCTTAAACAGCCAATGAGTCAATGGAAAAATTGAGAAGAATATTTAAAAATTTCATCAGATAAATGATAATGGAAATATGACACACCAAAACCTATGAGATATGGCAAAATCAGCACCAAGAGAAAATTTTATAGCAATTAATGCTTATATCAAAAAAGAAAAAGATCTCAAATAAAAAACTAAATGTTGCAACTCTAGGAACTAGAAAAACAAGAACAAAGCAACCCTAAAATAAGAAGAAGGAAAAAAATAATAAAGATCAGAATTAAAAGAAATAGAAACTAAAAACACAATACCAAAGATCAACAAATTAAAGAGTTGATTTTTTGAAAAGATAAACAAAATTGAAGAACCTTAGGTAGACTTACTAAGAAAAAAAGAGAAAACTCAAATAAAATCAGAGATACAAAAAGAGTCATCAAAACTGGCACCACAGAGATACAAAGGATTGTTAGCAATAATGAACAATTATATGACAAGAAATACTTAGCTCATGCAACTTACCAATATAGAATCATGATAAAACAGAAAACCTGAACAGACCAATAACAACTAATGACATTGAATTAGTAATAAAAAATCTCCCATAAAAGAAAAGTCCAGAACCAGATGATTTGACTGCTGAATTCTATCAAACATTTAAAGAATAACTAATACCAATTATTTTCAAATTATTCCAAAAAATTAAAGAGGAGGGGATTCTTCCAAACTCATTGTAAGAGGCCAGCATAACCTTAATACCAAAACCAGAAAAATTATTCCCCCCAAAAATAAAAGTATGGGCCAGTATTTATGATAAACATAAATCCTTAACAAAACATTATCAAACTGAATTTTACCAGCACATCAAAAAGATTGTTCACCATGATCAAGTGGAATTTATTCCAGGGTTGCAAGGATAGTTCAACATATGCAAATCAACAAAAGTGATACATCACATCAAGAGAATTAAGGACAAAAACCATATGGTCATCTCAATAAATGCAGAAAAAGCACTTAATGAAAGTTAGTATCCCTTTATGATAAAAACTCTCAAAAAATTAGGTATAGAAGGAACGTACCTCAAAATAATAATGGCCATATGTAACAAACTCATAGCTACTATCATACTGAATGGGGGAAAACTGAAAGCTTTCCTCATAAGATCTAGAACAAGACAAGCATACCTACTGTAAATACTTTTAGTTAAGATAGTACTAGAAGTCCTAGCTATAGCAATCAGGCAAGAGAAAGAAATAAAGGGTATTCAAACTGGAAAGAAGGAAGTCAAATCATCCCTCATCATATACATAGGTGATATGATCTCATATAGAGAAAACCACAAAGATTTCACCAAAAAACTATTAGAATTAATAAACAAATTGAGTAAAGTTGCAGGATACAAAATCAACATACAAAATCAGTCGTGTTTCTATATGTCAATAGTGAATTACCTGAAGAAAAATCAAGAAGGCAATTTCTTTTAAAATAGCAAACAAACAAATAAAATGCCTAGGAATAAATTTAACCAAGAAGATGAAAGTTCTCTATAATGCAAACTATAAAACTTTGATGAAAGAAACTGAAGAAGAAATTTTAAAAAAGGAAAGATATCCTATTTTCCCATGTTTATGGATTGGAAGAACTAATAGTGTTAAAATGTCCATGCTACCCAAAGTGATGTACAGATTCAATGAAGTGCCTACCAAAATATGACATTTTTTCACAGAAAAAATATTCTAAAATTTGTGTATGGAACCACAAAAGATTGAGAATAGGCAAAACAATCTTGAACAGAAAGACCAAACTAGTGGCATCACACTCCCTGACTTTAAAACATACTACAAAGCTATAGTAACCAAAACAGCATGGTACTGGGCATAAATGCAGACACATATGCCAATGGAACAGAATAGAGAGCCCAGAAAAACACACACACACATTTATAGCCAACTGATTTTTGACAAAGGTGCCAAATATACAGAATTGGGAAAGAATAACCTCTTCAATAAATGGTGCTGGGAAAACTGGATATTCACATGCGAAAGAATGAAATTAGATCCTTATCTTTCCCTATATACAAAAATCAAAATGGATTAAAGACTTAAACATAAGACTCAAAAGTATGAAACTACTAGAAAAAAACAGAGGAGAAAAGTTTCATGACATTGGTCTAGGCAAGGACTTTTTTGGATAAGAACTCAAAAGCATGGGTAACAAAAGCAAATATAGACAAATAGATAACATAAAACTAAAAGCTTTGTACAGTGAAGAAAAAAATCAAAGGAGTAAAGAGACAGCCTAAAGAATGGAAGAACAGTTTTGCAAACTATACATCTGATAAGGGGCTAATATCCAAAATCTATAAAGAACCCAAAAAACTTGACGACAAAAATAACACCACCAACAAAAAAAACCTCTAGTTAAAAATGGGCAAAAAATGTGATTGGACATTCTCAAAAAAAAAAGACACAATTGACCAAGAGATATATAAGAAAATGCTCAACATCATCAGTCATTAGGAAAATGCACTGCCAAACTACAGTGAGCTATAACATCACCCCAGTCAGAATAGCTACTATCAAAAATTCAAAAGATAACACGTGTTGACAAGGAGGTGGAGGAAAGAGAACTCTTACACACTGCTGGTGGGAAGGTAAATTAGTACAGCCATTATGGAAAACTGTAAGAAAATTCCCCATAAAATTTAAAAACAGAAATTCCATATGATTTAGCAATCTCATC
This sequence comes from Varecia variegata, assembly GCA_028533085.1. NCBI lineage: Eukaryota > Metazoa > Chordata > Mammalia > Primates > Lemuridae > Varecia > Varecia variegata. Next base: position 32,766,221 of record CM052443.1, read on the forward strand.
AGTATGTATATATCCAAAGGAAATAAAATTGTTATGTTGAAGAAACATCTGCACTCATATGTTTATTATTACACCACTATTCATAATAGCTAAGATAGGGAATTAATGTAAATGTCCATCAGTAGATGAAGAAAATGTGGTACATATACACAATGGAATACAACTCAGTCATAAAAACAAAGGAAATTCTGTCATTTGCAGCAACATAGATGAAGCTGGAGAACATTATGTTAAGTGAAATAAGCCAAGAACAGGAAAACAAATGCCACATAATTTTACTCTTATATAAAATCTAAAAAGTTGTTCTCATAGAAGTAGAGAATAGAATAGTAGTTACCAGAGGATGGAGAGACTACGGGGTAGAAGAGAATGAGGTAAGAGATTGGTCAATGGGTACAAAACCATAGTTAGATAGGAGTAATAAGTTCTGGTGTTCTATTGTACAGAAGGGTGACTATAGTTAATGATGTATTAATATATGTCAAAATAGCTAGAGGAGAGGTTTCTGAATGTTCTTATCACAAAGAATTGATAAGTGTTTAAAGTGATGGATGTGCTAATTACCTCTGATTTGATCATTACACAATTTATGCATGTCCGGAAACATCACACTGTATCCCATAAATATGTATAATTGTTAGGTGTCAATCACAAATTTAAAAAAAAAAAACAAACTGTGTGATACCCTATAATCATACCAAAGTAACACTACTAGAGTTACAACAGCAATAAAACAAGTTTAATTGGATGTTTGTAAAATTACTCAAATGTCACGCAGTAATTCTGTTTTAAGTCATGGGCCTGGGAGCTTGGGATGGGGAACTTTACGTGAAGATTTCTCGGCATTAGTGGTTGCATCAAACTGCCAGGAAAGCAAAGGGACATTGTAAACAAATCTTCCTACCTCAGACCTTAGACAAAAAATTAATAATGTCTAATTGGGGAAAATTAAAAAGAATGTATGGGCAAGTTAAAAAAGAACACATATAATTAGTACGAGTCATAAGGAGTTTTATGCACATTGGTATGCTGCCTTATAGAGCTATTTTACTTGTTTTCAACATCTGTTTTGTACTGTGTGGAAAAAAAATGGTAAGAGTTTTTGGAGCTTGTAATGTTTACAAAAATGTAGAGCACAGGTTTCTTTCATCAAATTGTTTTTTTGTTTGTTTGGTTGGTTTGGTTTGGTTTGGTTTTTGAGACAGTCTTGCTCTGTTGCCCAAGCTAGAGTGCCATGGTGTCAGCCTAGCTCACAGCAACCTCAAACTCCTGGACTCAAGCGATCCTCCTGCCTCAGCCTCCCAAGTAGCTGGGACTACAGGCATGGGCCACCACACTGGCTAATGTTTCATATTTTTAGTAGAGGTGGGGTCTCTTTTTTGCTCAGGCTGATTCTCGAACTCCTGAGCTCAAGCAATTCCCCTGCCTCGGCCTCCCAGAGTGCTAGGATTACAGGCGTGAGCCACCGTGTCAGGCATGTTTTTGAGTACTTATTAAAAATACAATTTTTAGGGCCCAGTCCAGGCCAACTAAATAGGAATCTCAGGTGATTGAGTCTAGACAGGTGCTAATTTACATTACAGGTGAATTTTATGCATCTGAAATTTAGAAACCTTTGGAATAGAGACTACTATGACCCAGAGAACATAAAAAAATAATATTGTCCCTAACCTTAGTTTAAGCTCAGTTGGAAGGTTGAGCAAAATTGTAGTGGTCGAATATGCTTGCTAAAAGAAGTAGGTTCTGTACAACCACTATTTTTAGCCTTGCTTTTCAGGATGCAGCACCTTGACATGGTGCTCCCTCCCTAGACAGTATTAGCATATTCAGGTCATAAAAATAATATAAATGATGGAAGAGGACAAAAGAGGAGGAGCCAATGGGAGAAAGGGGATATGTGTATATATATTACATGTGTGTTTATGTATATAGTTTAAACTGCTGGAATTGCAAAAGTAAATTATGAAACAATACAAATATCACAGTAGTACAGAAAAATGTAATGCACATTTTTTTTTTCAGGCTACCAGCCTGGAGAAGGAGAAATGAGGGAATATGTGAATTATATTAATATTACATATTCACATATACTCCTCCACCTATATGATGACAAAACTAAATGTTTCTGAGTTCCACTTCCTCATCCCCAATAACTCTGTTAGGAACATTCAAATCCCAGCATCTCCTACCACTCCATTTTTCTTCTTAAAAGTAAACTACAGAAATGATATCGGACTCACTACATCTCTTTGCTGAAAGGAAGTACTAGCAAGAACCAAAAATTTCAAATAGCGCCAAATTTGGGAGTCTTGGGAGTTTTGAAAGCCCATTTTATGTAGATCCTGTGTCATTGCAATCAGCGACCATCCTCATACCATCGTCATTTCTTTTGTTGCAGTGTGTCTTTTGACTTCCTTGAATCTTATTGCTCAAGGTTAATCATAAGTGTATATCCAAATTCAAAGTCTTTCATGTATATATACACAAGAGAGAGTAAACCACAGACTATCCATTGAGAAAAGTTGGGGGAGAAATATAAAATGTTCATTCTAAGCCAAATAAGTCAGGCTCCTCATTAATATCCTGTAAAGAAACAAAGACCATAATATTTTTTCATGATTTGTTTAGTGTTTTTGTGATGAAAGTTTTTTTTTAAAAAATAACAGCTTGTATTTATATAATGTTTGACAGTTTTGAAAATACTTTTACATAGATTTATTTATTTGATCTAAAATAGAAACAAGTGAGGCAAGCAAGGCCTGTATTATCACCATTTCACAAATAAGGAAAATGGATAGAATGTTTTTTATAGTTTACACAACTAACAGGAATAATCTTTATTTTAAATCAGATTCCAATTCCAGAAACTTTGCTTGAAATTTATATGTTAAGTACTGACTCTTAGGACAAAAATAGAGGTAGTAGACAAGAGTATGATCATAGTTGAGAAAAAAATGAGATTTTGGCAAACATTCTACTCAGTGTTGCTGATATCATATTACATCAACTGGATTAATTGTTCATTGACTTTGAAAAGCAGTTGTAATGACTTTTTTTCCAGAGTATGTCAGTCCTGAGTTCAAGATCAGATTCAGTGGATAATATAAATATTTTTACCTGCCAGGTCTCTTTGAAACAGAAAATATAGTGGGCAGATTTTTTTCCCCTACATAATGTTTTATACTTGATGCTTATTGAATATGTAAAACCAAAACAATAAGAGATGCTATAGGAAGAGGTCAATATTTGGAAGCTCAAAAGGTAAGAGGAAGAGTTTCTAGGTTTATATGTACCATCACCAAAAGAACAATGTAGGATATTGTATATATAAGAACTCATCAGTATATAGACTTTAAGGACTAATCAGGATAAAACTAGGGCGATTGTTCTACATGATAGATATTTTTATGTAACTAAATGGTGTTTAGTTAATGATACTGTTGAAAAGAAATGACTTAGAGTATAATTCAAGTACAGAAGGCGGTTCAGCATTTCTTACATATAAATCATTCTTTATACTGCTACCTCATCTCTAAAAGAGAAAGCAGAATCAAATCATATGAAAACTGTAGAAAACTAGATCAAGAAATCTTTTTTTGGAATGGCATGTATTCAGCAATATGACTGGAATTTACAAACTCAGCAAACTGCTAAGCTTTTTCCTTTTTTTTTTTTTTTTTGGTTTGTTTGATTTAGTATGAGAGTATCATTTTATTGATGGAAAATTGCACCACTGAAATATTTTACACTACAGTCTATTTCAGGATCCCTGGAGGTTTAAGTAACTTAAAGTCATTCTTTGGAGAATGGCAATTGACCTCTGAATAGGTCTTACTTTACAGTGTTATTTACTTCCAAAAGAAATCAGAGGACTGGAAAGATTTGGAAAGTCAATCAATATTTTAGAAAAATAAAGCAATAATTTGTCCACCAGTTTACACTAGTAGTCACTATCAAAAACAGGAAATGACTTAGGTTAAATTTCAACTGAAATACAATTTAAATAGAGGATTCTTGGCTTACGTAAACGTTAACATGAATCATACGTAACCACATTGAAATAATACAGAGATCCATGGGGTTAGTGCACATTATGGAAGTAGAATTATTGTGCAAAACATGTAAACAGTTTCAATGAGTGAATATAATATTGTGTCTCCGAGAACTTCACCAGGCCCACTTACAAATCGAAGTAATCCATTTCTTATCATTTGTGACATTTATGATATGATTTTTGGATGCAGAGTAAGGGGAGCTGAATTGGTATTTGGCAAGTGACATTTTAAAGTAGGAAATTAAATTACAAAGAGGCTAAATGTTGCACCACAGAACCGAAGGGTTTGGCAGGGGCAGAAGCTCCAAAGTCATTTTTAGTATATTCTCTGAAGGATCATTTCAGGGTTTATGCTGAAAACCCTGCATTTCAGTGGTAATTAACAGAAGTTGATCCAGATGACTGTCTGTGGAATAGACTTCATAAACTTACAGAATGGGAATGGACTGTCCATCATGAAGAAAAAAAGACTATCGTAGAAGCAGCTTCATCACAACTACAAGAGAAACAGAACTGTCTGTTTTACACTGATCAGCTGCGAAGCAATTGCACTTCAGCAAATGTCAAGTAGAATACACTAACAATAAATGCTAATGCGGAATGTTTGCAATCAACATTTTGTTCCACAAATTCAAAGGAAAATTTTAGCCAGCTTATATCTCGTCTCTGTATTATCCACCAGAAAGTAAAGTTTCATTGTCATCAACAAGTACTCTATAATTTAGGTGATGTATACAGTTCTATGTTTTCTAACTTAATTAAAGAAAAGTCAGATTTTAGGCCTACTGGAACTTGACCATACCAAACAAAGACATGAACAAATATTCAAAATTACATTGAGATTTATATAAGCAATAGAAATATTTTGCCAAATGTGTTCAATAAAAATGTGTGCTCTAAGGGAAATTTCTGTCCATGAGGCCCAGGGAGACTTTCATGATGTATCATAAACCCCTATTTCTTTAATTCATATTAATAAATTATTTAGTAAATTTACTTTGTTTACTTAGCATCTTTTTTAAGACTATAAATTATATGATTCTGCTACTAATTAGCTGTCCAATCTTGAGCAAGTCAACTGAATTTCTTTATGTCTTGGTTTTCTCAGCTACAAAAGAAGTGTACTGTCTTAGATGATTTCCAAGGACACTTCCAGCTTTCATGTGCTATAAACTTTTGATTATTCCAAATATCATAAAGACTTCTTAAAGAATAACACTGCAAAATCATACTTTCAAACGTATTCAACTTCAGAATTTGAAAAGTTATAGATTTTGTGATGCATATCACCACGATGCAACAAATCTCAAAAGCTGTGATATTTATAATATCACATATACCCTGATATTATGAGTATTTTATATAACCAAGTTTAATATTTGATGATCTAGAAGAGGATTTATGAGTTCTGGAAGCAAACAGAAGATAGGCAGACTTGCATTCATTCTTCCTTACCCTGAGCTTTCTCCCATAGATCCATTCTTGTTGCTGTTGCCACCACTCTCCTTGCCTCTGAATAAAGAAACTCACTTGGCCTACATTTCTCTGTACTCATCCTGTCCTAGATATATATCGCTCAGCAAATCCTGTCAATTAGACCTCCAACAGGGCACAAATGTATTCCATATTCTCTTACAACTGCATTTGTAAGTTTGTCATCTTTCACTGAACTATCACAATAGAGGAACCTAAATTGCCTACTAGTCTATTACTAGCCACTACTTTCCTCAAACCTTACACCAAAGCTGGTGACACAAATTATCAAATATAATAAGTCTAGTCTAATTGTGTATTTTATTTGGTTATTGCAAATAACGTGCAAATATACATGCATGTGTGCATGACTATGTATATGTATACAGTGTAATAGATATATTCCTAACTGTTTAAGATGGGCATGGACACTGCAGTTCACCATAGGCTTCACCTTCTCCTTATTTTATTACAAACTGCTTTACATTTAATAGATGACAAAGAAAACTGAATGTTTCCATCCAGCTACTTTAAGCTCTCCAGATTCATAAATGAATGTAACTGCACAGGCTACTACTATTATTTTAATGCACTCGCCCAATTTGTCCACCCCTAAATCTCCCACTTGCTTTTGCAAAACTCAGCTAAGGTATCGCATCCAAGGAAACCCTCCCTTGAAATCTTCTCTATCTTGGGACTTTGCCAATCTCTAATACTTAAGAGTTGTCCTTATTACTTGTATGTGCTTAACCTATTTTTCAACAAACTGTATTTTAAACATTCACATTTAAAAAACCTGTCTATATCAATAAAAGATAAGCAAATTAAACACAAAGGACTACATTCTTTTCATCTCTTAATTCTTTCTGTAAACTTGCACCTGGTACATGGTAAATGCACAGTGGAAGAATAGAATCAATGCATTTCTGTAGACCAGAGTTTCACAAATAAATTTTACCCTGAAACATCTTAAAATGTAAAATGTATTTATAAAATATTAGTCGAAAATATAGCATGCACTTAGATTAAAAAATAAGGAAAAGATTAATTATTGAGAGATATGTTCAAAATTTGATGTATGTTTGACTTGCAATAAATATTCAGTTGATCTAATAATATATATTTACAAAATGTATATCTAACATAAAGTTGACATTTTGAAATTACACAAAATAATAAGTAGTGATTATTGAATGCATTTTACTTCTCTGTTCACAATCCTTCATTGACTACCCTCTTTATTCAGAATAAACTCCAAAGTCCTTACTGTGTCTATAAAGCCTCCTGCGCTCCAAACATCTTTCGCTTCATCTTTTATCTTTCTCTTCTTCTCACCAGCCACACTGAACTCTTTTACTTTCCTACAGTTTTCCAAGGAAATTAACACCTCCTTGTCCTTGAGTTTTCTCTTCTTTCTTTTGCCCATAGCACTGTTCCTAGATAGCCCACGTCTTCCTCACACGGAATTATGCTTTTGTTCTCTTATATGAAAGGCTTTCTCAGAATATCCTGTACAAAATGGCACCCCCTCATACCATTGGGCTCCATTCTCCTAAGCTAGTTATCACTAGCACTTTGCATAATTTGACATATTATGTATAAATGTGTTCCTCTGTTTGATACCTGAGTCCCTCACAGAACATTAGCTTCAGAAGGGCAAACACTGTCAGGTTCACTTCCTGTTGGGCACATAGTAAGTGCTGAGAATACATATTGATTCCAATACATTAAGATTTCACATAAACTTAGCACCTCAAATGACTCAGTTTAGAAACTGCAGCTTTAAGCATTTTCTTTTCCTTTTTATACTTATTTTTTTAAACCGATGCACAATAATTATACTATTCAGCCAGTCTTGTCATTTGTGACAACATGGATTATCCTGGAGGACATTATGTTAAGTGAAACAAGCCAGGCATAGAAAGACAAACACTGCGTGATCTCACTCAGATGTGGAATCCAAGTTAAAACAAATAGAACAATTTCAACCTTCCCTTATTTAGTCATATTTCCACTAAACAAAACTGTCAATCTTGGCAAAATAGTTATACTTAATCCACATGCAACAAAATTTGAAGTAAGAAAGAAATGTAAATCTACATAAATAAGCTGTAGGTAAATTCTAAAAATGCTTGAACTTTTGCTAAATCTCTTAACCATGCCCATATTTATTTGTATGAAAATGTCATGTAAATATCCCCCAAAATATGAGGAGCTTGGTTTAACATGAAATTTAGCAATATTTTTAAAAGTACAAATACTTTATTCAAACTTAATGTTACTAATAAGCCCTACTGCAGGCAGATTCACTTCCAGGAGTTACATCGTGAAATCTTTTTAAGACTTATATGCTTTTATTAGAATGAAGCCTCTCAGCATTTAACTGTTTTTGAATATTCACAGTCTTCTCATCATAAATTACTATCTGAAAAGAGTTTAATTGGAATAGATTTTAACTACCAAATGTCATAGAATGGAATAACTTAGGGGCTCATTTGTACCCCAAACTACATTTCAACTCATTATGTCCTCTATTTGATATTGCATTAAGCTACAGAAACGGTGAATCAGACATGCCATTAAGATCGCAAAGGCTTAAAAATCAGTACTATGGATTAAAAAGGTATTACTCAAATGTGTCAAAATGGAACCCAACCATGCCTGATCTTAATAAGTCCATTATAAGCTGTATTGATTAAGGAAGCTTGTCAATCATTAAAAGACATTTCACAGAGATATTTAATGTGTTAAGATATTTTAAGATATGAACAATTGAAATAAGCTGTCAGCATATGTTTAAATGATAACCAATCAACTATTGTTTATTGAATAAAAGCACTGAGTTAAGGACTACTGAAAATATAAAGATGCATGAATATAATTCTTATTTTAAAGGACCTAGAATTCAAGTTGGGATGTAGGATATGCACACTTGTTTAAGTTATCTATGTTGGTCCCAAGTTTTGTTAGTCGTAAATATGAAGCTACTCTCATTAATGTATAAACTCTCTTTTTTTTGTCTTTCCTTTTTTTTATACTTCATTTTTAAAATTTCTATACTTGAATAATAACAACAACAAAAATATAAAGCATTGGGAAGTTCCTAAAAACCTATATGTGTAGGTAACACCATTTATTAGTTTCTTATATACTTTTCCATGCAATTCTTCTACATAAAGCAAGCAAATATGAATGTATACTTCTACTTTTTAAAATATGAGTTCTTATACTATATACATTGTATTTTATCTTGAAATTTTCAATCAAAAATAAGTCCTAAAAATATAATGCCTCAGTATTCTTTTCTACAGCTGCATAGTATTTCAAACTGTTTATTTAACCAACCCATAATAAGAAGATACTTAGGAGATTTTTGTTTGTTTGTTTTCCTAATTGATAAAACAAGCAATGTTGCAGTGAGTACTCCTGGGTTTATAAATTGCCTCCCATCGGGAGGTATATGTGTACAGTGGGTTCCCAGAAATAGGACCAAATGTAATGTTGCTGTAGACGGCTTCATTCCTCCCAGAGAATTAAGATTATATTTCATTTCCACCAGCAATGCATGGGAGATTAAGTCCCCTTCTTTAACTGAAATTTAATATGTTTCTTAAAAAAAAAAAAGAAACAAAACAAAACCAGAATTACCATGGTCAAAATAAAATCCATTTGTGTTATAAGCAAAATGTATTATTTCCTTTTTATATAAAGATATAAAATAGCATAAAGGTACATTTTGTCATAGAAACTAGTTTTGGTTCCCATCGCCAAAGGTAGAAGGAAGCTTTCTTTTCGATGGAAGGCAAAGGCTCATCATTCACCCTACGGTGCTTACCTCTGTCTTTTTGCATGTTAGATTATCTCCTAGCACCGTTCCCATCCAGCTAATTGTCTTTATGTCCACGTAAGGACATTTTTCACAGCCAAAAGAAAAACTTTTAGTTTGTAAAAATCCTTTTTCTCATCTGTGACGTTTCTGAGTTCCATCAAGATCCTACCAAATAGGCCGGGCGTGGTGGCTCACGCCTGTAATCCTAGCACTTGGGAGGCCGAGGCGGGTGGATGGCTCGAGGTCAGGAGTTCGAGACCAGCCCGAGCAAGAGCGAGACCTGTCTCTACTAAAAATAGAAAGAAATGATCCGGCCAACTGAAAATATATATAGAAAAAATTAGCCGGGCATGGTGGCGCATGCCTGTAGTCCCAGCTACTCGGGAGGCTGAGGCAGGAGGATCGCTTAAGCCCAGGAGTTTGAGGTTGCTGTGAGCTAGGCTGACGCCACGGCACTCACTCTAGCCCGGGCAACAAAGCGAGACTCTGTCTAAAAAAAAAAAAAAAAAAAAAAAAGATCCTACCAAATAAAAGAATGTTTTGCTGTCCAGGTGGATAAGTAATCATGAGCCCTACAATGTGGCCATTTTAGAATCATTCTTTTGTGAACCTTCGTCAGGCACACGTTATCTCATTATCAAGAGCTCTGACCATTCTCACACCTTTATCTGACTTCACTCATGAGTGACAGGGAAGACCAGACCCAGCAGCTGCAGAAAAAGGGAATCTCAGAGAGATGAGAAAAGCCTACCAGATAATGGGGAGTAAACTGCCCTGGTCGGAGCTACACAGGTCAGATTCATATCATATTATTTTCCTCTACAGCTTAATTTAGAAAAATCACATTTTTTTCACTTAAGGAATTTGGAGATATTTTTATTTTACTTAATCAACTGAGAGCTAGACTTCACAGTCCCTTAGACAAAAGGAAAAAGGGCATCGGATTCAACTCCCAGATGAGTCTATGCTCCTCTAAAATGTATCTTCCTTAGACCTATGTGGCTTGCACAGGGCTGGTGCATCTTTTTTTGAGGAAACTGAATTCTCTTTGTCCTTTAGTTGGAAAGAATTCCCACTGAGTTCTGAACAAGTTAGAGCATTAGAAACGTCACCTGGTGAGCCTTTAAAGAATAAGGAACCTCTACTTCCTCAAAGGGTGGTCAAAGGACACGGATAAAGTGTTCTATTATCTTTATAAATTTTTTAGAACCTTGAATACATCCCCCAAAACTTAGGAGGTACTTTTTGTATCATTTTAAATGCAATAGAAACATAGCAGAGAGAGATATAAATTAATTTCTAGAAATTAAACATCTGGTGAATAGCAACATTGGATTTGAAATCTAGTTATTTTCTGGAGGTGAAAATAGAAAGCTGTCTCACATTTTGTTATATATATATAGTTGATCCTGACTGTTCATGGTAATCATGTGTTATAAAATCAATGCAAATACTGAATTAGGGAATATTGCACCATTACTCCTAGGGGAAATACAGGATGAGGTCTCCACAAGCCTCTTGTCACAACATATTATAACAAATCAATAACATTGTTTTATGTGTATTTCTGTTAAAAAATACCTTATTTAATATGTATTGTTGATTAAAACATTGAATTCATGGCCAACAGCACTATAACTCATGCCTGATGAACCTTATGCAGCATACATACCATGTCCCTTGACTCACGATTGGGTTACTTCCTGATTAACCCAGGGTAAATTAAAAATATTGTAAGTCAAAAAGTGCATTTAATACCTTGATAAACCCATTGCAAAGTTGAAAAATCCTATGTCAAACCACTGTAAATTGAGGGGCATTTGTATTTTCTCCTCAAGGCACATCAAAGCCTTCTTGTTCTTAGAAACTCTAGACAGCACTTTGAACTGTGCTTGGGGGCTGCATTAAATAGCAAAATCAGTAAGAAAAAACCCCACAAAAATGTGAAAAATATGGCACTAAATAGCAACATTGGATTTGAAATCTAGTTATTCTTCTGGAAGTGAAAATAGAAAGCTGTCTATAGTTAACACCTTTCTCACAAAATCAGTATGAACTAAAAGATACTAAATGAGTAGGGATTAAAAGATAAAGACAACAGAAAGATAAAAATTAAAATATCCATTTGATTATTGATGAACTCTTAACTGGAGGAGGTGGTTTTAGTCAATGCAAAAATGGACTCCCTAATACTGAGCCCCTGACTTACCAACCCACCTGGGAAATGCAGGCTCAAGTGGCAGCCTGGCCTTGTAAAACTTAGAGCATGAAGGTGCAAACCAAAGGCAAAATCCAGAGTCAAGAGAGTGAATGGTGGGACAGCCACATGCTGTTATGCAGCATAAGTGTATGTCTCTTGTTTCAGAAATAAACATCAGGTGCAATAAGCTAGTGTCTCTAACTATCAAGTGATGATTCTTGTTATTTTCTAGGGTTCTAATAAGGCATAAACATTTTATATACGTTATTTCACATAATTCTTAACATAATTATGAAGCATTATACAAAAATCCCATTTAAAATTTTTTTAAATTGGCCATGAAAAATGATAAGTAAATGAGGTAATACATATGTTAATTAGCTTGATTTAGCCACTCCACAATGTATACATATTTCAAAATATGATACAAATGATAAACATATACAATTTTTGTCAATTTAAAAAATGAAAAAATACAAATTAGAAAAAAACAAAAAACACCATTTTACAGCTGAGCAAATTGATGATCAGAGAAAATAAAGATTTTTGCACATATTTTACAATTAGAAATGGTAGAAATTGGATCTTTAGAAAGATCTGTAAGTCTGCAAAGTTCACAAGCAGAGCTGTTCTGCAGATAATCCATGTAAAAATCCATCTACTTGCTAAAATCAAACACAAATTTAATGAAATATGAATATGATTTCTAGGCTTATTCAGTCTTTGGATGTCCAGCTCAGTTTATTTAAATTCTTCACACTGGTAGTTCTGAGTTCACTGATATCAAATGACATATGAATTTCCACATCATTTTCTCACTTCATTTTCTGATTGACATTTATATTTTAGTCTATGTCAGATAAACTAGAATTGGAAATTATGAAGTCTTAGTTCTTTAAACACACTATTAAGTATTATTTAACTTAGTAGTGATATGCTATTCCCAGAAAGGTATAAGTCAAATTCATTTTCATTCAAGAAATATTAACAATTATTGAACCCTTTGTTTTAATATTCATCAGCTTCCCTATAGTTTTACCTCTTCATTGATGGCTCTCTGAAGTACATCCTCTGAGTAATTTGGTAGACCTACACCTTTAAAATCCTTCTAATGAAATAAAGGTTCTACATAGGAAGTGGATACATTTAAATCATTGTCATGACATTTTCCCTTACTTTCAACAATATCCAACTATTTCATGATCAGTGAATGTCCTAAAATTTATATATTTTCTTAACTCTATGTATTTATAACACATATATTCATACACATATATCTTGAATGTTTTCAAAAGTTATCTAAGAATTGTCACATATTATCTCATTGAAAATAGTTCCATTTTTCAGCAAAAAGCATGCTTTAGGCTTCTCGTCTTGCTTGTCAGCTAGAAAAAAAAAACAATGAAAAACTAAATATGAGGGAGGAGAGGGTCTTGATTAGTGAGCTGGATCCAGTACTAACTACCAATGCCTACTTGTTGTTTGAGAAGTGTTAATTCCTTTCTCAAAGAACCCTCCAGTCTCTGGTATCCTAGGACAGCAGTTATAGAATAAGAAAAATGACTGAATATGCAACTCTAAAATATAAGAATTATTCCTTGGGGTTTAAGTGTGGGCCATCATCACTGCAACCTTTGGGACCTTGCCACGCAGGTAATCGTGACGGCATTGGGCAAGGAGCCATCCTACACTGAGGGACAAATTTCAATAAAGGATTCGTATGGCAGCAAAGAAGAAAAGACAAAAGTAACTTATATCCCTGTCTAGTTCTTGCTCTTTGTGTTAGGGACTTGGGGGCATTCCTGTGGACTAAGTGAAATGATAGGGGCTGCCTTAGTCAACTTGGACTACCAAAACAAAACACCGTAGACTGGTGGCTTACATGAAGAAAGTTTGTTTTCTCACAGTTCTGAAATCAGCCCTGACTAACCCCAAATCAAGGTGCTGGATGATTCAATTCCTGGCGAGAGCTCGCTTTCTGGTTTACAGACAGCTGCCTTTATTCTGTGTCTTTACATGGAAGAGAGAGAGAGAGAGAGAAAGCATTCTTTGGATTCTCTTCTTATAAGGACACTAATCCTATTAGATCAGAGCCCCATTCCTATGGCATCATTTAACCTTAATTACCTTCATAAAGGCCCTTCAAGTATAGTAACACTTTGGCTGGGGCTTCAAAATATGAATTTTGGGGTAACACACACATTCAGTCCATAACAGGGGCCAAGGAATGGATAAGGGGGAATGCTTGAAGAAAGAGGTATAAGATTTCCTGATCAGTTGGAGCAGTAGTGATAATAGTTAATCAGAGAAATCAAAGTTATTACAGTTTTTGTTTGGCAGGATGATAGTACCAGTCATACGACCTACACGATATATAAAAAGAAAATAAAAACTTAAATGATGTTAATTTTCTAAGTTACTGAAATTAAACTGATATAGATACAAATAAGCACATTTGATTGTTTATAGATGTAGATACAAAATCTTCTGAGCAGTAATCAGATGTTTTGATTGCATTGAGCCTTTTTTTTTAAAATCAAAGCTATAAATAGTTTCTAGCTAGGGATGGTATTATACATTAATAAAAGATTATAGCATTCCTCTTAATAAAAAAAATTTAAGACCAAGGTTTCTAAACAAGTTAAAGACCCTGCTTGTTTTTAATACAGACTTTTCCTCTAGTGTTTATCCTCTGAATGCTACATGAATAAAATAGACCTATGTAAATAAAGGACATAATCTTTAGAAGCCTTATGGCAGTGTTCTTACTGGCTAATTAATTTACATGGAGACCTACGGCATTTTTCATTTCCTCCATATAAACTTTCCATTCCCAATTGCCATGAAGAATTTCATCAGCAATTCTATCCTTTGAACAGCATTTCAGTTTCCCTGAGATATGGTGAAAATGTATGAAAGCTACCTCCCAAATAAAGTGGCCACTTCCCTGGAAGCCAAGAATGAATAAACAATGTCAAAGATGAAAAAGTATAAGAAAATAGATTAGATTTTATATAAAAATCTTTAACTTCTTTAAAGTACACGAGATTCATAGATATGTTAATCTCTATAAATGTTTAAGATATTATTTAATACTTTAATAATATTATTAAAGTGTATATTATACACAATATAATATATACAATATAATATACACTTTAATTTGTGCATAATACTATACACAAATATATAATATTTAATTTTTAAAAGTTTCCATCAGGCTTCATATATCCTAATATCATCTACATGTCTACTAAAGAGACTCATAGAATTTGTTTTTGCAAAGTAAAAGGAGACCAGTAGAAAACATAATAAATATAATGTTATTTGAAATGCCACTAAGACAGCTAGCCATATCAACCCTGTTTTTGCAAAAACCATCACTTATATATAGATATATATAAAACCAGGGAATTTCTTCCCCAACTCATGCACTACTCTATCATCAGTATATCTTATAGAATTAATAAAATCATATTAATAGAAGCAGGAATTTCTGTATTCCATATAATTATAAAAATTTTAAATTATATTTTAAATCTTGCTCATGCTAATTTTACTAAATGGAGCAATCATGTTATAGAATTTGCCTTTCACATGCTTCTACTTAGTTAAGTCTCCATATGTGTATCCTTCTCTGCAACCATATTTATACATTTTCTGCTCATGCCAGATATAACACTTGATAAATTTAAAGAACTGTGCATTCTGAGACATGAATGCATGCAAATTTAGAATTCAAGGTAACACTTCCATTTTATCTAATTTTGGATGAACTTAAAAAATATTTTCCAAGTGGTTTTGCAATTTTTATAAGCCGATCATAAAACAGAAGGTATGATTCAGTTAGCGTTGGTATTTTTGAGGTAAAGAACAACCAAAACAAAAACAAAAATCACACTCTTACATTCATCCAGTGAAATATGTAAGATAGATCATAGTACAAATATGTCAGCATTGATGACAGGAAATGAGCTTAAGCATGAAAAAGTTGAAGGTATATTTTCCTTAGAGAAAATATATTTAAAATTTTGAATATGTACATAATTGTGATCAACAGCTACTCATATGGCTCCCAGTGATGCCTGCCTCTGAGTGTTTGTACCCTTGGGTAATGTTCCATTCATTATAGGCTGGATCTAGTGCCTTGCTTCTAAGGAACAGAATACAACAAAAGTAATGCGATGCCACTTCTGTTATCAAATTATAAAAGACTGTGACTTCTGTCTTTTGGGAGCTTCTCTGGCTTGTAGTGATGAATCCAGCTGCTGTGTTTTGCTTGGGCTGTCCTGTGAAAAGGCCCAAATGGCAAGGAAGTGGGAGCAGCTTCCATCAAAGGCCAGCAAGGAATTAAACTCCAACAGCCTTCAAGACACCGAATCCTACCAACACCCAATGAACCAACAACCAATGAGAAAGTTTGGAAGTGGATCCTACCTCCATAGAAGCTTGAAATGACTGCAGCAACTGAAATCTTGATTGAAGACTTGTGGGAGACCCTGAACCCAAAGGTCCATGTAAGGCATACTCAGATTCCTGATCCACAGAACCCATGAAATAATACACGTGTGATGTTTTTAAGCTCCCAAATTATGGATAACTCGTCATGCAGCAATAAACAACTAATACAATAATTAATATAAATAATGTTTTACTTTAGGGCAATAACAATGTTCTATTCCATCAAATAGTTACATGATATTATGTTTCAATGTCTCCTATTCTATAGCTCTTTGTTACTGTATCTGCAAAATGAGAACTCTGAGAAAGAGTATCCAGGTCTAAAGTGTATCTTTTTTACACAATATTATTACAAATCCACATCTAGTTTTGATGTCAAAATAGAAAATAGAGATTACATTACATATGCATGAAAAAGTACCTAGTTCAGTGCCATTCACTGTTAAAATGCTCAGAAGATATGATGAAACAAATGTTTGCCAGAGTTGTTTGCTGCAAAGACAGCAAGCCTAGAGTCTCAGTTTAGCTTGTTTCTTGATTAATTTGGATTTAAGAAATAGGGTGGAAAGGAATGAGGGGGCTAAACTTTTGATCTGCCCAGTGAAAAATTTTCAGTTGTTTAGCATCTTTCACAGATGTATACTTTAGATTTACTTATGTTTAATTTTTTTAAGATCAATTCTTAAACTTTCTGTAGAGAAATGTTTAGAATATCAGAATAAAAATAAATGTGTGAAATACACATTCACAGCCTTAGATTTTCAAGTTTAATAAGCACATGATTTTAGCAGGGATACAAGTTGAAAAGCTGAAAAGGTGGGTGAGGAATGATAAGTGAGTAGCTGTTCTGTTTGGTTTTTATATTTTAAAATTCAAAAATTTAGAAGCACTGATTCTCATGGCCTTTATGACTTCTCATGTATACATTGGCCAGAATCCCTCTGTAGGATAGTTACATGAAATATTGATTTTGCAACATTATTGTAGTCCATAAAAGATGCCTGCAAATTCTTCGCTATTCCTTCCACTGAGAGATAAGGGAAAAATCCACCTCCCTTTGAATCAAGGCTGGACTAATTCATTAGCTTGACAAATGGAATGTGGTGAAGTGACATTCCGGGACTTCCAAAACAAGTAATACTTTTAGCTTCCACCAAGACCTCCTGTAATGCATGCTCTTGGTGAAACCAACAACCATGAAAGAAGTTCAGCTTCCATGAGATCACCATGTTGGAAAGCCCATATGCAGGTCAACAGTGTGAACTGAGTCTGGCTTCTTAGCTGTCCCCACCAGGTACCAGACATGTGACTCTGTAGACCAGCCCTATGCTAGCTACCACTGAATGACACCATGAGAGCAGAAGAATTACCCAGCTGAACTCTCCCTTAATTCTTGATGAACTATGTTAAAGTGGTTATTGTTTTCAGCTACTTAATTTTGGGGTAGTTTGTTATATAGCAATTAGTAACTGGAAATATCATCATACTTATCTAATTTTAACCTAAGTGTTTGATGTCTAACCAAATGCGTGGTAGCCTCAAAGTGTAAAAAATGCTTTGCGATGTTATCCAGAAGTGATGATTTAGGCCCCAAATTATATGGGACAAAGGTGTCATTGGAGATCCCTAGGGAAATCATAAAGAAAAAAAAATAATAAAACAATTAGTGGAAGTTCATATCAGGAGCATATGACTTTATAGAAATGCTATATTTCTATATTTCTATTTCTGTGGAAAAATATAAAAATAGATATATATGTATATATTTGTACATACATAAATACATATACTTACATACTTATGTATGACATATAGTATGTGTATTATACAAGTTCTGAGTTAAAGAAGGTCTTCATTTATTATTTTATGTAGACAACTACATTGAATGAAATTTACCAATTTATTGCAGTAAAGCTTGTGATGACCACAATAGACAAAACTGGGTAAAGGATGGCCCTGAAGGAACTCTGTCTTGAAAAGACTCATAGCTCTTTATGTAGCACATACTTCACCACAGAAATAATTACATGCCTTCCCTACCCAAGAGGAAAAAAAAAATCTTTATTCAGGTTAATATTGAATAAGAAAAGTGATAGCTTGATTAACAAATTCCTAGTGAATTTCTTTCTCAAAAATCCCAAGTTAACAAAGGCTGTCTTGTATACCAAATAGGACCTAAGGTAGGTATCACCAATGGGTAAAAACTTATTAATGGTTTTCCATAATAATATATAAGCCTGGTTTTCTAAAAAAAGGAAAAGAAAGCCAAGGCATATACGAGATTTAATGAGAAGCATCCACCTGGCTGTTGCATCAACCATAGTTCATCTTAGAGGCAAACACATTTTTTCATTTGTCAAGACTTCTTATGTTTCACTCCAAATATTCACTATCAAGTGTAAACTACTACTTCATGATTTATATTCATTAGATACTGATTTAGATATTTTCTGTTGATATTTTTCATTGACATTCAACTACAAGAGATACTGATTTAGTTCTCTTATGCCATTCCATTCCCTTTCCTCTCTAATTATTCTTAATTCTATTATTCAAATTCAAACTCCACACTTAACCTTGCACTCCTTCCACAAATAATTTTACATTTTTAATACAAAATACTTACAAAATCCTGATTACTCACTTTTGAAAATTTACCATATTAAGTGATTTTTGTGAAGATATGTCAGTTTTTAAATTAGAATTTTTACATATACTCAAAATTATTCATAACATAATGCCATAAATTTTCCTAAATATCTGATCAAATATGTCCGTTTTCTTCCCAACTATTCCCTTTCAGCTCCAGTTGTAAGATTTTCAGTGAGGCTTTCGAAATTATTTTCAGAAGGGTCATATAGGAAAAACTAATAAAAGGTATTTTACATTAAAAAAATTCTCTGCTATGTCTTGTTAAGAATATCATGTCTCCTCAAATCCTAGAGGCTGACACCTCCTGGTGTGATAGCTCCTCTCTACCTATGTGAGTCAGCATGATACCTCAGCACAGGAAATCTACAAGGACATAATGTTCGCTAAATTAGCCTTCAGAAAGGTAATTGTTGAGTTAATAATAATAATAATAAAAAGGCATGTTTTTGGTTGGAACAACATATTTGAAATGTTCTTAAATATTTATCCTCCTATTATTATGATAATTAATAAAAGATAAAAGTCTTAAAATATCTTTGAGAAACTAAGTAATACATATTATATACTGAAAGGTTTTTTGCTCTCTCCTAGAATTTTCTTGTTTGCTGCCCCAGAAATGCTTCAGGGAATCCTGTCTGTAAAGAGGTATTCGACTTTCTCTTTCAGGTTAGGGCAGACATTTAATTTTGAGTAACTAAAGATTATGCTAGATTCATATTCTATTCAATAATTAATAGTTTCCCTCTTCATTGCAAATGATAGAATCAAATGTGTTTTTTATGTATTTCTCACAAAATGAAGGTAAAATTTTCTTACCAAATTGTCTTTCTGAACTGTATAATGTCCAAGTGAAGGTATTGTCTACTTGGAGATATATGTGCTTGATTTCTCAACTGCCTATTGGAAAATTGTTAATTTTTTCTCTTCCATTTTAGCTTTTAGAGCATGACTTTTCTTACTTGGTTTTGTTACATTACCATTTTATATATGCTTTATAAGCAAATAATTTTTAGGCTTAAATTTAGTGTAAGAAATTTTAGTTTCTCAGAATAACACAGATTAGATATCCTGAAAATATTCTCAATAAAAGCACCAAAATGAGCTGAATAAAATAGAATAAACATACTTTAAATGTATAATCAAGGTTATAAGTCATTAAAATAATTCTATTTGAAGAGAAACAAAGATTCTAAAAGATGCCAAATAAAGACAAAGAGAAAAACCTACCTTTCAATACATGGCACTAAAATTATAAAACACAGAAGATATCATGAAGGTTTTAAACACAGTCAGAGAGATAGGAAAGAATACCAGACAAATACGAAGCTTCTGGACAGTCACTTTCAAAAGAGCATGAAATAATACCTTTCAAATTATAAAGAAAAAATAAATGAAAAACTTACAATTTTATACATAGCTAATGTGTTATTTTGTTAAAAATCAGAATACAGACATTTTCTGAGAGATAAACCTCAAATATCGGACAAATTTGAAGGATGTCTTTAAGGAGAAAGAAAATTGTATTCAGAAGGGTAAAGATGAGATAGAAGGACTAATAATCACCAAGAAAATTAGTAAATGTAACTAAACACAAAAGTATTATTTAAAAATAGCAATAATAATTAATTTGAATTAAAAATAAAAGAAATCTAAAATGCTGGGCAACAATTAAATACAAAAATGATAGGGATAAAAATTTTAAATTCTTTGAGATTATTGAATAATTTTATTGGAGGATGCAGGTATTCATTTATTCTAAATTCTGTTTTAGTGTCTATGCAAAATGTTTGGTGTCGTATGAAAAAAATTACAGATTAAATTCATATTAGAAATGAAAATTTTTAAAATTAAATACTTAGGCAATCAACTTAAGAAATACAAACATAGCTGGGCATGGTGGCATATGCCTGTAGTCCCAGTTACTGGGGAGGCTGAGGTGGGTGGATCGCTAGAGCTCAGGAGTCTGTTTCAGTGTGCAATGATCACACCACTGACTATCCTAGGCAACAGAACAAGGCCGTGTCTCTAAAAATAAAATAAAATAAAATAAGACAAAGACAAAATGAAAATGAGATAAGAGTGGAAAGTAATTAAATAAATTCCTTTTTAATAGAACAAATAAAGGTAGCTTCTTTGTAAAACCAAATAAAGGAAACATGCCTCTGCCAAGATTATTACAGAAAAAAAAATGCTGCTATTGAATATCCCTGGGTTCAAAAATGAGACATTTCCAGGTGTATTAGTCAGGATTCTCCAGAGAAACAGAATCAATAGGACATGTATAGGTGCATAAGAGGAGATCTGTCATGGGAATTGGCACACAAGTATACGGAGGCTTAGAAATCTCATGATATACCATCTGCAAGCTGGAAAGCCAGTGGTGCACATCAGTCAAAGTTGCAAGTCCTGAAAACCAGGGAGCTGCTCATATAAATCTCCGAATCTAAAGGCCTGAGAACTAGGAGGTCTGATACCAAAGGGCAGGAGGAAATAAATGTTCCAGCTCAAGAAGACAAAGTAAAAATCTGCCCTTTCTCTGCTTTTTAGTTCTAATTGGCTCTCTACAATTTGGATGATGCCCATCACATTGGTGACTGATGATGTTCCATCTTCTTTACTCAGTCGACCAATTCAAATGCTAATCTCTCCTGGAAACACCCTCATACACACACGTCCAGAAATAATGTTCTACCAGCTATCTGGGCATCCCTTAGCCCAGTCAAGTTGACACATAAAATTACCCATCACCCTAGGGATATAGAGGAAAATAAAAATGATACAAAAATACAATCAATATATTTATTTAAATGAATGTAAAACTTATGTGACTTGTAAAATTTCCAAGAAAGGATAATTTAACAAACATTAACAGAATAAAATTTTAATATAATAACTATTAAAATATTCCATCAGAAGTTTAAAATCTATCCTCAACAAACACACACTCTTAAGAAAAAAACAGAAAACAATAATGATTTTAATGTGTAATTGTCAAAATGTTCAAGAAACTGATAATTACACTTTATAAAACTCCAATGAAGCCAGGCATGGTGGCTCATGCCTGTAATTCCAGCTTTTTGGGAGGCTGAGGCAGGAAGTTCACTTAAACCCAGGAGTTTGAGATCAGCCTGGATAACATAGTGAGATTCCAGCTCTGCAAAAAATAGTCAGTGTTGGTGGCATGCCCCTGTAGTCCTGGCTACTCAGGAGGCTGAGGCAGGAGGATCCCTTGAGACCAGGAGTTTGAGGTTGCAGTGATAGCACTGCACTCTAGCCTGAGAAAAAAGAACAAGACCCTGTCTCAAAAAACAAACAAACAAACCAAAAAAAAAAAAAAAAAAACTCTTATGGAAAGTAGGAGAAAGTTGTTATCCAATTCATTTTGTGGATAGTATGTCCCAGAATAGTATTACTCAAAGTAGCCAGTTGGTTGTTTGTTATTGATTGGCAATGAGATGAGTTTATATTAAAATATAAATCAATGTGCTACTTCCTTTACTGAGAAAGTCTTGCTTCAAAAAGAAAAGATAAAAGAAAACAAATGTCAACTGAACTAAAATTGGCATGCTTGGTGATGTAGTTGATTTTTATTCTGGCTCAAGGACTTTATTTTATTGTGATCCAGTCAAAAACACTTCAAAACCACCACCAGGTTGCACATCACACATTATGTAACTTTGTTCTAGAAACTAAGATAGAAAGGAAAAATTCCAATAAATA
Organism: Varecia variegata; assembly: GCA_028533085.1. NCBI lineage: Eukaryota > Metazoa > Chordata > Mammalia > Primates > Lemuridae > Varecia > Varecia variegata. The sequence goes on from CM052443.1 coordinate 32,788,610, forward strand.
CTCAAACTGAATTTATTAGGGAAGTAAAACTAAAAAGCCGAAGTCATTTTTAACCCAGGAATTTCATAAAACTTAACACCAGTGCAAAATAAATGAGTAGGAAAAATAAATATAAAAATAAAGAACCTTCCTCCTTCTTTAACCTGAGACAGGAAACCAAAAAAACAAAACAAAACAAAACAGAAAACAAAAAAAAACACCAATGACATGGTGGTATAAATACCACCTCACAGTGAAAATCATAATCTACTACTTAAAATCTGAAAGTAAATATAAATTATAATCATCATGTTTTATATCCAATATGTACACTGGAAGTAATAATCAACTATTTGAAAATAAAAAAGGACATAATTACAAAGATTTGGAAAAAAGAAATGATAAGTATACCATCACGTAGAACATCCAATGGACTCTACAGAAAAATTATTGGAATAAATAATATTGTACACTAAGATTTCTGGATGTCATTTCTATAAATCACTTCTATTTAAAAATGTAATTTTTAAAGATAATTTTAATTTTTCCCCAATATAAGATACACATAGAACTATATCTAACAAGTCTGGATAAAAACTCTAGAAAAAAATATAAAATTTTAATTGAAAGGCTTTAATGAAGAAGTAATTAAATGAACAGATATAAATGAAGAGGTTATGAATAGTAAAGCTCAAAATATTAAGGATGCAACTTCTCTTCAAATTAATCTTTAAATTAAATGCAATGCCAATTAGCAGTGTTTTAAGGAACTGAGAAAGATGGTTAAAACAGGTATATGGAAAAATAGAGATCGAGAATAGCAAAGATAACTCTGATTGAGGAAAAAACCAGAAGAGTTGGAATTATTATAAACATATAGTAATTTAAAAATAATTTAGTATTGGCTCAGTGACAAAGAGATAGCATAGAATGTGAAAGGCTAAGGTAAACTGGCATATAGTGTAGGATTGGATAATATATGTTATAATAGATGAAGTTAAGATACGATGGGCTATGATAGGCAAGAATAAAATAGAATAGAATTGAATTTAGTAACAAAGTGTTTAGTAATAGGTCCACCAAAGCATGAAAACTTAACGATTTTAAATAAGTGCCATGACTGATGATGAGTGAAACAATGGCATATTTAATAAAAGCTACTGGGAAAATTGTCACTCCTATGGAAAAAAAAAAAATCAAGTCTTGACACAATGACTTTAATCAGAAATATAAAACTTTTAAATTTTGATATAAATAGAGAATAAATATATTTTACCCTGAAAATATCCAGTTGCCATAATAATAACCTATTCTCATCACCATCCTACTCCCCTATATTCCTTAATTACTGAGAATACAGTCCTTGGAACCAAAATTTATTTTCATAGATAGAACAGTGTTCTCAATAATTGATAACTCTTATGTCCCCACCATCTACTGATTGAAAAGAAACTAATCTCAGTCCTAATCTTGTCTTTAAACATGCACAAAAACACACAGACCCCCGTACCCGGCCCGCAACACACACATACAGTTATGGACTGAATGATTTTGTCCCTTTCCCCAAATTCATATGTTGAAATCCTACCTCCCAAGGTGATGTATTAGGAAGTTAGACCTTTGGGAGGTGGTTAGGTCATAAGGTGGAGTCTCATGAATGGGATTAGTGTCTTTATAAAAGAGACCCCAGAGAGCTCACTCTGTCCTTTCTGCCATGTGAGGACACAGGGACAAGAAAGTCAGGTGTGGATCCCAAAGCAAGCCCCCACCAGACACTGAATCTGCTGGTGCCTTTGTTAGCACCCTCCAAGTGGAGGTTTTTCCAAGTTCTTGGTGATCATTGAGAAAAGAATTTCAGGACTCACCATGTAAGCCAAACAAGCAGCTTTTTAAAATTGAAAGTGAAAGTACATGCTTAAGAAAAAGAGAGCGGGCAGGTCGGAAAAGAACAGCTGCACCAGGAGGAAGTGGCTTTTGGACTATAAAGTCTTACTAACTGAAGGGAGGAATATTCACGGCTAAAGGGTTGACTTTTACTTAGGATTTGGGTAGCAAGTCTAGAATTGGTTTCCCTCCCATTTTTCTACCTTAAATGGTTGTCTCTGAACTGTCATGGTGATTTCAAGGGTGGAGATTTTTAAAATCACAGTGTAAATGATATTATAAATTATAAATTATAAAATTCATGTCAGGTGACAGAAATAGCTGATAAGCCAGTTGAAGCTGGTTCTTAACTGTGGTTATTAGCCCCTCTAGTTATTAAGTAGTTTCTACTTGAGGGTTGTTTACTTTAACACCTGCATCCGATCTTCAAGTCCCTGCATCCAGTCTCAGCCCTGCCTCCTAGTCTCCTACTCTAAACACCTTGATCTTGAACTTTCAGCTTCCAGAACTGTAAGAAATAAGTATTTGTTATTAAGCTCCCTAGTCTATGGTGTTTGAGTTATAGCAGCCTGAACAGGTGAAAGAAACACACATATACACATACACGCAAACACCAGACCCTCCTGTACCCTTTTCAAGTTACTATTTTAGAAAACAATGGGCATTGTGAAGCCATCTGTTATTTCACTTCCAGCAAGAGTAAATCAAAACCTTAACTCACTCTTGAAGCTCAGACTCGGGGGGTTGCGAGGGGCATGGGCAATATACTTAACTAGAACTGTTGTACCCCCATAATAAGCTATAATAAATAAACAAAAACTTCAAAAAAAAAAAAAAACCTTAACTCAATGATTTGTTTCTTCCTTACTACTAAAACATCTTTCGAAAGACATATTCCCAGTCTTTATTGATTATATAAATTTAGAATTCAATTCTCAAAGTTTGTTTTATGTATGTAAAGTGTGTATAAAACTGTTTCTCAACTAGAATTCTAACTTCAAACATTAAGGAGTTTGCATTACTCTTGCTGTTATAAAAAGTCCTCATGTTGTAAAGTAAGGAATTTTCTTTGCAAATGAGTGTAAATGAAAAGGTATTGAAAGCAATGATATATTCTAATGATAAAGTGAAAAATCTGCAGTGAATGATAATAGCATAACCATTAACCTTAAAGGGATTTTTATGGGTTTTTATTTTTTGACTCATCCCATAGAACACTTGATTTAAAGATTAGAATACAAATGATTAATGTGGTGACCCCATAAAAGCAATGGCAGAACTGACAAAAAAAGGGAAAGGAGCAGTGGAGAGGAGTGTATGCATGCTATGATAATTTACTCATGATATGTAATGCAGAGTCAAAAGGATGAATTGAGAAATGCACATTCAAGCATAGCATCAAAGTTATAAATATAACTTAAAGAATAATTTAAAAATATACACCTAGCTAAATCAGGTAGGGAAAGAAGTATGGATGTAATATAGGTGTAGTAAATTCCTTAGCTTCATAAAATCATAAAGGTGAGACTATATTCTTTTTAACATTATAATGGTGACCCACAAAAGAAATAATAGAAATATTTTAAAGTTTCTATCTCTGTGACATAAGCTTAAATTTGGAGAAGAGGAGAGAGTTACTTCTGAACTGCGTGAATATTTTTCCAAATTCATATATTAAAATCATTTATGTGTAATTAATAGCGCATTTTATAGCTTGATAATTTTAAAGAATCAGCTGAACTTTTTTAATATCAGAAAACAGAGCTCATAATAAACTGAAATTTTAAAAAATCAGCATCTTTAGTACACATTTTCCTGCATCCAGATTAAGACTATTAAGTAATTCTATTTAAAGATTTAATTATCAGAAGGTGCATTTTGTGGCTAACCCATCCTGGTGAACTCAATGGATTGCAGTTTTGCACAAAAGTGTCCTTCAGGAAGGTTTCTTTATGATAGAGGTGGGCAATTAGCTTCTCCCATCTAATATGTTTCCCAAGCTAAGATAATGCCTTATATGTTTGTGATACACAGTTCTAGGCCTTCACTTTTTATGAAAAATAAATATATATCACAAAATGCTTTTTGAGAAACTATTGATTGATTATGGCTGTAGGTATTTTTGCATTTAACTTCCACATGAGATGGGGTGTCCCATCTAGAATTGAAAGTAGTTTTTTAAAAATTATACAGTAAAAGTTAAAATTTAATAATTATGTTCTTTTTATTTAAATATATATTTTTGTTTCAAAAATTACAAAGAGTGCTTCTAGTTTGAACATTGACCAATGGCTTACCCATTAATTATGGTCCACAAATATTCCTCATCAATAAACCTCACTGAATCAAACAATATTAAATAGAGAATAGTATAAGATGTGTCAAGGCAAACATGCATTTCTCAATTTTCTCTAAATTCAATCTTTGTATCATATCAAATTACCACCAAAATACATTAGAAATATATTTTCATATTTGGTTGTTTATGATAGAATAGGCTTCATAGAATCAACAATTTACGATTCACAATTATAGCCTTGGTAAGTGAAACGTGAGGCTTAAATTATACAGATGCAATGTCCTCTTTTCAAAATAATCATCCCCAATTAAGAAAAATATTATGCATAAAGTTAATTTAAAAATTTTAGGTCATGTTTCAGATAATGTGAGAGTTAAGTGTATATTGTTTTATTAATACCAAATAGGATTTCCGAATCTTTTCTCCTCACTATTGTTTTTCAAAAAAGAAAGAAAGAAAGAAAGGAACAGTTACTATTTTTCTGTTATGATTTAGGGTAAGTCCTGACTGAAAGCCCCAGAATAGGGTCTATTTCACAAAAGTCAACTCCCTTGCCTACTTTTTAAACCCTTCATATTCTATTCCACTTTACCTCATCAGCTTTAGTTTCCAAAATACACAGTGGATGAAATCCTGTTTTTTTCCTTGAGCCTTTTCAAATTTTCTAGTCCTGTTGAATATCTTATTTCTTGAACCCCTATTGCATTTAAAGCCACCTTATGTAATACTAATATTCTCAAATCATGAAGTGTTTTTTTTTTGTTTGTTTATTTAGTAAGTCTGTTTGTGATGGGAAGCAAAAATTTCATGTCCTAGATATTCTTATAGAATATTGACCCAGTGCCCCTACAGTGACATAGAATTCATAAAAATCAAATAGGAAATTAGGAAACATATACAGGAAAACAAGGAACCATTGGTATAATAAGATTTTACAAGAAAAATTAGTATTTTTTTGAATTTTTTTTCTTGAAGAAGTATCAGGCAGTCCCCAAAATATCTTTAGCCTTCTGCAGTTTATGTGGAAACATTACTTACACAAAGAGAATCATTTTGTTTTTAAATTCTCTTTATGTTACTTACTGTTAGTTGCACAATCAAAATTAGGAGTCCCCATTATCCAGCCAGCAATGCTATGTACCATAAGTCCATAATTTCCAGGTTTATTTTCAATATGAAATCAGAGAGACAAGATATATCCTATCACAAAATTGTTTTGTGGATAGGACTCTAATTTATCTTTCCATCAGCGAATGGCACTAGCATGAAGGTTCTGGTGTAAGGTCATTAGCTTGTTTACGAGGAAGTTGGATTGCAACCATTCTTCTTACAGGTAGCTCCCTGTAGAGGGGAAAAAGGTTATAGATCTCCTGTTAATTGCTTCCTACCCATTTGGACTATATTAAATTTAAGGAGTTCTGTTTTTTTTTTTATCATAAGAAATAATTAAGAGAGGGCCTAGGCAACCCACTAAGTGCCAGAAAAGATTTAAAATACATGTATCCAACAAAAACTTAATATTCAGAATACTCGAAGAAATATAAATCGATTTATTAATAAAAAGGCAAAACAACAGGAAAAAAAAAAACAGGCAAAAGGCACCTCTAAATAGGATACCTAATGGATAACAAACCTATGGAAAGGTGTTTAACCACTGAGAAAATCAAACTAAAACAACAAAGAGATACAATTACACACTCACCGGAATGATTGAAATAGAAAAGACAAAAAAATGCCCAACATTAGTGAGAATATAGAACAACCAGAATTCTCATACATTGCTGGTATGAGTCTATACAAGTGCAATCATTTTGGAAAATTGTTTGAAAGTATCTACCAAAACTGAAAATGGGCATACCACATAACTCCACAATTCCACTTCTGATAATATATGCATCAGAAATATACACACATATTTACTATAAAAGTATGTTCTATAATATTCAAAACAGGACAATTTATGAATAACCACAAACTTAAAATTTCCTAAATGCTCTATCAACAATTGAATAAGTAAATAAATACGTTCTTTAAATGGAATATCATACAGCAAAGATAACTGAATGATCTACAAGTATGTTCAAAAAGATGGATGAGTCTTACAATGTTGAACAAAAGTAGACATAATAGAGTACATAGTGTATAATTCCATTTATATTGAGTTAAAAAAAAAAGAGGCAAAACTGATTTCTACCACAGTAAGAGGTTTTAAGGAGGTAATAACTAAAATGGGAACCCAGGGAGATTTCTAGGGCTTGAGCAATGTTCAGTTTCTTAATCTAGGTGATGTTTACATGGGTATATTTACTTTGTATAATTTTATACCATATTTATCATGCTGTACTTAAAAAAAATCAATAGACACACACACAGCAAAACACACAAATACCCTACAGAAAAGTAAAAGTTTCCTTTCCTGCCAACCCTTCTTCATCTAACCAAAGTCCCTACATTCCAAAGCATAATATAAGTTAATAACCTTTTATTAAGTTGAACCTAAATTCATGAAACATGTCCTCACATTAGGGATGCTGCTATTAATGAGGTGGAACACAGAGGATACAAAAGTTGCACTGATGTGTAGCATTTAAATTAATTACCAGAGACAGCATTCATTTCCAGAAAACAATAAAATTAGGAATTATATTTCCCACAGGCACTCAGTTTGAATTTGTTTCCAAACCTCTGGATTGCTTTTCTAGTGAAATACCTATTCATGAGCTTTGTCAGTCTATGACCCAGTCTTTCATCATAGGATCAAATAAATATTTATTATTTCAAAAATAGTAAAAAAAAAAAGGGCAGAAACTCAAAGAGTAATATATTTTTGAAATTTTGAACAAAAGACAAAAACCCACTAGAAGACTTTGTGTTTTAAATGTGGTCTAAAAAATTAAAAGCTGCTTTGTAGTTAACTCTGGGCACCAATACAAAGATATTCAGCCAATGTACTCTGATCTACCTAAGTGTCTAATGTTATTTGTTTTACCCTTGTAGCCTGAAGAGTCAAAATGACCCTATTCTAAACAAACAGGCAAACTGTTATCTGTCACAATTCAGATCTGAGCTAAGGGATAATTTTCATAAACACACCCTGACTACAGACAGATTATCACATTACTAATTGAATTATTTCTTTGAAATCGCTTGTTAAGAGCCAATAAAATCTCTACTGAATTATACCCAAGACTGCTGAAAAATTACTTTCAATCAGAATTTCAATATGGCTATCAATAATGTTTCCAAAGCCCTTTCATTCTTACTGAGGTAACCAGGCAGCTGCTATAACAGGAGAGCTTGACTTCCTCTCCCCCTGGGTTCTTTTCTATGACAGAGTCATTCAGGTCTCATTAATCTGCAAGGCTATCTTCCTATTGTCACCACACCTGGCAGAGATAGTTTTAGTCCAGGCTAATGTTAGAATCGTGATAGTAGAGTCTCCCACCCATTTACATTCAACTTTATTTGCAGCACCTTGAAATGTATCATTGAAGGCTTGGCCATGTTTTTATTAGGAAAAATGTAAAGATCATCCATCAATACCAAAGGCAAGAAGTTAATACCACAAATCAAGCATCATTCAGCACTTGCACATCATTCAGAAAGATCAATTATTACAATATTTATTCTAAACCGCCCAAGTTGCACCCACAAAAGTAAGACATCCATCTTTATCCATTCCATACCTTTAATTTCTAATGTTAACTGGATATTGCATACTACAGCCACACTCTGAATTCTGAGGAAATAATCATTTTTAATTTCATTAGACATGTCTCACTTTATCTTCGTCAGTCCTTTCTTTGAACTCAGTAAATTCCTGTTGTATAAATCCAGTCTGTAAGCCCTTGCTGACTAAACCGTAACAGCTACAAGATGCTGTTGAGTGAGAGGTGGCTCTGCCGCCTCATTACCTAACGCTGTGGGTACAAGATTGTGTGGAATGAACTTCACTCAGTGATATCCCTCTGAACTTTGGAATCTTCACAGAGTCTCTGCTTTCTCCAAAAGTCTTGTGAACAAGAAACAGCAAGGAAAGAAACGAAAAGCATTTGTAAACAGAGATTACATTTCTAGTGACCATGTTACCAATTGAATTTCCTTGTAATCCATTTAAGCCTCCCTAAGTTTTCCTCTTTCTGTGGAAGGCTGAAATTGTGTGCCAGGGAGCCACTAGCTTTGATGTCAATAATTCATAGAAGTTGGCAACAGATATAATCACTTTAAGTGTTATGGGAATAGCGTCTATGAATAACTTAAATGTCTAGAATGAGGACTGGGGAGAGAGAAGTAGCATTCCTATTACATATTCAAAGTATCTTTATTTACAGTGCAAAATTAAATTTGCTCCTCTAAATTAAACCAAAGGATGGTGATAAATTTGCATTTAACTATACTGAGAAAATGGATAACATATGGATTTTAAAATAAAATGTCTAAGTAAGCCAGCCAATATAAAGGAGAGAAAAGGAGAAAACAAGTATTTTGAAAACAAAACTAATACACTCATTAAACAAGGAGACAGACGATATTATGGAATTATTATAGCATTGTTTTAACTATCAGGTGCAGTAAGCAACATTTCTGTGAGACTGCTGATTTAACAAAATTTTTGCTCTATCAATATTTGCAGCTCTTTTCACAATTCCTAAAAAACCTGTAAAAGTAATAATTCTTAGCATTCAACATTTAGCTTCAATTCACTTTTGAAGCATTTCTATTTATATGAAAAGACTCTTTTGTCAGGAATTAACACTCTCTTTCTTTTAAAAAAATTAAGTTGATGTCACCAAGTAGATGAATTCGTTGTCCTATAATATAATTAATTATTAGTGCCATCTTTGTGCACTAAACCTACCTGGCATTCCTCCTATCTCTCCTTTCTATATCAACCTGAATCCTAGCCAGGGATTAAAACCAACCTACAATAACCTTCTCATTATCTTACCTGACTTTCATACTTTTATTGCTCAAATAAAAAGTTTAGTTTCATGACTGAATATTGGTTCTGATATCAGATTGCTTAGGTTCAAATCTTATCTACTCTTCCTATTGTCTGTGTTACCTTGAACAAATCACTTAACTTCTCTGTGCCTCAAGTCTTCATCTGTAAGATAAGAATAATAAACAGTACCTTCTCAAAGGGATGTTGTAGTAAGAGATGTTGCATGTAAAATTCTTAGAAAAGTGTATAGTACACAGAAAACAAAGTATAATAATATAAAAGCCACTACTCTAAGGACAATGCACATTTGAGGGATTTTCTCTAGTATGCACATTTCTAATCACTTTATATGTATGAACATATTTAATTATATTGACAACCCTTTGAAACAGATGCCACCATGCAGGAGCACTGGATTCTACAACACTTACTCAAGTCACAATGCGTTGGCTGGTCTTAGTTATACTGTAAGCTCTTGTAGAGCTGGGCCTTTGGTTCCCTCTTATATGTCTTGACAACATGGAGGTTAATGTTTTAAGGAAAGTTATCATAATGATTTATTATTACCTGTTAGGTACAAGTCACTATGTAGGTCATTCTTCAAATATTAAGGTTGGGAGTTGATCCTCATAAAGATTAAATAACTTTCCCCAGCTCACTGAGACAGCAGATAGCACAGCCAAGATTTGAACTCAGGAAATTCTGACCCTCACATTATGGACATGTCTTCTGGAATGAATATCTAGGACTTCTGCAAAGATATGACAATAGGTATGAAACCCAAGGCAACTTGGGTTAATTTTAGACTTAATTTTGCAACCCAGGAATTTTGTGCTTTTATCCCATCTCCCTAGAAAAATTCCACTAAACTTGTAGTGAAGGAATATAAAGGCACAATGACGAGAGAAGCAGAGAAAATAAAAAACAAATAACTGAATATGATTAAAGCAGCCAAAATTTAATAAGACCTAGCCAAGACTAAGAAAAAAGATGCCACTCAGCATTTAGGCAGAATCCTAAAGCCCTGACCTTTGTAAATACAATGAGCAAGGAAAGGGGAAGGTAAGATTGCACCATGAAAGTCAACCAACCCACCCAGAGCCATACACATGCAGTTACCCAGGCACATACATTCTTATGCACACTCTCATAATATGCTTCTGCTTGTGTACAGAACACTACACAGGTTTATGCCTCATTAAACAAGGAAACTAATAAAACAAAAAAATTCTCCTCACTAGAATTTAAACAGCCTACTCGGTGAGTATGTAGGACTTCCCAAGTGAAGCAGCACTCCCTGCCCAAACACTCAAAAGCAAAGCTTGCCTGTTCACAAGTCCCAGCCATGTAAGCAGAATTGCCAAGTTATTACTTATTCACTCAATCTTAAATGTGAGTAAATAAGACAAGACTCATGAAATATTTAGGGAATTCCTCTAAGTAAAAAACAAACAAACAAAAAACAAAGATAAATGAATAAGATTACTCCAAAAGAAAGAGATGTGTGGGAAAAAAAAGTTACATTATATCTTAAAATAAGATATAATGTAAAAGAAAGAATTAGAGGACAAGGATTTTGTTTTTTTTTTCTTTAAACTAGATTTTAAAATTTTTATAATAACGGGAAAAATCGATAGATGTGTTAAAGAATAAAGTTTGATGTCTCTTCTAAAGGGGTGAAAACAAGAAAAAGTAATTAGAAAGATGTGAGAAAAATAAAGAACATGAAGAATCAATTCAGAGGCTCTAATATGTAACGAACAGGTGTTTCCGAAGGTCTAGTGCAACTGGAATAAAGACATCAATGAAATATGTATGAGATTTCCTCTCAATTAAGACATACGTCTCTAGATTGAAAGTGCCCACCCAGCACAATAGGTGGGGGAAATATGCGCTTAATGACATTATAGAGTTTGAGAATTGTAAGTAATAAGAGATTGCAGAGGTTGCAGGAAAAAGGCAGGGAGATGCAGACACACGAATGACCGCCAAACAGCAAGACTCTGAACAGCAACACTGAATGCCAGAAGACAAGAGGGCAATTCCCTTCAAGCTCTCAAAGGAAATTATTTTTACCTTAGAATTCTGTTCACACCCAAACTATCAATCATGTATGAAGAAGGAATTCAGCTGGTTTCAAACGTGCAAGATCTCAAACAATTGCCCCCAAGAAACCCTGGAGAAAGTTACTAGAAAATGCAGCTCTTTTGCTGTGGCAAAACAAACAAACAAAGTAAGAATGAGGAGCTAGGCGAAAAATGGATTGAATCCAGGACAGCATTAAACGGAATCAATCCTCCAGATGACTGAAGTTCAGAAGGGGCCCAACAAGTCAGTCTCTGGAAAGTTTGAGAATGTATGGAAACATGAGAGTGATCCAAGGGAAAAAATGGCATTAGAAAATATTTGGAATGGTGAAACACAAAAATTTGAAGAAAACCAATGTAGTTAACATTTACAACTTGGCTCTACAGTGAGTATGTTTATGTTTTATTTAATGCAAAAACACAAACATTGTTTATGTAACTGTTACCTAACTAGAAATTATAAATACAGAAACAAGAACAGGAATACAGGGAAAGGAAAGAGGAAGGAGTATAAATATCTGCATTTTACAAAGTAGAGGATAAAAAATATTATGATGGAATAAGAATTAAAGGTACACTGTTACAGAAGGTAACCAAAAGTGTTAATAAAATACAATGATATGACTATTCTGAATAGAATTGCCAGAGGAAATATAGGATGATCAGTGCAAGTGGAATTTCATAAAAACAAATAATTTTCTTAATATAAGTATGCTCCATGTAACGTTTGAGACAAACATTTTAAAGGTATTATTCTTTGTAAATAGTAAATTACACTTGAATTGAGCATTGAGTATTTTTATTTGCAAGACATGGCTAACCCATATTGTCAATGTGGAGAAGGAAAGATGAATGTTGGTGTAAATTAGCTAATTCCTTATTTTAAAAACAGGAGATAAATATGTAATATCTAAAACAAGTAAACTAAAAATGGTGCGGAAGCAAACTACTTAGGGTTATTGAGATATCAGAATAAAAAATCAAAAAAACTTTACATGTTGCCACTAGGGACAAGATTGGAAGTGGAAATGAGTTCAGCATGATACTGTTGGCTTAGCCCTATGCCTCTGTTTAATAATATTATAAAGTTTTAAAAATTAAGTAATTAGGAGGTCACATTTCACGGAGTATGTGAAAGAAATGCAAAACTGCAATGATCAATGGTGAAAACTCTTGATAGTAAACCTGTGATAAGTTATAGAAATGAGAATAGTTAGTGCTAAGAAAATTACCAGTCCAGAGTCTACTGGGAGGGACAAAATAATGTGAGGCACAGAACTAAAGCAGTAAGGTAGATGCCAAATTCAGACAAGCACAGATTTAGGACCAAGAATAAAACATTCTCCTAGCCATATCTGACAGCTATTTACCATGTTCCTAGTAAGAATAAAACATTAGTCCTCATGCACAATTATAATTAAATATATTGTTTGCAACTAGTGCAAACTCTCCCTTACATTGTGTGCGTTCAATCAGTCACCCTGTAATCTTTCTCTATCTTCGCATAGTCCTGGTTGAACATTCTTTGAGGCATTTTTATAGGTAAATACCTCATCTAAGAGGACCTCGCAGGAGGGTTGGGAATCAGAATCTTAAGATGTAGAATAGGCAAACCAGGTGCCCATTAGGCCTTTCCCAGGATTATATTTGAGTTATTCGTGGGGACATGATATTAGGAAACTTCTCCCTACTGGTTTCAGTAATGGTTCCATAAAAAGAATACTTTAAGAAATAAGGAGTGTGCCACAGCTATGTGCAATCCAAAGTCTTAGAATCTGAGAGAAAAAAGTTGAAAAAAATTAGTATAGAACTTACCTAAAGTTTAGAAATAATTGAATCAAGTTGTTAAATACAAGGATATCTGTACTCATTTTACAAATATTTTCCAACTCTGGCTTTGGCATGCCATTCATTCATATACTATATCATTGACGTGAAAGGTATAAAAGGCCACCGCCTGCAACAATGACTACAGATTCATGGATATCCTTTCTTCTTCCAGGACCTGAGTAGATAAGAGATCACCAGTCAAAGATGCTAAGTGTAATGATCACTGAAACTCAGGAAAATTTTAAAGAAAAGTAAATAATATCTATACTATCGACTTATATGTGCTTCAGATTTATAAATAGACTTTTTACAAATAGATTTCTAATTCATAATTCATGACCCATGCCCAGATGTCTGAAATATAGAAGTGACACTATTTTAAGATCTTGCTGTACAGCACAAGAGCCAAATCAATCTAACTTCCTTACTGGTAAGGTAGATGATAGGATATCAGAGGCAAGTTTATGTTATTTCTGCACAATATCAGTGAAAATCAAATAAGAAATTTTAAGGAGAGTTAACAGAAAAAAATATCTGAGTGCATTTTTTAAAATTCTGCAGCATAAAATAAGTTCAACCATGTTGAAATTCAGAGGAATTCTTCCCTTAGAATATATTAATTGCCTAAAGACATATTTAGAAAACAGCTGCAATTTTCTTTTCTCACTAAGTGAAAATCATTTAAGTCTTAAATAAGACAAAGACATTTAAAAGAAAGGGCAGCTGTACCACTACTTTGTAAAACAATTTAGCAGCTGTTTTTAAAAAGATTATATGACCCAGCAATCCCACCCTAAAGTATTGACCTGAAAAATAAAAATATATTTCATACAAAGACTTTTTTTTTTTTTTTTTTTTTGAGACAGAGTCTCGCTTTGTGGCCCAGGCTAGAGTGAATGCCGTGGTGTCAGCCTCGCTCACAGCAACCTCAAACTCCTGGGCTCAAGTGATCCTACTGCCTCAGCCTCCTGAGTAGCTGGGACTACAGGCATGTGCCACCATGCCCGGGTAATTTTTTTCTATATATTTTTAGTTGTCCAGATAATTTCTTTCTATTTTTAGTAGAGACGGGGTCTCGCTCCTCGCCAGGCAGGTCTTGAACTCCTGAGCTTAAGCGATCCTCCCGCCTCGGCCTCCCAGAGTGCTAGGATTACAGGCATGAGCCACCACGCCCAGCCTCACACAAAGACTTGAATGTAAATGTTTATAGCAGCTTTACTCACAATAGACAAGAACTGGAAACAATTCAAATGTCTTCCAATGGATGAATGATATACTGTAATATATCCACAAAATGGAATATTATTTGGCATAAAAATAAAAAAGACTATTGATTCACCCAATTCACGCATGAATGAATCTCAAACACATTATCCCAGTGAAAGATTCTAGTTTCAAAAGGTTGTCACTATATGATTCCATTTATTCTGGAAAAGGCAAAAATACAGGAGAAGAGAAAAGGTTATTAGATGCTGGGTTTGGTGGCAATCAGTGATCTTTTTTCTTATATTTTTGGCAGGGTCTGAATATGAAGGGCAACATGAGGGAATTCTTTGGAATAATAGAATTATTCTCTATTCCATCTGTGTTGGTAGTTACAAAATATATAACTCATAGATAGAACCATATACCAAAGAAGTGGATTTTACTATACATAATTTTTAAAAATAACACACAATAACATGTTCTAGCAAAGTGAAATGAAGAAGAGATCATATTCAGCTTTCAAACAAGATAAAGAGAGGGAGATTTAAATACCAACTGCCAAGCAGGGTCATGTTTGGAGAAATCTCACCAAACTGATTCTGAACCCAGGAAAACACAGTTGAACCTTACTAGAGATAAATATGGGCCTAAACTAGGAATGATATGTATATGAACATAAAACATCTTATCGGTCACCAACTACGCTAAAGTAGAAAACCTAGAGAACTAACCGACACAATCAGAAGTCAGCATGGCCCACACATTGCCACTCTCTGGGAGGTGTTCAGGAAGTTGCTTTTTAAAAGGTTGCTAAAATTCTAAAAGCAGACAATTACACATATATAACAAAAACATAACCCTATTTTAGCTAGGAAGAACTAGGATACTGTCCCTTACTAGACTTTATTAGCTATATGTAAGTGAAGACAAAGTGAAAATGACTGGCAACTTCTTACAAACATCCAAGAGAAGGCTGGGAGGGTGGGTAGTGTGAGGGATTTGAAAGCCAATATATTTAATAATTAATGTGATAATTTAGATAAAAATTTATATTCTTAGCACCTGGTAAAATAATTCTCTTAACAGGACAGACTTTTGTGAGAGCAATACCTCTGCAAGATAAATGCAAGCAAGAGTCAAGGGTTTGGGGTTAGAGAGTGTATCTTATTTTCCTAAGGAAAGGGGAAGTTACACTTCATGAACTACAAGAGATTAATTTGATATTTCCAAAAAGAAAATGTGGAATGAAGGTAGAAGACAGGAGCATGGTTAAACACTTAATCAACAAAAGGGTTAGGGAAGAAAATACCACTACTTAACTATATGGTCCAAGGAAGACTTTGAAGAGGAAAAAAAAAAGAGAGAGAGAGAGAGAGAGGGTGTGTGTGTGTGTGTGTGTGTGTGTCTGTGTAAAAAGAGGTATTGCCTTGCTTGGGATATGTAATATTATCACCAATACTACTAACTCCAACCACAACCTCGTCTCACCTTTTACAACAGACTTTCTCCCACAAAATAGCCACTGAAATCTAAAATTTATGACTTACTGAAACATACAAAAAACCTGGTTTCCACACAAGTTAGCACAAGGTTGAAAGAGAGTTGGTCCATGAGACTGGGGTACAGCTGATATTTGAGTTACCTAAATATTTGAATGGTCTCTGCTAACACTTCCCAAAAAAATCAATAAATAAATGACTGCTACAGCATTTCTGTAAATTACTTTCTGCAGCTGCCCTGATGGATTGCACCAGGTGTAACATATAACCTATGTCTTTACATGGGAGGTGGAGGTG
>CM052443.1:32805135-32881075 GCA_028533085.1 Varecia variegata
TTGTTGTTGTTGTTGTTGTTGTTGTTGTTTTTACCTTCATCCAGCTGCAATAGCTTATCACATACACAGTAAATATTAAACCCTCCCCTAATATAGGTGAAGGCTTGTATTCTATAAAGGAGAATGGGGAGAAGGGTTTGAATGGAGTTTCATGCCCCTCTCATAGCAGTTGCTTTTCTCCTATCACCACTTTAGACAACTGAAGTTGTTGGAGGAAAAAACCTGCAAAAGATGGGAACTACCTTTATGTCTACAGACCCAAAGAGTCCACACTCTTTCACCAGCCTACATTTGGCCTCCACCAATTTGTTAAATATTCTAGCTTTTTCTTATGTGGAACTCCATCTTCTCTCAGTTCTGGCATTCCATCTCTCCATGCAGGTACCACTGCACTTTGATCCCAGCTCCTGACAGTCTCAAAAAAATTTATGAATTTGCAGTTTGTCCAACTATGTTTCATGTAAGTGTGGAAATGATGCTATTTCCAGTTCTCTGTATTCTTTAGGAAAAACTAGAAGTATATTTCAATCATTATTATATTTTGGTTTTTAATTTTTATGTAATTTTCTAATGATTACTGAAATTCCAATATGATATTCCAATTGAAATAACGAATTAAAACAAAGCTCCAGTAATTTCATCTTCTTCAGCTTTTTCTGTAAACCATTTTATCTCTATCTTCAAAGGTGAAGCAAATCTCTCTTTCTAGTTTCATAATCATTCTTCTGTTTCAATACTACCAATCAGTCAAACTCTGCTAAGTACTAAAGATGTGCTCTAAACTAATGGCTCTAAAACTTTTAGTTTAAAACCTTAAAAATTATCTAGTGCTACCTATTAAAATGCAATTTGCTTAGTTTTACCCACAGGAAATCTAATTCCCTAAATTTGGGGTAGAGCTAGAAACTCTGGCTTTCTTTTTTTCTTTCTTCTCTTTTTTTTTTTTTTTTTGGTAATTGACATATAATAATTATACATATTTATAAGATACATATATAGTGATCAGATCAGGGTAATTAGCATATCTATCATCTCAAACATTTAAATGAGCTACTCCAGTATTCTGCACTTGATCTTAGCCAAAAGGCCGAGAAGCGATACTCCAGTATTCTAATGCATGTGGTTCCATGACCATTCTCTGAGAAACTGTCCTAAGCATCTATCCCAGTAGGTCAATGCTTTTTAATTTCTTCTATTTGCATTTTTCTTGGTCCCACATCTCTGTCTCCAAATTTTGCCCACCTTTTTGAAGAATATTTTTCTACTCTAAATCCTCTATCTGGAAGCAGAGAAGATAATCAAATACTTAATAACTGGTGAATCCTCTCCCCTGACCAATCAGAACAGAGGCTGCCCCAGTCAGAGTAGATGTCAACAGCAAAGAACAGAAGTGCTGTGCCTGTACCTGCCAGCTAATATCCGCCTTCAAGGAATCCACCTTGAGCAGTCACATTTCTGTAAATACCAGTTTCCACACAATGTTTTCTTAACAGCTTTATTGAGGTATAATCCATTTACCACAAATTCTGCCTATTTAAAGTATACAATTTAATTGCACACAGCATTTGCCATCTTATGTTTTACTGATTTGTGAATGTGTATTATCTTTATCAAACTATAATTTTAATTACTTTTTAAAAGGGATTTAATCCTCTTATCTTTCATTTTCCACTGTTATGTACCTAGTTCCCTCCGCTTAGTTGATATTCAATAAACACTGTTGCATGTGGGATTGAGTAAATAATGTTGATTCTTAAACATTCCCGATCTATTTGTTTGTATAGTTATGGTCCAATAGTTGCAATGTTCAAGGGTCTAAATGCATGGAAACAGAAAAACAGTCACGACACTTGAAAAAATAGTTTGATTTCCAACCATATAGATGTAGTGCTATAAAGATTTGAGTAGTCCTGGAAGTGAGAATCTCACCATTTTAATAAAAAAATCAAAAATAAAAACACTGAAATACACACATAAATCTACAAATAGTATGTAATAAGTATATAAAGTATTCTACATTTCTCAACTGAGAATTCAACTAAGTAAGATACATGCTTCTTCTAGTCAGTGTCTAAAATAGACTCTTTTTAGTCATTTTGATATATCATAAATCTTCTGGAAATGTCAATATTCCAACATAAGGATACTGCAGAATCCTCTTTTGTTATAATGGCCATATAACATTAAAAAAAAATAACTCAATGAGCAGCACTGAGAAAGAAGATGGTATACTTTGAAGTTTAACAGGTTTTTTTTTTTTTTTTTCCTCTACCAATTTCCTAAGGTGATGATAAGACTGAACTATTTGGTGTACATGATTTTAAATCTAGGACACATTCCTTAATCTCCTTCACTCTGTTCTTACCAGTTCTTCTAGTTATAACTCTGCTGTCAAGTATACTTTATTCCACTGGGACTGAAATCCTCTACACAATCTGTGTTAAAAAATATTCATAAATCATCTAAAACACAGCTGCCTGCATTTCAGTCGGGCATAACAAAAATACTCCAGACCTAGTTTATATTTTTGTCTCTACCAAGTTAAAAGAAAACAGTGTTAATCAAAGCAAGTCAATGAAGTTTGTCTTCTGTGTCAGTAGATCCACAATTTTCTTATGTATCTCCTCTCAATATTTACTTCCCTCCATCATTCAGGTCTTCAATTTTCTTCACCTTTTATCATTTCCTCTTTGTCATATCTGGTAGGAATAGAATATCAGTCATTTAGATGTTAGAGAAAATGAATTTCAAATGAAGGCCTTTGGTTTTATAGACATCCCTGAATTCATACCTGGCCTATACACCCTGAAGACGAATGCTTTAATCCTTTTAGGGCCATGTACAGCAATAATGTAGAAACTCTCATCATCAAAGAAAAAATTCAAGAGGAAGAGCTTTGAAATAATTGGGCTTTGGCTTTGGAAAGCAGCCAGGGGTATGAAAAGAGCCCTGTGTCATTTTTCAGGGCTTTTTCAAGATCTGAAGCATGTCATTTCTTAATTCAACAAATACTGTGTCAAGCACTGCTTCTTCATTAAGAATGCAGCAGTGATTATGATAGACAAGGTCTCTATTGTTATTTGGTTTACAAGGATGTAAAGGAAACATTTTGTAAGATGAAATGAATATGCAAGACAATTTCAAGTATATGTGAGTACTATATTTACAGCACTCCTCTGGCTCTCATCCCCATATTAATGTAATTAATCACCTTTGAGAAGGATCCAGAGAAGAAGCATGGCCATTTCACAGAGAGTAGTCAAGAAAGTCCTTTCCATGAAGGTGACATTGGCAATGAGCCCTGCAAAATGAGAGAGAGCCAAGTAGTTCAAGAGAAGAAAGAGGCTTCTTTTCAGAAGTCCTATGTTGAGGAATAATTGCAAAGGCTTTTCAGGGGAATAAGCTCAATGTATCGGAGAAACAAGGAATAGGACAGCGTAGCTCAAGCATGGTGAAACTTGGTAAAAGATAGAGTGATGTATGTTTGAGGACCAAAGCAAGCGAGAAGATTTTGCAGTGTTTTTTTTTTTTTTTTGGATGATGAAGAAGGGTATTTATTTATTTATTTATTTTTAATTTATTTATTATAGCTTATTATGCAGTGTTTTATAGATCAAGATTAGAAGTGTGGATTTTTATTATCTAAGTAAGATCACAGGCATTAAAAGATTTTAATTAGTGAATTAGCATAATTTGATTTACATTTTAAAATATTGCTCAGATGATTTTATAGGGGAGACAGAAATGGGAATATCCATTAGAAGATTATATACAGGTAAGAAATGATGGCTTAAACTAAAATAATACAGTGGAGATGAAAGAAGATAATGTGTGAGGTATATTTAAGACCTGCTGCAAAATGGATCCAATAGCTTTGGAGTCAAACACATCTTGGCTTGAATCTTTCTCTAAAACTGACTAGATGTGGAACTTTGACCAAGTTATTTAATTTTATGACATTTTATTCAGGCAACTGCTCAGTTATAGGCAGTATTAACATGGTAGATTGTAAAAATTATGAAAAATTCCTTTCATCCCTGCATTTGTGCCTTGTGATGTGATTTTGCAGGTCTTTCTATCAAGAGGTGGAGCCTGTTTCTTAACCCTTTGAATCTGAATTGGCCATATCATGATTATTGGCACATAGCATATTAGCATTATGATGGAAGAAGAGACTTAAAAGTTGTTGTACAATGAGGTTTTCCCACTATTTATGCTCTTTGGATCACTGCCACCACCACCATGTGCCAAAGCCATGGCTGGCCTGCTATATGTGACTGGCACAGTCACATAAAACCCATCCCCAGCAGCAGGGTCGTCTTCTAACTGACTGGCAGATAATTGAACTTAAATGAGTGAGCTTGGTTGAAACCAACAGAAGAACCACCCAGCTGAGACCAAATGGATAGCCCACAGAATCATGAACTAAATAAATAGTTGTTTCGAGCCAATAGGCTTTAGGGTGGTTTGTTATAAAGCAACAGGTAACTGACACATAGCGATGGTGGGAATTAGGTTAAGAGATGATTCGACACTAATTAGAGTTTGTGAATGGAAACACTGGAAATGCAAAATTCTCCATGGAGATTTACAGTATTTGTTAGAAGACCACAATGAATCATTATATTGATTGACCATCAAGGGAAATAGCTCACCTTAATTAATGCTAACAGAAAGAAATAAAGAACATTTCTTTTTGAGATCATGGAGAGATCTATATACCATGCTAAGGATCTTGCAATATATATTTCTAGGGCCAGTGGTTGATAAAACTAGCATATACTCAGGTCAGCTAAGTTCCTTAAAACACAATTTCAATTCCTACTTCACACTTAATGAATTTGAATTTTGGGATACTAAGAACCATAGATACATACTATAGAATGGCAACCTAAAAAACATATAAGAAATGTTATTCACTATCAATATTTAAATTTATAATGAAACATTTTAGATTTCGACTTTTTCTTCTTAAAGTTACATGAACCAAAACATTTCACCACTGTTCTTTCCAAACAGCAAAAGGAAAGATGGGTTTTTGGGATGAGAACTTTTATGAACTTCTCTGGAGATCAACTTTTCCTAAGTAAAACTCTATTTCTGGGAAAGTACAATCCAAATGCAAGAAAGCCAACTCACAAAGTATCTTTTGCAATAGAAACATTTTATCAATTACATGTGTATGCATGCCCACATGTGTCTAATTCCTAGATATTAGAAATATGCATCAGAAACAAAGAATATTGCCTTGGTTCTTAGATCTAGATATTATCTATTGTTTGAGATTGAGTAAATAATTCATTTGGTCTTCATCTTGATTTCCACATCTGTAAAATGAGAGTGTTAAATTAGGGTCTCTGAGGTACTTGTGCTTCAAAGAGACTATTATTTATTATGCAGCTTCCTATTTTCTATTTTGTATCATCTAACATATACTAACCATTTAACAATGCCACTACTCTCACATGAGTATTTCTTGTTTGCTTATGCAATTATATGCACATAAGAAGACAAATTCATTAAGTCTCAATCTTCTTTGTGGCTGTAAGCAGTGAATGGCCCAGATATCATTTTATACAATCTATTCAATATAAGCCTCTTCCCAATCAATATTATGTTGGTCACCTGTCAGGAAAATGCAGCCAAGACTGATCACCACAGGCATACCTTCAACCTTAATATTGATTTGCCACCTTTGATTTATAAAATATATCATGATTTCCCATTAACGTTATTCAGTTGTGTTTGATTGCTTCAGTGCTTGAAGAGTTTCATCATTGATTTGTTTTAATGGCAATCACATTAAGCACCTAATCTATTTTATGCAATTTTTTTGGAGCATGTGAATAAATTTCTTACATTCAGTTTTTTAAAAAATATTTTTATAATGGAACAAAGGACTACAAAATAATTTTTCTTCACATATAACATTTTGATTCTTGTATTGCTTTGTATTATTGAAAAAGGTAAAAGTTAAATTATCCTGAGGCAAGAGAATTATGATATAATACCAAGAAATTGTGGTTGACTTCTCAAATGATGTGGTTACTAAAAGTGATAATAGATTAGCCATGCACAGAGGTAGAAAAGGAATCCGGTTGCTTGATCTTATTAGAAGGGTCCAGAAAAACTCATCAGGAATAAAAGGATCACAGTGCAGAATAAAAGAAAAATAGTCTAGTTTACAACCTGGAATTATCTTTATTAATGTAATCTTTTGTTTAAAGCATTTTCTCAGTAAACAAAATTAAAATGCATCTACCTAACCTATAACATTAACTAATGTATCTTATTAACTAATTCACACCTATTCTTTTAATAGCATTTTTTAAATTAAATTTCTTAGCTGAAAATTCAGTATGATTTAATAGTTATCAAAATAGAGCAAATAAATTCTATGAATAAATGGCAAAGCACATAATTTTATATTAGGGGAAAAAATTGGGGCTGGAAGAGTTATGCCTAATAAGAAGCCAAAGTTAAAATTTGTACAACCAGGGGCAGCAAAATTTGCGTGGAAATATCCTCCATATGAATGTGGATAACTGTAAGAGGTATCAAAGCTCACCCTGGATTCTCGTGATGATGTACCTGTTATTCCCATGCCTAGATACCATTTGGGATATGACTCAGAACCTCTAAGATATAGCCATAGCATCTGTGTTTTTGAGAAGCTCCACGGGAGATTCAGATATTCACAAGAGTTTGAGAGCTAGTAATTTGGACAAATTATCACAAACCAAAGGAAAGTGATCTGTGAAAAGGAAAAGACCTGAGACTAAGTAAAAATTAAGCTCTTTATTAACATAATTCCTTAGCATGATCCTTAGAGAAGTAACTGCAACAGTAAAAATTATAAGACCACAGAGATAGGATGTTAATTATGAATGTAAATGAATAATCACAGTGTAACCACGAGCAGGACCTTAGTCTGTCTAGGGCTGCTATAACAAAAGTACCTGAAAATAGGTCATTTATAAAGACCAGAAATTTATTTTCTTAACAGTTCTGAAGGCTGGGAAGTCCAAGATCCAGGTGCTGGCAGGTTGAGTTGTCTGGTGAGGGCTGCTCTCTACTTCCAAAAGGGAATGCTGTTGCTACATTTTCCAGAGGGAAGTAATGCTATGTCCTCCACTGACAGAAAGGAAAAGAGTAGGTAAGCAGAATGACATATGACACCTTCTTTTATAAGGGCCTTAATCTCATTCAGGAGGGAGGAACCCTCATTGCCTAATCACCTCTTAAAGGCTCAGTTTCTTAATACCATCAAAATGTCCAGGAAGTTTCTACACTTGAATTTTGAAAGGACACATTCAAACCATAGCAGTCAGGTAAGACATATGAAGGAAAATACATATTATTAAGAAGGAAATATGACTTAATAAAAAATAAAAATAAAAAGAGGAAAGTCTGTTTAGAGGTAAAATATATACGTGTATATATTATATATGTGTGTATGTATAGACGTGTGTGTGTGTGTGTGTGTGTGTGTCTTCACAAATAGGGTAGCATTCTCTAAGTATTTAAGAGGATTATCAGGTTCCAGGTTTTTTTTTTCATAGTTTGAAAAACAATTGTCCTTAATATTACTGGTGATTTTGCTATTTTACATGGCCCCCAACTGTAGTTCTGAAGTGCTGTCTAGTTTTCTTAAGGGTAGGAAGGCTGTGATATGCTTTATGAAGAATATTTATGTACTATATATATTAGATAAGCTTGTTCACCATGAGTTACAATGATGTTAGCTGTCAGTTAAATGTTAATAACCAACAGTATATATGAAATAGGATGTCTTTAAAAAGAAACATACATAAAACAAGGTTATGTTTTGATCGGTTGATGAAAATGTTGTGACGAGAGGCGTGCAGCAAACTAATCCTGTATTTCATTTGGGAGTGATGGTTTAATATTCACTAATTCAGTGTTTGGCAGATCATGGAACATGAATGGGAATCAACTATATCTATGAAGCAATGTTCTTTTCAGTGGTAGGAAAAGAGGAGAAAAATAGTTTCTGACCTAAATAAAGCAGGCAAAATTTGGTTGAATAACTATATCCTACTCCCTCAAATACTCCAATTCTCTACCAAGCAAGCTGTTTAAGTATGAGGCCCAATTGTTGAGGTTAGTCTGGTACTAAAGAGTTCAGCTTTTCCTTCTCTGAGATGGGAATGAAAGCAGTGGTTCAGCCCCACATTCTGGGCCACATGAAGGGTAGTGAATGCTAATAGTAATTTTACGGAAATCTAAATGTCAACTCCATAGCATTAACTCCAAGATGTAGAAAGCATATCTTAACCCTAAGATCTCCAAAGAAGGGAAAGTAGAGCGATGATGTCATATTGTCACTGGTGTAAATGTTCTTGCTAATGCACAGAAAAAGAAATTTCAGGATGTGCACACAAACAGGCAATAGTGGCAAGTTATTGAGTGAAAGTGGACAGGCTTAGAAAAGGCTGTGCAGAAATGAAAGTATGCTTTCAAGAAAGGAAAGGGGGAAGGCTGTAAAGAAGTAACTGCCTTGAATCCCAAGTATATACTGTTTTTATTTGTTGAGGTCAAAGAAGGCTGGACAGTCAGTGTTCATTCTGTCCAGCCTCAGTTCGTACTCAGAGTTCCCCTATTTTTCCCACAAGGGTGATCAAAACCACAATGTTAATTTGTTATAATTGTGGTATTGTTGCTGCCCAACCAGGTTCATTTGCCCACTGCCCAGGAGGAAGCCAATATGCTGGGTCAGCAGGGTTTATGTCAGAGAAAGAGTTTATTCTGCTTAGTGCTAAGTGGGGAGATGGGAAAAATTTCTCAAATCCACCCCCCTGAAAATTTGGGAGAAAGGGTTTTCAAAGACAGTTTGGCATAGCCAATTGAGTCTGCTAATTGGCTATGTTGGGGCAGAACCAGAGGGTTGTAGAAATTGTATTCTTTGATGACCAGGTTCTTAGGTGGGAATCACAAGACCAGTTGAGTGAGTTCCTCAGTATGGGTCGCTGGTAGGAGTGGGGCAGCCTTTCCACTGGAATATGGGACCTGGAAGATACCTCAGAAACTACCCCCTAGGTTTCAAATAGGTGATGATATTTATAGAGAAAGCTAAGAATCTTTATGACCACCAGCTATGTGGCTCCAGAGTGGCCATTATACAGAAATAAATAGGGAGGCAGTGGTTGGTTATTACCATTATTTTTGTTAGGCCTGTGCCTTATTTTTAGCTAGGCCCTTACCACAGCTCTCGCCCTTGCACCCTATTATTGACTTCTGTGAAGGGCGGTTTCAGTACAATGAGGAAAAGGTCACTTTGTGCCTGTGCCTAAGTCAACATGGGGCAATTAATGGCTTTTTACTTATCCTCAGGTCAACCATGGATCTGGCTGTTTGTTCAAGGACTGTGTGTTCAAGCCAGCTGACTAACTTTTCCATCCCCTCCTCCTTTGCTCCTACCTACCTGACTACCTAACAATACTGTGAGTACACATAATGCCTGTATTAATTATCTATTGATGAGTAACAAATTATGCCAAAATGTAGCATCATATAACAACAGGCATTTATTACCTCACAAGCTTTCTGAGAATCAGGAATTCAGGGAAAGCTTAGTTGGGTGGTTCTGGCTCAGGGCCTCTCACAAGGTTGCAGTCAAGTTTGGAACCAAAACTTGGTGGCAATAAAACCATCACTTCTGCTATGTTCTAGTGATCACACAGATAAACTCTGGTGAAATGTAGGATGAAACTACAGAGGAAAGAGACTACCAGGAGGTGGAGATCAATGGTTATGTCTCCAAGGCTGACTACTACAATGTGCTTTGGTGAATATTTCAATATGATCAGAACTAAACCTGAAGGTGGAAAAATGTAAAGGAGAGAAATGTAAAAGAAGGGAAGGGGAGAGGGCAACACCAGATACGTAGCACAGAAATAGGACAGAAAAGCCTTCTGCTGACAAATGTAGTTAGTGACCAAAGGAACCTTAGGAAAGTAGTTGCTACAAGTGTTGGTTGAAATGGGAGGAGGAAGACAGAAAAAGTGGAGAAAAATAGATAATATTGGTATGTGACTTAGTGAAAATCAGATCAGTGAAGAGTTATGATCTTACCAAGCACAAATTAAAAATAAATAAATAAATGAGGTATTTTTTTTTTCTTTTTCTTTTTTTTTTTTTTTTTTTTTTTTGCCAGTCAGTAAATAGCAAATGGTAGCAAATTCTAAGAAATAGAAATCAATGGGGTTTTTAGTCAAATGCTTCTGTTGTTTTCAAGAAAATATTACCTAATCACCATACTTATCCAAACTAGTTACCCAGTACTTAGATGAAGAGATTTCTCTAATTTCTGGACCTTTCCAAAGGTCTAAAACAGATATGTGACAATTTTGTATGCTCAGAGAGAAGGACTATAAGATGTTATTGACTTAGCGAGATGAAGTTGGACATTATTTGGGTTCTACTTCCTTCCCTGAAATTCCCTGTCTCCCTCTTTTATATTAAAGATGCTATCCAATTATATTTTCCATCTCATTTAGGACTGCAGAGGGTCATTCGTAGAGCTAGTACAAGGTAACCAGCATAAGAGAATTCAGGAGAAAATGTAAGCTATAAAGGCCTAGAAAATACCCAATGGTTAGTTCCCTGACTTGTAAGTTATAACTTATATAAATTTCCTGAGGCGATAGCCTTACTATGCCATGGTTTCCAAAGTCTTTTTCCAAAATCATGTTTGGAAGGAAATGTCACAACTTGCAAATGGTCAAGAAGCCCCCACCCTGATCCTGCAAGATTGTCCATTGTTGGGCGAGCTTTTACAAGATGGCAAGCTTTTTTATGCTAAGTGACAGGTAAATATTTATGTATATGACAGCCCTACCATGGAGGTATAATTGGTATAAGTTGCCAAGGATATGTATTTGTAGTTTTGGCTTGAGACATGGTTTGAAACTTTATAATGTTGCCTGGGGTGTGGGGATAGTTTGCTGTGCTCTCACTCATTATTTCTATATGTTTTGGAAGGAAGTGCAGTACATCTCACTGTCAGCCAGTACAAGATTGGAGGCTATTAGAGGTCAGAGACATTAGCTTTGTTCTCGGTTTCATACATACTAGTACACAGTAGGTGATCCACAACTATTGGGGAATTACACAAAGCTTCTCTTCCCTATCATAATGCTACTTGCATCCAGGTGTGTTCAATTTGATTCAACAAACGTGTACTGACAACTTCTAATTTTGCTAGCATGAGACCAGTTAGTTATAACTTGAGCTCTCTGCCCCAAGGCAAATTTTAAAATATTTCCCCAAATTGAAAGTAACACAGTATAAGATCCCTTTGCCAGTGATTAGTGGGAGCCAAGTTGGAATTAGCAGTAACAATGAGATCATCCCTGAGAGTCAAGCAAACATTGCTCTCCCTCAGCTGAGGTTTCCACTTCTGGCCTTACTTCAACTCACTGCTTGTCCAGGCAAACATCGCCAAGCCAAGGCGTTAGATTGGCTAGAACTTCAGCTCTGGCCAGAGTCTGGCGAAAAGACCCCATTGTACATGAATATGTGGATGCCACTTGTAGGATAAGCTCTCTGATTATTTACTATTTTTTTTTTAACCAGGCTTCTCTATGCGTAATTTGTATATTCTTGGACAGGATTTATGTATGCAAATAAATATATTTTTACTCATAAATAATGACTGAAATCAAGTCATAGGTTATTCTGATGATGTTATCTTCTGTAAATTCTTCCAAGATTACTTTCAGAACGAGTTTATGAGCCACACAAAGTAGGTAAAACAGAAATACCCTTTCTTATCACCATATTAAAAAATCAGTTTCCTTGCTGTATTATCATGGTTAATTTATTTTCCTTAATAAATATTTCTCAACTTTACCCAATCTCTTTGGTTGGTAAAGAATATTTGGCTATTAAAAAAATAAGAACAGTAATCAAACTGTTCTCAAATGATGTCCGTTTTTGAACATATCATTGTATGATTTTTAGTGCATGGACATTTATTTACCACTTAACCCTCATAAACACAGCTGGTGCCACCAGGAGAGACAGAAATGATTCGAATTTATTCAGACACTATACAAATGAGAAAACCAAGAATACGATTGAGAGGAAAAAAAAATTAAAGAAAATGAAAATTGAGTAAGTTTATCATAAGTGAGTAAATACAGAAAGCCATTAACTGATGATTCTTAGAATCAATATGATGAGATCTATTAAATCTTTGGCTAGGGATCTAAAGAAAACCTGAGTCTGGACTGGGGTTAGAAGCAGGTCATAACAATAATTTCTCAGACTCAAGGAAAGATGAGTGCAGGCACCAGGTTAGACATGTGTCAATACAAGGCTACTCAGTTCAAAAATGTGAAAGTGGTTGTAAGGCTATGGATGAAAGAAAGGTCAAAGTGAAGCAGGATCACTCTGTGCAATGGAGACTAACGAGAGTCATCCCAGACAGATGGGAGGAATTATCTGAAGGCACCCAGAGCAAACACTTTTGGCCTTGTTCTCTCCCTGTGTGTTTGTAAGCAGTATGACCACACCACTCTATTTAAGTCACTGCTTGAAGCTGATATTCCCTTCCCATTCCCAGCATCAAGAGCTGTCATACCCAACTTGGATAACTGTAATCTCCTCTCCCCTAGACTTCCTAGTGTGAGAAGATGCTGTGATATCTCAAATTGTTATCTGTTACAATCAGAAAAAAAATATATAGTTTATGAAATATTCTTTGGAAAGAAAAAATAAATTCCAGGTCTTTTTCTTTACCAAGTGAAGAGCCATATGAAAGCTGGGACCATTAGTAAGTCTAACTTGAGATTTCTGGTAACTAAAACCTCATATCTGATGACCTGATAAATAATCTTAATTATGGAAGGGATAGAAACAAACATAGCCTATGCATAAGAGTTCACAGGAATGTTGAATCTGGGAGAGAAGGAAAAGAAGTCATGTTCAGCAAACATTTATTGAGATTCTACCCTTTGCAAAGAGAAAACATCAAGGTGAATGAAATATCATTCCTGACATCAATAAAATTCACTTTAACTGAAAAAGACTTTTTAAAAAAGTGCAAAGTGATACATGGCTTCAGGTAATAGATAACTGAAATTTTATTAGGAAATATATGAAAAAAACAGTGCAATTAAACTCCATAGTTTTCAGAGTAAAGGCAGTTCCAAAATAAGTCAACAGTAGCTAAAATATCAGAGTGCTGTATGAATCTATTTTAGAAGAAATATGTTTCGATTACCTTGTAAATGTTTTACCATAGCAAGTAATGGTTTGGAGCTCGCTATGATGCAACACTGAGATATTGGGAGAGGACAAGAAAGTTAACAGAAAGTAACCTGGAAAAAGAAACAAACAAATGAATTAGAAAAAAAAATGATTTTTACACCAGTGCCCCATGGTCAAACAATTTTTAGAAATGCAACATGCATAGTTTCTGTATCCCTTTGGAAAAGTAATGCATACAATAAATTAAAATTCCCTTGAAATCTTGAAGAAGCCAAATAGGTGTCTTGGTTCCAACATACTTTAGAAACTTAGAACTGTTTTTCCCATTTTCTATTTACAACCTATGAAACTAATTTATGCAGAGAACACATTTTATGCAGAATACTACTGTGGTTGTTAGGAGCAATCACTCTCCGTCAGTACGCACAACATCCAAATCCCAGGCTCACCATTTATGAGCAGTTTGACCTAGGAAAGTGGCAAAGCCTCAAGCCTTTGTTCCTTTGCTTTCATAGCATAAAAGTAGCATCTACCTCAGAGTAGTTATGAGAATGAAATGAGATAGAGAGAACACTGGATGCTAAAGTGAACACTGGATATTATAATTAATAACATATGGAGAACTTACTGTTATACTAATGAAAAAAGTCTTATAGAAGGCTGGCACTCTAGAAATCACTCAATCTTTTCCACTTATATGGAGCGGTAGTGAGGAAACGTGGACAATGGGTGGTAGACAATGACAAAGAAGATTCTAGGATGTAAGCCTGTCCATTGATCTCATAGAGCTCCTTGCCACTTCCATCCTCCTATTTTCACATTGCCTCCTCTATTTTATAATCTACTGTAATGTAAATTTTTGCCTTATCATTTCTTCATTGACTCTTCTCCTCAACAACTCACTTTTTGCACAAATTCCTACCATGCACCAGCCATTGTATTCACAATGCTAAAGACAAACACAATGAAGAATTGAATTATTTCAAATCCTCCTGATAGCATGATGTCTGACCTCACTGGGAAAAATGGTGAAGAGAGCCTACCACTGGATCCAGGATTTTCTAGCGTTGAAGACAGTCCTTGCTATCATCACACTGGAACCTTGAGAAAGCTGTTTAGTCTATATGAGCTGCATATTCCTCATGTAGACTATAAAGCTGTCCACATACACCTTCCTAATTCATAACAAATGCCAATTGCCCTCTGCTTCTCTTACTGGGAAAATACTGTAGTTGATTTTTCCTTAAACCTTGGGCCATAATTATTAATCAGAGATTCCACATCTAAAAATTCTATACTTAGAATATAAAATTAATTTTTAGTCATGATGTTTTAAATGTATGTATCTGGATCTGTATGATAACCATATATATTTGTGGACTCCACTGGCTACCTTGTATTTTTGAGTCCTTAAACTTATGAAAAGGAGGCTAAATGATTCTTTTTGTGTGAATTTCTCAGCACCTGAAATAGCACCATACACTTTTGGAAGTCTTTTTAAAGACATGAGAAATTTGGTAAAATAGAGACTATCAAGAAGGGTTTTTAAAATTCAAAACTTTTTAAAGTTTATTTATCCTCTCTGGAAGCTCCTCTCTTGTAGTAAAAGTTGACATGTTATAGTAACTTAAAGAAGATTCAAAATTGTAATTCAAATTTTATCTTGGTAGAAGGTACTATACTATATACAATGAATAAAAATATATTATTATTCTTGGAATATATTATGAAATATATTCTAGCTTTAGGCTATCTAAAAATAATCATTTTTCTGTCATTGTCCATTATAACAAATACAATTTCACTTTTAGTTGTGAATTAAAATAACTTCTTCCCAGTGTAAAAATAATGTATTCCCTTCATACTTACATGAATAAAATATATTAATTATTTGATTAAAGACATTTGAAGGTGATGAAAAAATTAAGGACAACAATAATCAGAGTGAGCTCTTAGATGCTGGCATCACACTATGGTTATTCAATATACATGAGCCCTAGGAATTATCAATATGTACAGTAAGAAATAGAGTCATTAAAAAATGACATTTCTGAATTCCTCTCCCACAAAAAATCAGTGTCCTGTATTATGAAATGAAGGTGTTTTGTAATAACAAAACTATCACAAAGAAATTCTTGCTCAGTAAGTATTTGACTTTTAGTTATAACCAAATAGTATCATCTGAGAGAAGAAAGAAATGTAAAGAGGCAAACCAAACTTCTTATTTTACAGATTACGCTCAGAGAGGCTACCCAAGTCCTTTGATAACTAGTGGCCCTGGAACTAGAATCTCTGTCTTTTGTTTGCAACCTTCATCATCTATATGCTATGTTTGCCTGCATCCTTTGATTTATGACTCTTTGCATTTAAACTTTCTACCTATAGATATATCTGTTCAACTTCTGAAATAACATTGCAGATGATACAATTCACCATGCTTCAGCTTTCCATTTACATGGCTGTTAAGAAGAAACATATTTTCCTCCAGCATTCTCCATTGGTAGAATAATACTTCCCATTTAAATACAAATACTGTAATAGCCAAAATATATATTATAGAAAAGCCACTTTCTACTCCACTCTGATATTATATTCCTGCATGGAGGTTTTTCTCCTCAGGCAAAAAGAGTAAACAATTCTGACAGAGAAAATGCTATTTAAAGACGATTTAAAATGATTTAACTTTTTAAAATGTTCCATTTAAATATAAAAGGGGCAAAACTCATTTTCCAATACTAGTTTTTTAATTAGGGCAAATTGAGAACTTTGTTCCAGCTATTAGGATAGAATTTCCTGTAAATTGGCAATAATGTTTTAAAACTTTCTGCCCTTAAAATGAAGTATATCATTCTATAGTAGCCTAGAAAATGGGCTAAATTCACTAAAACAGAATCTTTCTTTCTCTCTTTGCATCTCACTGTCTCTCTCTCTTTATCTCTGTCTCTGTCTCTCACTCTCTCGATCTGTCTCTTTTTCAGGGCCACTTCACCAGCTGTTGTGAGCTGATCATATACAAAGTTGTGCACGAAGTAGTTGCTGTTCTTTGATTCTGCAATGAAATGAAGTCTATCAGTGACTTTCAACAGTGTGTGGTAGAACTGGCAGCTTGCCATCTGGAAAAACTGACACTTTGCTCCCCTGGGCCCACTGAACAGCACTGCTGCAAGATAGCATTAGTAGCTGAAGAAAATCGAAATGGGAAGAAGTGCAAGCTGCTTGACACAAATAAAATGGCACAGTTTGCTTTTAAAGTAGAGGGGAAGAAAAAAGAATTGTTGGCCTTTCAAAAGTTTTATTTAACTTCTTTCCTCAAAGAATACACTTAAGAATTCAAAAAAAAAAACTGAATGTATTTACGTTTTATTGAGTTTCTTAAAGGAACAAACCGAGTTTATTAATGAGTAATCTAAACTGATCAGTGTAGGTATAGTACACCATGGCTAAATATCGTATAAAGAACTGCTGGTCATTCATTTTCTCATGTCTACCATAAAAGACACATGATAAACACTTAAATTTTGGCTAATTGATTGACTCATGCACTGTTGTTTTATCTTTACTTCCAAACAAGTGTAATTTTTTCATAGACTGCTTTTCGTCAAACATAAAAATATAACATTTAAGAATTTCTTTTAAAAAATGTTTTCAAAATAACAATTTGCTTATATTTAGAATATGTGATAAAGCTACTATTTTCTTAAACCAAGAAATGATTTGACAATCAAATTAAAAGTTCCATAAAATACTGCAATATAAACATTGCAGTGCTTTTTGCCTAATTAATGTCATTCAAAATTTGCTTATTTTCTGGATTTTGCAAAACTATTCTCATGAATAACTATTGTTTATATTGTTGAAGTTAATCAAATCATTAATTCTCCTTTGATTAAATTAAATGCTCACTACAAATGAAACAGAAGTAGTATAATATATGAAATAGTATGTAATACCAAAATAGAGAGTCTAGACTTTATATCTGGGTCCCAATGGTAAAAGTACATTGTTATTTTATAATGCTTTAAAGTTTACAAACCATTTAATAATATCAGGTTTTTATTGAGTATTCGTGACATTCTAAATGCTTAAATTGATTAAGTTAACTTCCTCCGTGATCTTATGAAATTCTTAATAGTATTGTACTCATAGGAAATAAATAAGGGAAGGTTAAAGTAACTCTCCTAAATTACTTAAAAAATAGACAGAAAACAGGAATCTAAAACAGGCACTTTGATCTCCAAATCTTAGTTGTTTCTATTAGTTCTATCTTGCTGCTATGCTGTGCTCACTTTGCATATATTTGATAATATTTTACTTGAGGCTTACCACATTATTGTTGTCATCATTCACATTTTCCAGTTGAGGACACAAGAACAGAAATGATGACTCTCTCCCCAATTATACTGTAATAACCAATGAGTGGGAAGAAGCCAAAAGGCTCAAACCCAATCTTTGCACTCCGGGTTTCTCAGTCTTCCCTTTTCCTAGAAGCATAAAAACAGGAGATAGTTGAGTTGCACTTTAGAAAAACCACTCTGGCAGTGGCAGTGGGAAGGAAATAGAGAGACAGATTCACTGAGAATGTAGAATCAGCTGTATTTGGCAACAGATTGGATGTGTTTCATTAGGAAAAGATTTGAAGATTACTTGCCACAACTGCTAAACTGAGAAAAGGAGTACAAAAGGAATGGTTAAACAATCTAAAGAATAATCTGTTTGGTAAAACCTAATTGGAGTCTCTCAACAGTGAGATGAGAAGAAATTATATAATTACCACAAAATAAATGTTGATGATATTTCTGATAAAGGCAACCACTTTGTTAGGACTTACTTGAGATGATATTACTTGCCCCCACTACAACTCAATCACTTGAATTTCTAAAAAGTCAACACTACTTATTGCAATGAGCATTGATAAAAACATTAACAGCCTGGGACTCACATTGTAGTTCTGCTGCTAATCAGTTTTGTGATCTTTGTCAAATTCCTTGGACTCATTGGGTCTTCATTTTCTTATCCGTATAATGAGGAAAGTGCCCTAGGTGGGCCCTTAGACATTAAATTTGTTGGTGTTTGTACACTGTGAACACTAGAAATTGCTTTAAATTTTATTTTGTTCTGTTTTGTAATATTTATTATTTTATTTTATTTTGTTTGCTTGTTTTGAGACAGAGTCTCACTCTGTTGCCTGGGCAAGTGCTCTGGCATCAGCCTAGCTCACAGCAACCTCAAACTCCTGGGCTCAAGCAATCCTCCTGCCTCAGCCTTCCGAGTAGCTGGAACTACAGGCATGCGCCACCATGCCTGGCTAATTTTTTCTATACATATATTTTTAGCTGTCCATATAATTTCTTTCTATTTTTAGTAGAGACAGGGTCTCGCTCTTGCTCAGGCTTGTCTCAAACTCCTGAGCTCAAACAATCTGCCGGCCTCAGCCTCCCAGAGTGCTAGGATTACAGGCATGAGCCACCGCGCCCGGCCTGTTTTGTAATATTTAAAGATTAAACTATATTGATAGCATTACATTTGTTAAAGTGCAGAAACTATGTTTCTATAAAACTATAAGGACCCTTAGATATCATAATATAGGTAGTCATCCTCAAGGTGTAAATGTAAGAGAGGAGAAGAATTCAATGGCCCCAGATATAAGCTCAAAGTCTTCGTCACTGAAAGAAATTCCCATATTTGAATCATTCATTTTAATAGAGATTTGTTAACAAAAATTCCTGTGTTAATTGAGAGCAAAATAAGCCCTGAATAAATAGAGCTGGACGTTAAAAATAGGACATCAAAGTAAGTTGTTCTAACAACTAGCAATGGCCTAAGCATGGGAAGGAGAGGGTATTACAGAAGAAAAATGCAAAAATTGAAAGGGAGAATATAATAAAAACAAAATGCAAGTGTTACTCAAAATTTGCCTGAGGATGGCCCTGAATATTTCTAAGTCCAGATACATTGGAGCTTATTACGTACAAGGGCAGCATCCACTGTGGCCAACAGCCTTACTCTATTCATCGCCTATGTGGTCATTGGCTCTTTTTCTGTCTTCTTGCCATTCATCATGTCCTCAGGTTCAGGATAATATCTGAAAGGAAAGTATTTGAGTAGGCTGAAGATCATGCTATGGACTGAATGTTTGTGTACACTCAAAATTCATATATTGAAGCCCTAATTCCCAATGCTACAGTTTTTGGACGTGGAGCCTTTGGGAAGTAAGCTGGCTTAGATGAGGTCCTGAGATTAGAATTTTCAATGATGAGATTAGTGCCGTTTAAGGAGATGAAAGGACCAGAGCTCGCTCTCTCTCTTCCATGTGAGGATATAATGAGAATATAGCCAATTGTGAACCAGAAGGAGAGCCCTCACCAAGAACCCAACTCAGCTGGCACCCTGATCTCAGACTTCCAGACTATGGAAATGTGAGAAGTATATTTATTGTTTAAGCCATCCAGGCCATGGTATTCTGTTAAAGCAGCCCGAATTAAGATAGATCAGAAATTCATTTTGAATATATTTTCAATGATTAAACTTTGTCACATTTTTTAAATTTCCCTACTTTCTGTAATTCTGAGGCAAGGATGAAAATCACCATGTGTTTTAGGACATTTAGAGTTGAAGATTCCACAACCCTTTCAATAATCTCTTACAGTAAAGTACTACAGTAGGAGTAGAATAGGTTTTGGATTCACACAGATGACTTAGGTTTCATTCCTGACTTCATCAATTAATAACCTTGAAACTTTGGAAACTACACTACAGAAAGTTGTCTGAGACCTAGTTTTGTCATCTGAAGTATAAGGGTATTACCTTCTACCCAGAGTCCTGGTTAAAAATCAGCTGAGAAAAAATAAAATAATAAAATAAAGTAGTCTCCCTCCTCTCTTTGTGCTAGAGTCAAGTTCTTCATGTTGATGCACAACATTTGTTTATCTCTCCCCTCCACACTCACACTCTTACCCTATCTGGTATGACATTGTGTTAAGCATTGTGCACAGGATAAGAAAAATTCCTTGACCCCACCAAAAAATTGTTTGTGAGCAACAAATGAGTTAATGAAAAATCTTGGAAGAAAACAAAATAATCTTATATGTTTCATCTTGCCCTGAAAGATCTCTTTTTACAAAATCGGGTTGGTATTTTTCTAATTCAATGTGATAAGTATAGTATCCTCTTTTAAGCAACTGGTAAAATAATGTAAAAGCCATTATTTTAGATTAAATGACTCTTGTTAAGAAATGTTTCTCTGCCTTTAAGCATACAGATATGTTAATATATATAATTAAACATATATATATAAAGAAACATACATATATTTCTTTATTTACCAGTGTCAGTTCATTACAAAATTTTTAGACACTCAACAACCAAGTAATGTCGCTTCCATCCAAATAGTTACTGGTATTGTTAAATTTCAGAACAAATCTGTGAAAAGGAAAAAATCCTATTCTTCTCATATCCTTTACCTTTTTTTGCAGCTTGCATAAAAAATAAACAAAGACTCTTCTCATTCTCTGAAAAATATTTTCAAAGAAATCCTACTTATCTTCCACTTTTTAATAATTATTAATTTCTTGGGATTCACGTATATATGTGTATGTATAAAATGAATTGAATGCCTGCTGTATACCTTTCCTTGTCCTTGTCTCCCTGGTTATTACTTTTACAAATGAAGAAGGAAAAATCAACTTAAAAGCTACAAACACTAATCTAAACTACCCAAATCTCCAGGAAGTACATGCTCCAAGATAATTTTCACTCAGTCTAATCATCATTTTCCAATTTAGTATATACTTTAATAATTTTGTCAGATAAAGCTTTGAGAGTGATTTCTAGTAGAAGAATGTCTAATGAACTCATGTTTATTTTGGAATTCACTTTTACTTAATTTCACTTTTATCTTTGAAACCATTTATAATGGTGACTTTATACAGTGAAAGGGGAACACTCCTTGTTCCAAATAACATTACACAGTTTATATTAAATAATAACATAAATAATTAGTATATTTAGAAACACAAAAAACTCTAGTGTTTTTTTCTTTCTGAAAAATTGTTCCATTCTTCAATCTCTGTGTGAGTTACATGTTATTTACTTTAAAGAATATTTTTATAAATGATTTGAATTATTTTGATATTTTACATATGATCTAGTGGAAATACTACTGCTATACAAAGATTAATTGATAAAGTGTGTTCCCTTTTGACCTTAGATTCAGTAGTCCATAACCTTGACTGCATATTAAAGTCACCTAAAGAGGTTTTACCAATACTCAAGTCACACCCCATATCAATTACAGCAGAATCTCTGGGGTTAGGACCTATTTTTAAATCTCTCCTGGTGATTCCCAATATACAGCCAAGATTGAGAACCATTAGCTAATTTGACTTCACTTTGCTCACTTCATTTTCCCAACACTGCCTTAATTAGGCAATTACTTCCAGGTCCCTGCCTTAATCAAGAAGAAAGAAGCAAAGAAACAATGGGCCACTTGACAGATAGTAGAGGTGCTAGTACTTAGGTAAGGTGTGTACTTAGAAAGCTAAGGTCTAGTACTTGGAAAGGTAAGATCTTTGCTAAAATCAGCTATAGCTTTACAATGACTGGCTTAGCTGCTTTAACATTTAGGAACCTGAATACTGGATTTTTTAGCATTTTGTAGAACACCAAAAATAAGTATGAATAAAAATGTCAAGGTTGATTTTGTACATTTCTGTTTATTGATATGTAATGTGCATATGTGTTTATACATATGTGCATGTATAATATACATGTATATATGCATATGTATACATGTATATATTATGTATGGCTATATTTCTAACATGAAGTTTGCAACTAAGCCAGTAACTATATTTTTTTATGTGTTCAATTTTAAGGCTGAAAGTCTGAAGAACCTCTTTACTAAGGTACTGTATAACTGGCAATAGTCACTTTGAAGTATAATCTCTTAACTTCAGATTAAATCAGTAGAGAAAAATTTTTTTAAAAAGACTAAAGTGTCTTCTCCCTCAATTCTCCTTTTCCTGAGCCACATCCTGGTCCACTTCTGGCCTTAGATGGGCATTGGTCATCTCTCTCCAACAGGAATTTTTCCCACCTGGCTGTAACACACACTATAAAGAGACAGGTGGATTAAAGGTCACATGGAAGTGATCCAAGAGACATTTACCCAGACCTGCTCCATTTATGCTCCTATTTCTCTCAAAGCTTCCCCGAACACAGTGGTATAAATACTCATGCCTAGAATAGAAATTATGCATTTGAATATAATCAGTTTCCCTTTTCCTTGGGGATAGAATAAGCTTGAACTTCCCCAGAGTTCTGAGTGTGCTACTAATAGTATCTACCTTAGTTGTAAGTGGATTTACTTTAGTAACACATGGGCAGTCAGGAAAGAAAGAGAGGAAAATAACCCACATTTGTTAGATATGCTTTCATTTCATGCCAATGACAAAAACAGAAAACATTCAAGAAAGGTGAGTTCTCTCTTTCCCACTTGAGCAATTCATTATGAAATCTTGTTCTTTTAACACAGATTCTAGCTTCAGTCAATTTCAACTCAACAAATATAAGGTGAAAAATATAGTGTGTTAGAAGCTAAGTATGAGATTAATAATTGTAATTTTAAAAAAACCCTGCCTTTGAGAAACTTTGAGTATAGTAATGCACAAGTAATTGTACTTCTTGTTTAAAGGGGAAATTGAAGATAGTTTAAAAGCAGTAAAATTTAAAGATAAGGACTATTAAATGAACTGTATGCAAGGATCAGTAGATTTAAACATCATGACTTGGCAAACCTCCTAAATCCTCAAAGGAATGCTTAAGATGTAGAATCCAGGTAGACTCTATTTTTCACAAGCGCCAAACTCCTCATTTAACATGAATGGGGAAAGCTTTCTCCATACAAGTTGAATGTGCGCTGTAAGTTAAGTGGCGGACAACCTACAGGATTATGTGATGAGAAAGCCTGGGTTCTTTCTGTAAGCACAGCATTCATTAATTTCCTACCAAAGTAAGAAACGTCTGTCTTTTCTTACTTCTTGAAGGATGACCCAAGGCCAAATGCTCCCTTCCTTACTGACAATTCAATAGGCATTTAGTCTGTAATGGGGTCACTGAATGAAGAGGATCCTTTAGTTTCTGGACAGTTTAATCAAAGAGAAAATCCTAACTTTTTAGTAATGTTTTCTTGTCAAACACTAGCAGCATTCAAAGTTTGATTAAATTTTTGAGGTGGAAAAAAATATATATATATATATATTAGGACCTGAATTTAGAGTAAACTTATGACCTGCAAAAATGTGCTTTAATTTTGTTAAGGAGGAAGGAAGGAAAGCTAAAGGAAGAAAAGGGTGTTAATTCAAAGCAAAAAAATCAAACCAAAAAGGAAATTGGTTAGATTATAATTAGAGTTCTGGCTCTAACAGTTAATTCTTAAGTCAGTCCCTGGTCATATGCTGAGATTACATTAAAGGATATTTTGTTAGATACAAGGGGAAAGATTGGAGGGTGGTTAATATGGATGGAACAGATTCTAGTTCCAAAGTAAAAGTTAACTGAAGAGAAGATGGTCCAAGGAGGAAATTCAGTAACGGCAACTGAAAGCTTTTCTTATATTAACTTTATGAGGCTCAGGTAGAAAAAAAAGACATGAAATATTGTGTGATGTTAACAAAATCTGCATTAATTTTTATTCTCATAACCTTATTCCTCTAGGCAATACATGTATCCCAAATATTAATTAGGAGAGTCAAATTATGTGAATATCAATGTCATGAGATAGACTGGGAAGTTCTGGTGACAGAAATGGACAGGGAATAGCTCTGTTAACATCATAAGAGCAGGGAGATGATAGGCATATGGGGCCCTGAAAGACATCATGATTTGGGGGAGCCTCTACTGCACCCCACTTCCTTTCACAGTTGCCGGGCACGTGGCAAATGCAGCTTGCCTGATAAGCCTTAAAATGTATCCCTGAATACTCAGGGTGATTAGAACACTCAATCAAGAGGGTCCTGAAACTAACAGCTCAAGTTATGCAGCTCAGAAAATATGAGCTACTTAACATTTGCAACACAAATATTTTAAACAATGAGAAAGCATCTCAGTATTGCTCAATAGAAGGCAGTTATTTGTAACTATATGAAAGTCCATATTTTTCCCTTCCATGCAAGACTAGAGGTATTACAGAGAACAAAAGCCCTTTATTGTTTCATGGAATTATTCTCTAAGTGCACATATGATTCTAAAGAACCAGATCTGTCGTCCCTGCCCTTTGAAAGCCTTTTTCCAACAGTTGCAAACTGCTAAAGGAAAGAGGACCATGTTTTGTTCATTATTTCTAAAAATGTCATCACAGTCCTGAGAACTCTCTTGTTTTGCTATCATCTCTTCACTTAACTAGCAGCCTCAGTGGGCATGCACGGTGCCATTTCAGCTGTAATCTCACGTCTTCCCCGTTCAATACTTGACGGGTCTGAACTTCTCCATAATCTCAAGTAGCCAACAGCAGGACCTGTCATCCAAGCAGTGAAACTGTGTGTATTTGAGCTACAATCACACAGGCCCATTATTTGCCCAGTGACAGAGACTTGTGATGAATGTGTCTGAAATGACATTTGAGATGACAGGGGATGGAAATCCCCAAGTCAGAGACCAAAGTTCTTGGGGTCTCCAGAGCAGTGTTGTTGTCAGTTAAACTGGAGATGTGCAAAGATGTTGCAACATGGACAGCCCATAGATCAATTTATCATCATAGGCCATGGAACTCACTTGTGGCAAAATCAATACAGAATTTCAGCCTCCCTGATAAAGAATCAGAGAGATTTTTATTTACTTTTACTTTGCAAATGTTACCTTTAAGTGCAATGAGGAAAAAGGACATGTCAGACTTTTCTATAACTTTGTACAACAATAACATAATAGTGTCCAAATAGTTAAGAAGTAATCTAGGAGGGTTTCAGTGCTTGCAAGCTCAATATTTCAATCTGATGTCTTGACAGAGAGATAAAGATTGGTTTTAATGATAAATAAAACAATCCTTATAAATTAAATATCATATAGTTCCAAAACGGAAAAGATTTGAAAAGTAGCATTTACATAACAATTAAAATATGGTGATATTATTTTATATTCATAAACTTCAGGTATTTTTAACTACTGCAAAATAGTTAGAAAGCCCAAGAAAAGCATAGTATGGGAAGTACTGACTTCTGTGAGGAGTCTGTCATTGTAATAGTTTGATTAAATAATAACAAAAACTAACAATAACTACTTGAGTCAATTTTTGCCAGGCACTGGGCTTAGGGATTTGTGTGTGTGCACGTGTGTGTGTGTGTATTAAATTTTACAATAACTAATTAGGTAGACACTTTTAATATCCTCGTTTCACAAAAGGATTAATTGAAATACAACAGAGTTAAGTAATGAACAAGGATGCAAAGCTAAATAACTTTTGAGCTAAAATAGAAACCCAAGCAACCTAACTCCAGAGCATGTCTTCATAAGCACTATGGCACTATGGAATACTCACAAAATTTGGAAAGAAGCCATTTTTCTTCCTCAGTCAACTTTATTTGTTTGTTTGTTTGTTTATTTATTTATCTATTTATTTTGAGACAGAGTCTCACTCTGTCACCCAGGCTAGAGTGCAGTGGCATCATCATTGCTCACAGCACCTTCAAACTCCTGGGCTCAAGCTATCCTCCTGCCTCAGCCTCCCGAATAGCTGGGACTACAGGCCTGTGTCACCACACCTGGCTAATTTTTTTTTATATTTAGTAGAGATAGGGTCTCACTCTTGCTCAGGTTCGTCTCAAACTCCTGAGGTCAAGCGATGCTCCCACCTCGGACTCCCAGAGTGCTGGGATTACAGGTGTGAGCCACTGCACCTGCCCTTCCTCAGTCAACTCTAAGACTTTTGTGTCTGAGCTCAAGGATTTGGGGGACATTACCTATGAAATGGTCAGATCCTCTTCTAATGGCACCTGACATCACTTTCAAAAATGCTGCTGTAACTACAAGCATATTATGTGTTAGCTTTATGAGTTCCTTGAAATTGTTCAAATGGTAATGAAATTAATGGAAGTGTTCTCTAAAGCAAAATATTTGTATCTAGGACAAACTCTATCATCAACTTAGCTAATTCTGGAAATATTCCAAACAATTCTCATCCAAGCCTTGGTATTTTATATTTCCCAAAATTAATCCCAATGGAAATTAGCTTTAAAAAAGAGAATAAAAAGAAAGAAAAAAGAAAACACTAATTAGCTTTATTGTTAACAGCCTTGACAATCTCTCTGTCTCTCTCTCTCTCTCTCTGTGTGTCTCTCTCTTTCTCTGCCCCTCTTCTCTCTCTCTCTCTCTCTCTCTCACACACACACACACACACACACACACACAAATTGAATCTAAATCCAGGGTTGATTTGGCAATGCTACACAAATTCCATTCTTCAAATTAATCTAATATTGATTTACTATTATATTATTGCCCCTTTCACTTTGAAGCTTACAATATAATTGTACTGTTTACTAAATCAAAAGCAGTTTTCACAAAGGCAGTGTTTAGGAAACAGATGGATTCATATCATATAAAAAACACTGCAATTTATTCTGGCACTCTCTACAGAATGAATGAAGAACCC
The DNA here is from genome assembly GCA_028533085.1 of Varecia variegata. Classification (NCBI taxonomy): domain Eukaryota; kingdom Metazoa; phylum Chordata; class Mammalia; order Primates; family Lemuridae; genus Varecia; species Varecia variegata. The sequence continues at coordinate 32,832,014 of CM052443.1, forward strand.
AACATAAAATGGATACTATTCTGAGTAAAAGCAAAGCAACACACCTTGCATGAGGCATCAGCCTGGACTTTGTGGTCAGATGATTTCAACAAAGCAAATCATCTTTACCATCCCAACAAATGTATCAGAGGTATTAGAATAGTAGTGTATCTGTTTCCTAACTATGTATACACCTACATGCAGAGGTCTAGCTTTCTGCTTAATACTAGTACTCTTAATTTTATGGAAATTCTGGCATTGGACATCTTTCCATTATAAAATAAAAAAAATGATGCTTTAAATACAGCTTGCTAGTAACATATGGAGATGAAAGAACACTACTAAGCTGTAATCAAATTTCTATTTCTTGTTTATTAACAAAAGGTTATAACTGAAATGAATTTCAAATCCTAAAGCCAAGAACATATTTACTCTGAACAAGTTCAAGGAATAGAAAATTTATACACTTGCTACTGTTTATATTCTCAATTCTTTTAAAGCAATATTCACCCACAGGTTGGTTTTGGTTTATTTCATTTTTCTTTCCTTAAGTAACTGGGCAAGGTACATATATAGAATAAATTCACTAGGGTATGGCTTCTTTCAATATGGAAATAAACAACAGGGTTCTGAGAAATACAAAGAAAATACATCTCTGTGTGAAAAATCCCAATTTGTTATCAGAAGCTGGGATCATACACACACACAGAGACACACACATATATTTTAGCACATATTTTTCTATATTAATTTTTTATTATAGAATAATTGAATAGAAAAAATTGTACTATTACCTCACCCTTAATAAAAGTAAGCAGATATACACTGATGTTTATTCGCTTTCTTTTCTCCTAGAACCTCAGGTCAAGTGTTCCTGACAGCTCATGCACAGATACCCACTGGTGAGGCAGCATGAAAACTGCCTCTGTTATTTTATTTCAGAATTTCTTCCTGAAGCGACATGCCGGTACCAGCTGGGGATCATGTATGCAATATCTGCCTCCTCACATCTTCTACCTAGGATGGCTTTAATTCTCTTCAGGGAGAATTTATTTCAGTTTTTGCCAGGAAGGAAAACCACATCTCTTGCCCATATTCTTGGATTATTGTTAAAAATTAAACTTGGTAGGATGAAATATTAATATGGTTTCAGCTTCCTCATTACTCTGATCAAAATGAAGTTCATTGGCAGGATCTGGGAATAGGATCAGTACAATGTTGGGCCAAGGAACAAGAGAGATTGTACAGTTTAAAGCAGGGACACCAACCTATGGTGAGTTGTATAATTATTTCATTATATATTACCATGTAATACTAATAGAAATAAAGTGCACAATAAATGTAATATGCTTGAATCATCCCGAAACCATCCACCCCATCCCTGGTCCATGGAAAAATTGTCTTCCATGAAAACAGTCCCTGGTGCCAAAAAGGTCGGGGACCTTTGGTTTAAAGCATCCTTGAGAATCTGTATGACATCAAGTTCTGACCACCAGAACCAATCATTTTAGCCAAATTGCTTTCAGAAGAAAATTAGCTCCAAATTTGTAGATAATATATTCCTACACATGGAGAAACTAGTCATAAATTTATTTGAAACATTTCATATATAAGGTAAGGCAAGCAACTGTATGTATGAAATTGGATTGGGGTTGCAGTTCATTGCAAGCATGAATTCAACACTATGTATAATGTGTGACAACCAAATACAAACAAAAAAAATTGAAGCCATTATCCATTCATTTATTCAATATGTGCAATTGCTTACTTCATAAAACAAATAGTAATGAAATGTTTTCTACGAATAGAAAGTTGTTTAGCACTGGGTCATAAACATGATAGATATTTTGTCTGCCCTCATGGAGTTTACAGTTTAGCAACAGGACAAACATATAAGTTATTGCAACAATAGGTGGCAAGTTTTAGAAAACACAGGGCTTTTGAAAACTGTAGTAGAGTAACTTGCATGATGCTGGAGGTTGGAGTGGGTAAAATTTATCTGAGGAAGGGAAAGAGAAAGAATGATCTATAAAGTAGAAACAGCTGTTTAAAGATCCAGACACGAGAAAGCTTGTCAATCAAGAAACTTAAAAAAGTCAAATATAGCTAGAGTGTGTGATGGTAAAAACTAATACCAACAGAGGAAGGAATAAATAGTAGTAAGATCTAAAAAGAACTCATAAACAGGTTGAAAATGTTCGGTTTGTTCTGAGGAGTAACAGGAATCCTATTAAGACTGTTTAAACACAGATTTAAAACTGTGTTTTGGTACTACGATCACCACGTTTTGTAAAGATCATTTTCGATCTGGATATAGGCGTTAAGAATCTGGGATTAGGGTTATCAGGCTGAATTTGGCAAAAGGATATATCAGCTTTGGTCTGAGCATGGTAGAGAAACTCAAAGCTGAGATCTGTGAGACATCCACCCCTAAAATAAATTTAAAAATAAGTCTTTTCACTATCTCTGGGAACTTGTCTCTGTCCTAGACTCCATCCATGTGGGGGAAGAAAATTAAAAACAAAACAAACAAACAAATAAACCTAAGCTTACACCAGACACAGGAACAGGGCTCAGACTAAAACTAATACTAAAATCCTAAAATTATAATCATTTTTTAAACGGCTCCTAGGTCAATGAAAACCCTGGATTATTCTTAGGGAAAAAAATTTAAAAAGCAAAAGTACTCACTCTGTACATTTTTAAATAACTGAAAAATAGGACAAAAGAAGTTAAAATCACACAATAAAATTATTCTAATAAGTAAGAGGCAGCCTGCTTATTATAACTTGTAGGTTTAAATTTGCAGGAAATTCATATAAGAGCATTTCTGAAAAAGACTACACAATATGCGTAAAGTGACTGAAGAGATGAGAAATGAGAGAAAGATTAGAAACTATAAAGAAATCTTTTAAAAATGGAGAAAAAAGCAAGGTTAGAAAAGAATCAAAATGAACTTGTAGAAATGAGACAATGCCATTGCAGTTAAACACTCGATGGATGAAAGGCAGAGCTGAGAAAATTACTCCTAATGCAGCACAGAGAAACAAAGATGAAAAATATGAAAGATCAGTTAAGACATGGAAAATAGAATGAGAAATTGCCACATGGATTAAATATGTGGTCAAGGGAGAATAAAAAGAAAGAAATAGGAAGAATGATTATTTAATGAGAAACTTTCTGAGAATTTTCCAAAAATGTTGAAAGTCATAAATATTAGAAGACCGTGAATTCCAACAGAATAAGTAAATATAGAGTAAGACCTAAACACATAGTGAACTGCAAAATAGCATAGAAAAAAAGAAAAGCTAAACAGCAACAAAATAAAAATTACCTCCAGAGATGCAACAATCGAATTGAAAGGAATCTTCCCAAAAGCAACAAATAAGGTCAATGGAATACTATCTTCAATGTGCTTCAATTATAAATGTTTAAAAGCCAATACTTTACAAATTATCATAAAACCCTAAGACAAAGAATAATTTCAGACCAAAACAAAAAGAGCCTATATATTTACTACTCATATAAATTCAGCTACCTAACAAGTAAACATAAACATCTGCATAAAGGGGGAAAACCGAGAATGACAAGGTATTACTCGGGAAGCAAGGATGAGGCAGTTATGAAAATTATGGATGAATGAAATTTACAGCTAACTGGGAGAGCATTAAAAGCATGAATCTAAAGTACCCAAATAGAATATAATGGAAGATTAGAGAGGCATAATCAGAGTTAATCTAAGGTCCACGGGTTCTTCATGAGAAGGGTAAAAATGTTAGTAAACTTTAGATTTAATTTAGTTATGTAGGTTAGAGAATCATACTCACTATGGGATAGAAATTGACTGTATAACCTTCCAAGCAGTAGAAAGAGAAAAGGAAATAAATAAATTCAATGGAAGAAAAGAAACACTAAGAAGCAGCAAAGAAAAATTCATCATACATAGGAGATAGAAAATAAAATTGGATAATTTAACTAAATAAACTTGAAATTCTAAATTTATTAGTAATCATTACAAAGTTAAGTGAGGTAAGCTGGCTACTAAAAAGATAGGAATTCCCAGAATGGATTTTTTAAAAGCCACCAGATTATAAATGTCACATTCAAACATAATGACACAAAACATTGATAGCAATGGGATGGAAAAATATATCAGCCATATAGACATCTCCCCCACAAGCAGAACAAAGCAAAATCTGGGACAGTAATAGTAATAAAAACAAAAGAGACCTTTATAAAAGCAAACAAAAGGATAAATAAATAGCATATTTAGTGTAACCAAAGAAACCAAACACAAAGAAGATAACATTTCTAAACCTTGAGGCCTGAAAAACATAGCAATACGAAATAGCAAAACGAATAGCAAAAAAGGTGAAGTTTGAAATGTGTGTGGCAATTCCACTTCTGAGTGCACACCTTACAGAAATGATTGCACAGATGTACAGGGAGACATGTACAATGTTGTCCATGTTAACAGTTCTTATGTTGGACTGAAACCAGCTTTATTCTCCATAAATATGGAAATGGATAAATAAGTGATGGTGTATTTGTAAAGTGAAAACTAAATTTTTGGTGAAAGGAATAAATAAATTAATACACTAGATCTAGATGTCTATATGAGTAAACATCTATAACAATGTTGAAGAAAAGTATTTTTCATTATATCTCTATAACTTCAAAACATATAACCCCCTGTATATATGGATACAGACATAGATAGCAAAGGAAGGGGAAGAATAAAAAACAGTGTCAGAATTGTTGCTGTGTCTGGAGAGAGTAAACTAGTAAACCTCAGAATTCTTGCTGAACATTTTCATCATATCTCACATTTGGACAGAAGATTTTAAGCTGTTTTATGTCTTCAGGCGAAGAAAATCTTATCAGGGAACTAAAGTTAAAACAAAAACTAAATTTATTTAATCTTTGCCTTTCCTGAGACTAATCCAAAAATAACCACTGAGGGAGACTCCAGCCGTAGTCAATGAAATGCCACAGGATTCACATTATTACATCAACTTTCGCTGGGTATCAAATTGATAAATTTACTCTATCAGTAGATAATCCTGCTTACTTTAAAGGCACATTAACTTTGAAATGCTTAGCAATGCATTGATTGTAAGTATAATCTAAAGTAGTTAATTTAAAGCACATTTAAAAAGTCGTGAATGTGTTTTCATTTAATATTTGCCTTCATCATCCTGGCAAAAGATAAGAAAGAAAGAGGAAGAAAGGCTTGGTCTCTAGTTCTCAGGCAATCAGCTTGCTCCATGGGTCTTTGCTGTTAAACTATTCTCAACTTAGCACAGTCCACAGATTCTAATCAAAAGGGGTCCCTTGACAAATGAGAAGGGGCCTCACTTGCCTACCTCTGCTCTGCAAAAGCCTCAACTAGCAACGGTCACCATTACTTACGTAAACAACCACGGTGCTCATTTAATTAGCATTAATATGGAGCTTCCCAATAGATGGATTTTTTTCCTGTTCACTCTGTTTACTTTTGATTGATTTTTTTTAAATCTAAAAAGCCTTTTGAACCAACTACAATTTCTTCATAATTTGGCAGAACATGGAAGAACATCTAATCAGCATTTTTGTTTACATTTTGTCTAATACCTAAAGGTGAAGGGGATGAAGAAAAGAGAGGCATTAGCAGTGTTCTGCTGGAAAGGAGATTTGATTATAAAGGCATTCACACAAGTGTTGTCAGAACCACAAGCTGCTGCAAGTTGATAGAGATTATCATCAAAGTCAGCAGTACAGAAGCTTATCTTTCTACATATGTATCATCTCAGCTTCATTCATTATCTGGCCACCATATTTGTCTGTTTAGAATTGTTGTTTTATTCCATTTAACTGTTATGCTTGTGAGTCATGAACTATGTTTAGGTTATCATTGTATCCCTTGGCATTCAATATTTGTGGGGGTAAGTGGAGAAGAAAGGAAAGGAACAGCAAGTAAAAGAGAAGAAGAGACAAGGAATGAGTTGTTAATAAGGATATTTCATTCAATGTTGACTTTGCTGAATTAGAAGGACCTGAGGGAGATTTAAAAGAAATGCTTATCAGGGAGTTGGCCACGTGTGTTGGAGCTCAGGAGAGAACAACAGCTATCTATAAAACTGAAAGCTGGAACAATAGAGGTGGAGCTGGAAATACTGGAATGAAATGGTCATCTATGAAAATTATAACATGAGAAAAGTTGTGAATTGAAAGCCAAGCAATTACCAGCATTTAATAGAAATTTACATGGAAAGAAGAGTGAAGAAGGCATTAAAAAAAACAAAACTCATCATTGTTTCATGAGAGAACAAGGGATAAAGAATGCCATACAAGTTGTCACCTTGCAAAGCAGAAAGCTACTTGAAGTTACGGTCAGAGGACAGGAAAATATTGGTGGTGGTGGTAACGGTAGACAAATTGAAAATATAAATCTACAATGGTGAAATTAGGATGTTGTAACAAAGGACACAGGAGTGAGGGCCCACAGGGGATTAATGGAGGTAAAGTATTTTTAAGGCATGAGGCAATATGATCAGAGCGTGAAGGTAGTACCACAGAAATCTAGACAGATCATGAAGTTCACTCTGGTGATGATGGCTTTATCTACTTTTTAAAGGTTTTGTCATAGCTAAAAGTCATTCCAGCATGAAGAAAGCATTTCTGTCTTTTTATTCTGAAGGGCATAAAAAATTCTTGTGACTAATAATATGTCATGGAAAATTGATGAATGAACAAAACACAGTTTTCCTATTCATAGGACTATGATTTTACTTCTATTTAATATACTAAATATATATCATTTACCTATTGATTTGTTGGTATATATAAATATATTAAATTACCTCCAACTACTGGTATGTAAAGTGTTCATGTAAAATTAGCATGACAAATAGTATATGGAAGAGAATAGTGGTTTCCAAAGGTGTCCTTACTTTCAAGAAAAAATGATTCAAATCTACTATAAGCTTAACCTTGGTCAAATACTGAATTTAAACAACTACAATTATTAGAAGTAAACCAGCTGTCTTAGTCTGTTTGGGCTGCTATAACCTTGGATTGGATAACTTATAAACAACAGAAATGTGTTTCTCACAGTCCTGGAGACTGGTAGGTCCAAGATTAAGGCACCTACAGATTTGGTGTCTGGTGAGGGCCCACTTTCTGGCTCATGGATGGCACCGTTTCACTGCATCCTCACAGGGGGGAAGGATCTAGCTAACCCTCATGACCTAATCACTTCCCAAAGTCCTCACCTTCTGACACTATCACATTTGGGATTAGGTTTCACAAAATGAATTTTGGAGGGGGACACAAACATTCAGACCTTAGTACCAATCTTAGCTAATTTTTAGTTTACCTCACCCATATTTCTCTTTTTATTTCCTTAAATATGAGTTTTCCCATAAGTATTAAAAGCCAATTCTGTATTACATAGAAGTTTAAAATGATGCAGCACAATAATTGTACTCTTTCCTTGTCATCGCTACTTGTCAAAACATTAGAATATTCCCCTAATCAAAATGACACATGCAGAATATTCCGCTGTGTTCGCTGTAATAGGCAGGAGGCCTGACCGTTCACACTTCCCAGCCCCTCTGCGACGCCCTCCCTTCCTCTTCCGGCTGCGCCACGCAGCGCTGCTCCGCCATTCCCGCTCTTGCTTCCATGCAGCAGCCTTTGTGCTAGGATGACCCCTATGATTGCCTCCATGATTAGTGATCTTTCCTTCTTCAGATTTCTCCTCCATTGATTGTGTTTCTCTTAAAAAGAAAAAGAAACACAGGAAGAGAGGAAGGGCCAATGCCCACACTCATACAATATGTAATGACTTGCACCATAGCTGTGTGTAGATTGTGCCTCAGTTGCACTATTGAATTAACCAGTGAAGAGCAGAGACCATTTCCTATACATCTCTGTACCCTGAGAGGATACAGCGCTGTTTACGTTGCCATAATAGATGCTTCCAGTAGCTTTTTTTGTCACATTTCTAAATATGGGATGATTGACAGGCCAATTTTCTTATACTTTTTCTTCATGACACATTTACTTTATTTATAAATCATGAAATGAATTCATGTATTGAGTATGTATTGAGCATCTACTCCTTGGCAGTAATGCTTTGCATTGAGGGACATAAAACTGAAAGAGGTAATGTGAAGTGGGTTGTGATCGAAGTATTGAAGAGTTCTAGGGCCACCACGGGACAGGTACATAAATCAGACTAAGAATTTAGGTGACTCTCTAAACCCAACTGCATCAAAAGCTTAGCATATGCTCAGAACTAGCAGCAGAGATTCATACAAATTATTGCACAGTTTACTGTTTGTTCCTTTATTATATTCCTAATAATGATGTAATTTATTTAGTTTGATTGGAATAATAGTCTTAACTTTATACTTCTAGAAAAATCTCATTTTTTTTTCTTTAACAGGAAGACTTCTGCCTATACAAAAAATACATACTATGATCTGGCTTTGATTACTGTTTGAAACTTTTTAATACGCATTTTTACTTTTTGCAGTAGCTATTTTCTAAAGTAAACAAAAACACAATGCTAAGAATACTTGAATTAAAGCTATTTATGGTATGGCAACTAAAAATTGAAGTTAGCTAATACAAGATTAATGCACGTTAATCTGCCAAATTTTAACACCTTATTTATCTTAAAATCAAAACAGTAGAAAGTGTGCATATTTTTAAAATTGGCATTAAAAAAATTTTACAGTACATTACAGCTTTTATGACAAAGATATGTGAAGTTTATAGTTGTTTGAAGAAAATGATTCTTAAAAGAGAGAAAAAATGGTGATGATAAAAAAATCTGGTAGTATGCTACATGAGAAAAAGTTTAATCCATCAACACTTCATTTATGTTCTTTTATTCTCAAATTATTCTAAAGTTAAATACTGAGTCCTTATGTATGTATACTGCTCAAGGGTTGACAAGACAAATGCCAGGTGTCATTAACCCCAATAGTGGATGAGGAAACAGAGACTGACCTCTACAAGTTCACAAAGTTAACAAATTATGGAGCTGATACAGAAATTATGTCTTTAATTGTATATAAAATAAACTTCTAAGATTCTTACAACACTGAAAACAGCCTTAACCCAAAATGCTTTCCTAATTTCATAGTGTTTATGTAGAAAGACCAATAAATGTCACTTAGGACAAATAATGGGCATTCTTCTCACTGCTCTGTATCCAACAAGCCCAAGCCTCTTCCAGCTGAGTAGCTTTCTTTTCACCCATTTATTTTGAGGAACTCTATGTATATAGTATGACCCACAGGTTAAGGTTCTGTCTACAGAAGTAGCGTAGACAATTAAAGAGAAAAAAACCCTACCAGAGATTGTTCAAGATAATAATGTTGAAAGTTGAAGGTGAAGTCTTCAGGTTTCTTATAAAAGTAAAAACAGAGCATTTAGGGCAGAACTGTAGTAAACCATAATTTTATTAATAAGATAGGCGGTATTCAGGATGGTGATAGCATTGGAAGAAAGGTATTGGAATGGGGCCAATGAATTTTTCTTCTGAAATAATCTGTTCTTGGTAAACAGAATGCATTTACTTAGAAAGTATAGTTATATGGGATGGTTTCTGGGGTGTCTTATGGGGATTATAAAGGAGTGGGTGTAGCTTAGACAAAATAGGCAACCTAGTTATTTGCAAGACAGTTAGACTAATCTTAGAAGCCCTTTGCAGGCTCTATGATCTAACAGTTATTTTATTGTTATAGTAGTTATTTATTGAGCCTGACTACATAAAAGGGCAAGATATTTGTGAGAGATACAAATTGGTACAATAAATGGGCTCACAATTTAATGAGGATGACCTTACATGAAACAAAGGGAAAATAAATGTGAGCCCAAATAACCATAAGATTAGATCATAAAATTGCATGTGACTAATGCAATCCAAAATTCTTTAGAAGTTCGCTGGAAGGACAGAGCATGGGCTAGAGAGGCCGCTCGTAGCTATCAAAAGATGACATTGGTTCTGGGCCCTTGAGGCAGGTATGGAGTAAGATAGTAAGGTAATAGGCAAAAAGTATAATAGGATTTAAAAATACGTCAACCATATGAATAGGTGGGAGTGATGAAGTTGAGAGGATCTTAGGGAATGTATGAAAGAAAGACTGAAAATATATATTGGCACCGTATTTGAAGGTCCTTAAGGACCATGTTAAGGTGTTTGGCCTTGATTTAACAGTCATGGTTATTTGGGGAACAAGTGAAACATGATTAGAGTTATGCCTTAAGGAGAGTGGTCTGTCAGCAGAAATGGAAATTGGGTTGGGACGGAAGCAGTGCTAAAAGTGGGGAAAATACCTGGCAGTCATTACAAAACTTGAGAAGTAAAAGGTCAGAGCTTTACTTCTGAACTTTACTCTAAATGTCCTGTTGCTTAATCTCCTGCGCCTTCAGCACATCTCTTCCAGGAGCTCCCATTTCTAAAAAAAGTAACACCTATATATAATGTCTCTATCATTTGTAGCGGAGATTCTCATTCTCAAGTGTGCACAGGAATCTGAGGATCTTTTCAAAAAGATGTATTCAAGATCTCACTGTCAGAAATTTGAATCAGGGGTTTTAGGATAGAATTCATCGATGTTTTAACAATTCCCCAAGTGATTTTGTTGTAGGTGGCTCTGGAATCATAATACGAAAAACATTGCCTTAAAGAATTTAAGGGTTTTTAATTTTTTTTTTTCAACTGTATCCTCCCTGGGGTGGGGGGAGGTGTCTTCTAAAATGAACCAATTGCAAAATGTTCTCAATTATTAAACTTCTGATGTACTCTATTTAAAAGGAAAGTAAACAAAAGTTGATTGTAATATTAACAAATCAGTAACTCAACCATCACATATAATAAACAAGTAGGAAAATATCCATAATTTATAAAGGTTTGGCATTACATATAACTTTGTATGCTTAAAGAAGCATTTGCTTGTCTGTGTGGGAGGGAAATATAGACTTTTCTGTTGTTTTCCTCCTTTCATCATTCTTCTCAGAAAAATGTAAATCCTGGATGTAAGATTTGGAAATGGATGGTGTACACTTGGCAACAAAAGGATTGAATGCTTTCTGTACTTAATTTTAAAACTAGACTAACAAGAAACACCGCTCCTCACCCCATTGAATCTTGGCTGACCCCACCTAATTCACATACACACACACACACACACACACACACACACCCCACACAATTCACTTGCAGTGGACACTCTCAGTTTCAGGCCAGAATGGCTCAGCTTCTGTGTGCTTTGCTTCCTTCAGTGTACACTTCAGTCTGCGCTTGTTCTGGAGGAATGTCCTTGGACTACCAGAGCTGCTTTGCCCACAAGCACAGGGAGCCACAGGTGCCTGGGAATTTAGGTCCCTCCAGGCTGGCTCGTAGCCAACGACTGACTGGTGCTAAATTAGAAAAGCTTAGCCCTCTTGACTGGACTTGGGAGAGGTTCTGAGGCCCGATCTACACTCTGAAGCTTCCCTGTGGGATCAGGCTGAGATGGAGACTTTGCCTGAAATATCACCTTTCTTGGCTTCTTCCCATTTCAGGTCTCGCTGTCTCCTTTCCAACAGCGGTTTCTCCTGGGAGCACTTTCCTAATAAATAGCATGGAGCTGATTCCTTATCTCAGGGCATGAGTCTAACGAACCCAGCCCAAGGTCCAATGTTAACCTTGCTTTCAACTGATGTCCCCTCCAGGAGGGAAAAATAAATAAATGTTTAAAAGTTTATCAACATTTTGGTGTTTTTCTGTAAATGAGAAAGTCTCAGAGAGAGTCCCTCATCCTGCATTGAAAGGGCTAGGATTTATTAGGAAGTTTGAATAGAGAAGGTATGTTATTCTACTTACTTACCTACAGATTGCTTTCACCAGATTCAAAATCCTCCCATTATTTACGCTTATGGTTTAATATTAAATACAGACTTAGCGTGCATGCAACATGTTGCCAATTAAACCATCAAATGCCTTAATATTTTTAATTTGCCAGTCTCATTTATCCTAGGACAGTTGCAATTCAGGACACAGGCACATTTAGAAAGGGAGGTGATAGCAGAGTCAGGTGATGATTACAATTAATTTTGTCTGCAAACTTTCTTTTTATTCAACATAGAGCAAATGCAAAAGTTTCAGAGGTGTCTTCATCAAAACTTGGTAGGAGGCTTTTGGATCGAACTCCTACAGGTATCTTGTGATTTTAGTGATCATAATATACTTAAATCAAGCCCTGTCCATAGTATAAATGCATTTCTCAGGAAAACTGTCTGATTAAATGTAACAATCATAAATTTTAGAAGTATATATGATCAATGCAAATCTTTTAAAAAGTGAGAAATTGATCACTATATGCTCTAAATTTCAGTTTTGTCTTTTCTCAAATACAGTCACTTTCCTCACTCAACTTCAAGTCTTATTCTAGCTAAGCCTGGTGTTGATCTCTTCCCCTACAAAAAGTACCTTAAGTATCCTTACACTTATGGCTCATCTATGTTTTTCTGCCCACTCTACCATTTATTTCTAATTCCTGTCCCTTTCTTAGATGCTGACCTTCTGGAATTTAACTGTCATCCTTCCACTAACTTTGCTGCTAATGCCTTGCATTTACTTTCTGCCATGGCCCAAATATGTATCCAATTCAAGACTCCAGAGAATCTACCCAGTATGGGATCAGCACTCTATTTTCCCTACTCTTCACCCAATAACCCTGTCTACCTTCTCAATAACTGTAATCTCTAATCAAACATTGTACCATCACTAACAACTCAGGACCAGCATTTTCTAAAGTGAGAACTGTGGCATGCAGGTACTTGAGGATAATGATAGGTATTATGTGAAAAGAAAAAATGTTGGGTACAGGATCCCAACATAAAATTCATTGGAGAAATGCTAGCTTAAACTAAGTAAAACAGGCTATTTTACTGCAGGGCATTTTAAACTTGTAATATAATAATGCACATTTTAAATCTTCAATACAGTCAAAACACCCTACGAAGCACAGGACAGCTCCCCACAAGAGAGAATTATTCCATAGTGAGGTGATTGAGAAACCTTGGCCTAGCTCAAAGTCATGAAGATTTTATCTTATATTTCTTCTAAAAGTTTCATACTTTTAGTTTTTACATTTATGTCTATAACTCATTTTGAGTCCATTTGTGTTTATCTTTAGAGGTATGGGTTGAAGTTTATGTTTTTGCAAATAGATATCAGTTTTTTTCAACACTATTAATAAAAGGACCATACTTTCTCCACTGAATTACCTATACACCTTTGTCAACAAAGGTATCCTATTCCTCCTATTTGCAGGACTTCCCTAAACATTTCTTGTAACACATTTGGCCTTTGTATTAATGTTTCTGAATGATTATTTTGTCTTCATTTTTAAAAAATATTTGTGCCCAGTAATGAATTCTACATTAACAGCTTTTTCATTCAGTACCTTAAAGATGTTTCTCCACTGCCTTTTAGTTAGCATTTTTTTTTTCAATGAGAAATCTGTTGTTAATCCTCTTTTGTATTCTTCTGAACTTAATACATGGTTTTTGTGATGAGGTTTATTGTGCTTTTGGAGCTGTGTGTATGTAGTTTTAATCAAATTTAAAAACTTAACCATTATTCATTCATTTTTTTAAAGTATCATACATTATTTCTTCAAATATTTTTCTTAACTCCCTCATTCCTCTTCAGAGACTTCAAATTGCCTATATTAGGCTGATAAAGCTATCCTGCAACTCATTGAAGTTCTACTTAAAATTTTTTTTCTTTTTTTGTTCTTTCCCTTTTAAGTAGTTTCTATTGCTGTTTTCAAGTTTACTAGTCTTTTCTTCTACAATATCTAAAGTGCCATTAATCCTATTTAGTGCATTTTTCATGTCAGACACTGTAGTTCTCATCTCTAACAGTTGGATTTTGGGCATTTTGGTATCTTTCATGTCTCTACTAAACATATTCAAAATTCTTCTAGCTTCTTGAATATATGAAATGCAGTCATAATAGCTATTTTAATATGCTTCTCTATTAATTGTCTCATCCACATCAATTCTGATTAGATCTGATTGTTTAATTTTCCTCATTATGGACAATGTTTTCTTGCATCTTTCCATGTCTGAAAACTTTTAGCTGGATAAATGGTATTATGATTTTACTTCGCTGTGTGTGAGATTTTTTAAATGTGTGTGTGTATATATATATATATATATATATATATATATGTGCATGCATACACACACACACACACACACACACACGAGTTTTGTTTGGGTGGCAGATAAGCTACTTAGAAAGTGTTTGATCTTTGGCTTTGTTTCTCTGCTATGTCACGAAGAACTAGTGCAACACTTAGTCTTGGGTTAATTATCCTCACTACTGTGAGGACTCTAACAAATACACTATGAATCATGAGATTTTCCACTCTGGTGAGAATAGGCAAAATTCATGACCCCGTCTGAGTTGTAGTGATTGTTGTCTTATTCATCTGCCAATCAGTATTCATCCAAATATCTTAAGGGGACCCTTTAGAAACTTTCAAAGTTTTCTGCTTAGAAAACTATGTCCTCTCTGAAACTCTACCCTGGGAACTCAGGCTGCCCTGTCCTGGCCAGACTCCCAATTCTATCTTTTCAACTAAGTTAGACCACTGACCTGAGCCTGAGTTCCCATCATGCCCTGCAGCCTTGACAGTTTCTTTAGTCAATAATCTAGATTAATTGAACAGCTAACATGTTTTGTTTCTTGTTTCTTAGGGATTACTGTATTTTTTTACCTGATTTCCATTATCTTGAGAGCCGTGGGAACCATTGTTTCTTATATTTTATCTTTTTTTAAAAGTCATTTCAGTCACAGGATAAATTTGGTCCCTGCTACTCTACCTTACTCATTAGTTGAAGTCTCCTTACTTAATAAGCATAATATTCTATGTAACACACCAAATTAAACATCCTACAGAATAAAACAGTGGCTTCTCAAAAAAGCTTTTTTAATGCCCATTATCATAGTATGGATAAGAGCTCAGAGAACAAAATAGTATTTATTAGATCATTAATCATCATGAGAGTTCATGAAGGTCTTCTTGCATCTGTTTACAAAATTCATTAATGCATTTACTTAATAAATACCCAAAAGTAACACAAGTTATATTAAATGTTAAAGAATAAATAAAAACATTTTTCACTATTGATGCTATAGAAAGATATTCCTATATCTGTGATTATAATGAAAAAATATGGAAAGTAATTCAAACCAACATCAGTAAAAAATTTAAATTAAGTTTAATGATTTTCTTTGTAATTTGAGCTCAACTTTTAGGTGCTCTGAATTGTGTTAGGATCAAGAGAATGGTTTAGAAAGATAATAGGCAAATGTGGGCTTCTTTTAACCCTCAAATAACTAACTGAAGCTCTGAAAAAGCAGAGTATTTTAGGAACTTGATAATAAGGTCATAAAATATAAAAAAGATATGTATAATTTGATTAATTTCATGGACAAAATATGATATTAACTATGCAATCGAAAAAAGGAAGAACTTTGACACTATCTTTTGTAACACTAGAAGTCCTCCCCCAGACATAAAAAAAAAAGGTTTTTTGCAATATGTTGGTGAATTTATTGTCATTAAATCAAACAATTATCTTTGGTTTAGCTTCTATTAACAACAAATATGAGTTATGTAATTAAATTATTTTGTCTGACATTCAGTGAGCTAAGATACTGAGATTTTATCTCAGGATAGAAAACTATGTAAGATGTAACTCAGGAAAATCATACCCTTAACCTGGACTTTATTATCTTCTACTAATTCCTGACATTAACAAAAATTAGAGAGAAATTGAGATTGTCAGGTATTATCTCTTTTAATTATCCTTTAAATGTATATTTTCTTTTTTAATGACATCTTTCAGTTAGTAGCATCCCACTTACATAATTGACACTTAGACAATTTAAAGAATTTGCTCAAGGTTAAATACCTAGTAATTACTTGAACAGTTATATAAATCTAGTTCTTTTGGCTCAGATGCCAGGTTTCTTTGTTCCAAGGCATTGAGCCTCCCAATTTTAAAAAATGGTGTATGTTTTTGAGTATAAAGGTTTTACAAGAAACTTCTATGTGTTTCGTCATGTTAAGTATATACACTAATATACTCATGTATTATGTGATTATCAAATATGAAAAGATATTTTTTAAAAAGCGATAAAATATAATTTTTTAAATTTCTAATATAGCCTGTTTCCTCTAAATTAGATTTTCCTGCAAGATTCACATTTTGTTGACCACTACTCAGGACAATGTAGGAGCCAGCACTTGTTCAATGTCCCCTTACTAGAGCTGTTCTGTTACATATATTATCTCATGTCAAGCTCATAAGAAATCTGTGAGCCAAAATGTACACCATCTTATATAAAACAATGTTTATTAGACATGAATAGAAATTATTCAAAAGAGGAAATACAAATGGCCAAGAAACATGAAAAACTGCTCAACATCACTAAGCATCAGATAAATACAAACTAAAGCCAAAATGAGATATTGTCTTACATGAGCTAGAAAGGCTATTATAAAAAGAAGAAAAACAATAACAGATGTGGACAAGGGTATGGAGAAAAATGAAAGTTTATACACTGTTGGTGGGAGCATAAATTAGTACGACCTCTATAGAAAACAGCATGAAGATTTATCAAAGAACTAAAAATAGAACTACCATTTGATCCAGCGGTATCTATCCAAAAGATAATGAAATCATTATTTCAAAAAGATACCTGCAGTCATATGTTTATTACAGCACTATTCACAAAAGCCAAGATTTAGAATCAACCTAAATTTCCATCAACAGATGAATGGATAAAAAAACGTGGTGTGTAAACACATGTATATATGTACACATATAATACACATAGAGTATGTATACTATTCAGCTATAAAAAATATGAAACCATGTCATTTGCAGTAACATGGATGGAACTGGAGGCTGTCATCTTAAGCGAAACAACTTGGGAACAGAAAGTCAAATACTGCATGTTCTCATTTATAAGTGGAAGCTAAATAATTTGTACATATGGACATAGAGTGGAATAAAAATTACTAGAGACTCCAAACGGTGAGAGGGTGGGAGGGGGGAGGAGGATGAGGAATTACTTAATGGGTATAATATATATTATTCGGGTGATGGTTACACTACAAAGCCCAGATGTCACCACTACCCAATATATACATATAACAAACTTGCACTGTACTCCTTAAAATTAAGTAAATAAATAAGCAAACAATGTTTATTTCAGGAGGTGTTGAGACAGCCTGTTTGTCATGTTGCCAGAATTTTTATGCTGGTCCCTTCTCATCTGTGACCTCATCTCTCAGCTCAAAACAGATAGCAGATATGGTATACCTGTTCTCCTCTGCTGTGACCTCTTTTGCTCAATGAAGATGGGGATGGGTCCCTGGGTGGTGTGTTTGGGTCCTACTCTGGAAGCTTGACCAGGCAGGAGAGCGGTGAGTGTACCGTGAGCCTTTAATGCTGTTGCTCTACTGCATCTCCCCTGTTCCCCTGTGGCTGTCAGTGAGCCAATGAGGCAGGCCAGTCCCTGATGCTAGGAACACAGGTGAGGAGGGGCTGGCTGGCAGGATGGGCAGTGCAGGTGGTATGGAGGAGGTCCACTCCGTCTGGTGTGCATTTGTGAAGTCCTGGGTACTGCAGTACCAGGCATGTGGGCAGGGCAAGGTACATACAGGGCAGCATAGAGGGTGCACAGGGAATAGTGGGCCTGTGGAGTGGAGCAGGCCCACAGGGCGTGGGACAGAGGGGGCACTCAGTGTGGAGTGGGCCAGTAGGTCATGGCTTATGAACCAGGCAGAATTGGACCCTGGGAGAAAGCAGACCCATGAGGCAGGGCACCTACATGGGATGGAACAGGTCCGAGGAGCATGGCACTCACACGTGTGGGCTGGGGGGACCTGAGGCAGGGCTTATTGGGGAGCAGGGCACGCACAAGGCACAGTGCCCAGGGCACCTATGCAGAATGGCATGGATCCATGGTATGCAGTCCACCCAGATACAAAGGCAGCCACTGCACTGGCTTTCATCTTGTTCGAGCCTCTCAAGTGGCAGTCCAGCTGCCCCAACAGTGGGCAGTGGGCACTGAGGGCTATCGGCATGTGCTCTGCCTGGGTTCCACAGGAAGTGTGGTTGAATGGGATCACCCAGGGCACAGCAGTGGGCACTGAGCCTGTGATCGCCCATTCTGCCCAAGGCCCTTAGTGGTGGGGGCAGTGGGGGAGCAAGTCACCTGCCCACGGGGCACACACAAATGCCAGGATTCCTCGTTCCCTCCCCACCTGGCAGGGGCCAGGGGGAGGCAGTAGTCACAGATTGACTCCTAGGCAAAGCAGTTTTCCAGGATTTTACAGCTCACACCGTTTTACAGAAGGCTAAGCTGCAATACCCGAGACGTCAATCTAAACGTCAATGGCAAATGGCTACTCCAGAGTTTAAACATACATGCACATGTGCATACATGTCTAATTTAATCATCATGCACTACTGCCTGCTATGCAAATTTCTAACTATGAAAATTAATGCAAATAATTGAAATTCACGTTTAAATACAAAATAATATAAATTTGTATTAAAAGTAAAATTTAAGAATAAGCTACGTTTTTATAAGTGATAGTAAGTGATAATTAAACAATATAGTTCATAAAATTAACATTAAAAAACAAATAAACAAGGGGATCCACATCATATGTCATCAGGGAGAGGCAAATTAAAACAAGAATGAGATACCATTATTACATACTTATTAGAATGCCGGAGTCCAGAGCACTGACAATACCAAATGCTGGTAAGGATGTGGAGCAACAGGAACTCTCATTTATTGCTAATGGAAATGCAAAATGGTATAGCCACTTTGCAGGACAGTTTTGCAATTTTTTACAAAGCTAAACATTAACACACTATAGAGCTATCACACTTTGTGTTTAACCAAAGGAGTTGAAAACATAAATTTTAAGTTGAAAACATAAGTCCACACAAAAACTAGAGTATGGATGTGTACAGCAGCTTTATTCATAGTTGTCAAAACTTGAAACCAACCAAATGTCCTTTAGTAAGTGAATGAATAAATGAACTGTGGTACATCTGGATAACGGCATATTAATCAGTGCTGAAAAGAAAGAAGCTATGAAGCCATGAAAAGATATAGAGGCATCTTAAATGCATGCTACTAAGTGAAAGAAGCCAATCTGAAAAGGCTACGTAATGTATGATTGCAACTGTAAGAAAACATTCTGGAAAAGCCAAAACTAAGGAGACAGTAAAAAGATCAGGGGTTGTCAGGAGTTGGTGGGAAGAAGGAATGACTAAGTGGAGCACAGAGGATTTTTAGGGCAGTGAAAATACCTTGGATGATACTATGATGGTGGATACATGTCAGTATACATTTGTCAAAGCCCTCATCATGTACACACAAAGAATGAATCCCAGTGTAATCTACAGACTCTGGGTGATAATGGTATGTCATTGGAGGTTCATTAATTGTAACAAGTATACCACTCTGGCAGGGCATTGTTGACAATGGGGAAGGCTATACCTAGGTGGGGACAAGAGTATAGGGGAAATCCCTGTACCTTCTGCTCAATTGTGTTATGAACCTAAAACTGCTAAAAATAAATAGTCTATTTTAAAAAGGGAGATTTCATAGTGGTTAAAATCAACTACAAATAATGCAGTAATGGCAATATTTATTTCCCATAAAAATAATACTAGATTCAAAATCATTAAGAATAACTGGACTATGGCATACTATTTTAAATATATGCATAAAAAGTAAACACCAAAATTGAGGAAAATGTTTTGAGACTACATCATATGGTTAAAAAAAATGTGGCAAAAATATACATAGAAATTAATGGAATTGCCTGGAAATTTGTAAAAGATTATAATGCAATTCTATTAATCATTAGAGGTTTAGCAGTCAAAAATTCAATTGACACAGATAAAACGACAACAAGCATTTTATTTATTAAAGTGGAGATTGATGGTTAGAGGGACTGGGGAAAAGGGCATAAGAATAGGTTGAGACTGTACTTGAGTCTCCAAATCAGTATCTAATCTGTAGAGATCAGAGAGTAGAGTAACGGAGACAGCTTATTGGGTGGATCTGGGAAAACTTGGAAATTCATATACAGCGGGAGCCCGTTAGAGAAGGGGAGGCTGGGGCCGGGCACGGTGGCTCACGCCTGTAATCCTAGCACTCTGGGAGCCCAAGGCGGGTCCATTGCTCGAGGTCAGGAGTTCGAGACCAGCCTGAGCAAGAGCGAGACCACGTCTCTACTAAAAATAGAAAGAAATTATCTGGCCAATTAAAAATACATATAGAAAAAATTAGCCGGGCATGGTGGCGCATGCCTGTAGTCCCAGCTACTCGGGAGGCTGAGGCAGTAGGATCGCTTAAGCCCAGGAGTTTGAGGTTGCTGTGAGCTAGGCTGACGCCACGGCACTCACTCTAGCCGGGGCAACAGAGCGAGACTCTGTCTCAAAAAAAAAAAAAAAAAAAAAAAGAGAAGAGGAGGCTACTTCATCTGTCTTTGGGCTAATTTAGAGATTGGTTCTAACAGAGGAAAAACTCTCTGCTCAGTAACTATTTCTCTCCACCTAAAGCCAACGGCTCCCCAGTAAATTTAATACTTATGATAAAGAGAAATTTTACAATGTTTTTAAATACTTAGAGAAATTTTACAATGTATTTAAATACTTACACTTGTATCTGAAACTAAAGGAATTGATCGATAATAACAATATTGGCTAAAGACCCAACTCTACTTTTTCTAATATACACAGACCTTTCTATAGAGATCTATAGACCTCTATAGACCTTACGGAGAAAAAGAAAAAAAAAAATCCAGAAACATGTAAACACTTAGCACTGAAAAGAATAGGACGAAATGAGTATTGAGAGCAAATAATACTCCATAAACAGAGTTATTACAAAAGAAAGAAGAGAATTTTGGTTTGGGGAAATTTAGAAAGCATGCTGTATTAGTAAGTCTGGAGCTGACTCTTATTAAATGAATTAATAACAAAATGAGGAAGTTCTTGGAAATGCAAATCATGATTGCAGATTTTTGTTAAAAAGCAATAAATAATAGATTGAATAAGGCAAAAGAGCAAATCATTGAACTAAAAGACAATCCCAGAAAATTCTTTGAACTCCAAGAATAATGAAAGAAAAAGAAATGGAAGTTAGAAAGAGAAAAAAAAAGAAATAAATGATGAAGACTAAATTAGGAAACCTTATATATAGGAATCCACAGGGAGAGAATGGTGGGGAGGGAGGAGAAATACTTTAAGGAAAATATTTTTTTTAATTTCCAAGTGTAAGGAAATTTAATCTCTATATGAAAAAAACTCACTAAGTATCTGGAAAATAAGTTACAGTCTTGTAATATTTTTAAATTGTAAAACTAAGAAAAATTATTATAAAATCATCCAGAGTAAAAAATTAGGTTAACCATATAAAGAAAATACTTGGAGACTAATTCTCTACAAAATTAAATCTTAGAAGAAATGGGGCAATTTTAAACATATATTGACTCAGAAAGTGTGCCATTCACATTCTCATGTGACAAAAAAGTATGTATAAAAAATAAGTATATTTGTAACTCCCTGAATAATACTTCACATATTTGTAGCCCAATGAACCTTCTCTTTTATGCAGTGCTTGTAGAAAACTTTGCCAAGCTTACTGTTAGATTTTTGTCTATTTTGTATATAAACTCATAGAAGTTCTTTATATATTCTGACAACATTTCATATGTGTTGAAAATGGGGCATGTCTTTACACTGTTTTTCTTTTGTATAATTTGATACACAGAAATTATTTTAAAGAAGTTGCATTTAGCAATTCTTTTCTTTACGATTGTGTTTGTTTTTTCCCAATTAAATCTATTCCTTTTTTGAGGCTGTAAAAATATTCTCTTATATTGCCTTCTTAAAATAGCATAGGTTTTCCTCTCATAGCAGGCTTTTAATTCACCTGGAACTTATTTTTGTGTATGATGTAAAGAAGAAATTTAATCCCTGACTTGTTTTTTTTGTATATAGAGAAAATCACTCATTCTAGACAATATGTTAAAAAATCCCTTTTCCCTGTTTATCCACTCATATAAAATACGTTTGTGTGTTTTCTTCATTTATTCATATATTTCTGCACCAATTCCACACTCTCTTGATTACTATAGCTTTATCATAAATCTAGCTACCTGGTAGGGCAAGTCCTCCAAATGTGTTCCTTAAAATTATCTTAGATATTCTTGGTTCTTTTCGCTTCCATATAAACTTTAGGTTAAAATAATAAATTTAAATAAATACATTTATATATACAAATATACACACTTGAATTTTGATTAGAATTGTGTTCAATCTATAAATGAATTTTGAAAGAATTTGTATTTTTTGGTTATTGAATATTTCAAGGTATGAACCTAGTCAATTCTTCATTTATTTAGTTTGTTGTTTGTCCGTTTGTTTTGCACAGCTTTTGTATGGTAGATTTCTAGGTAGTTTGTATTTTTGTTATCATTTGAAATGGAGTTTAATTTTTTTCATTATTTTTAACTCCATATATGTTTTTATATTAATATAATGCTATTGATGTTTGCCTATTAAGCCTATATCCAACAGTCTGGCTAATCTCTGTTATGATTTTGGTTGTTGATTTTTTCTTTCCAATCTGTATACAATTTACTTCATTATCTCTGCAATGAACACCCAAAATTGAAAAAAGTTGTGATAACCTGTATCTTTTTCATAGGATAAAAAGGAATATTTCCAATATTTTGCTATAAAATTATTGTGTTTACTTTACTTTTATGTAGTTTTTTATCAAATTAAAGAATAAAATAGTAAGGCATTTCTTCAAGGTAGCATGAAAGCCAAAAAATAAAAATGACCAGAAAATCATGAGCACTCATGTTTCTGCCAGAGGAAAAAAAAAAATAGAAACTATAGAGTTGCTACAGTTACCACTTTAAATAATAGATTATCGAAAATTGTTCTCTCATTAATTGGTTGACATATCTCTAGAGAGCATATCTATTAAGTGTAGGTTACGATGGTTTAAATAGGTTTTCAAAAATTGTGCTTGTCAAAGCCTCACAGAGATTTATTTATGTTTAAAGTCAGATCATTTAATCTCTAGCATTCCAAGTCCTCATCCCTAGATAGGTAGGTCCTACCGCTATAATAAAGGTTGGAAGCAGGTAGAGAAATATCACACAAATACTGACATTCTCCTTTAGAAATTAACATTTCATATACTCATTAACTAAAAATATTTTAAGGCATCAATTTAAGTATTTACAAGATATTGGGTTCAGTCCACGGCTAACATATTGCAGAGGCTGTATGCAACATATTGAAATGAAAAAAAAATTTTCTTTTCAAGTTAAAACTTGTGGTCCCCAAGAAGAATAATTTAAGTATATTTGTTTCCTAAAGGGAAATCATTATGGGAAGTAGAAATTCCATTTGTGTAACTAAAAAATAAAAAAACTGGGATGTACTATTACTAATCAAATAGTACATCAAATAAGTGATGACAATGTCATAATTTATTATAACTTTAATAATGTATAAGCAATCTACTTCTATCAAGATCATTCTTTAGATACTTCTGGCAGAATAACTTCTGTTACCTCCCATTGTTATTGTCTGTGTGTTTGCAGTGTTCATGAAACAGAAGTTAAATAAATTGGTTATATGGAAACAAACAAAAATAACTGTTTGAAAAAATGGTAAAGGAAAAGAATTTGCTTCCAAGGAGCTTCATTTCTTAAATTCAGTTCCTGTGATAGTGTACTCAACTGGATTTCCTTCCCATAGATATTTTTTGTATTACCTGTTGATTCTTCACAACAATTCCATCTCAGTTTTCAATTTGAAACAGAGTAGGTTTCTATTCCTTATAAGTCAAGGAAAAGAAAGGAAAGTGCTGTTTGCAAAATAGCATCTACAACACTCACTTAAATCATTTGTTATATTGATATTATTTTAATGGTGCCATAGAAACAGCATGCTTATTTGGACTAAAAATACATAGATAATGCATTTTTAATTATTATATGGTAGATCATACCATATAATAGATCAAGCTTGGTGCTGACATAAATAGCCATATTTCATAAATTAATTTAAGACAAATAATATTAATTAGAAGGAAAATTATATTTAATAAAATTTGGTAAAAGCCAACTGATTTCATTTATTCTGCTTGGGTGTACTAATCCTAAATAGAAAAAAATCTCATCTTCTAATTATTCTCCTGCAACCCTCTACCATCTTTCCTGTTGCATCTAAAATCCTAAATTATAATTTCTACAGCCAAAGTCCTCTCAATATTTATCAAAAGTGCCTTCTTTAAGTTACCGGTTTCTTTTTAACTAAAGTTCCACATATTCATGACACTTCGTTTTATCTAGTTCAAGAAGCCAATATTGACAGCTATTTTATTTCCCTATCAAGAGTTCTCCTATCTGATCTCTTAACATATCATCCTATATAGATTTTCTCCTGATTATTGTCAGCTCTTTGGTGACCCTCACCCTTCTCAAATAAGTTAATAAGTGAAGGGTTTAACATAGTACCTCAATTATAGTAAGTATTCCATAAACTTTAGCTAATAGTAGTAGTAGTAGCATTTTTTTCTCTTCTAATAAAGATTAGTCTCCTTCAGGCTCAGGGACTTCACCTATTTGGACTTTTCAAACTACAAATACACCCATGACTACCATCTTAGTTCCTCACTGGAAAGACCATTCCATTGTTATGTATCCCTACTCATTAAAACTGAATAAGTAAATAACAAATTTTGCATTTATTGAGTTAAATTTAATTATCCTCCAATTTTTGTGCATCAATCCTAATTATAGACCCTGGAATTGTGCATTAGGATTAAGTAATCTCTTTTCTACATGATGTATCTTCTTTTATTTAAAGACAGCCATCATGATACTCCTGAATCTTCTCCAATTTAAACACCAATAGTATATATGTATATATATTTTTCTTATTGCTTGTGAAAGATAAAATTGACAAGACAGAAATTGGGCAGATTGTCTGTTTTCAGAAAAATGAAGCTCTAGCATATATCTGAAGACTGGATTTCCTCAATCAATGCCATATATTGCTTCTACTCTTCAATCTCTATTAGTATCATGAATGTTCCTTTTTTCTAGTTTATTAGTTTGTGGCTGATTTCCACATTTCTATTACTTTCACTCTTTTTTTTTTTGAGACAGAGTCTCACTCTGTTGCCCCGGCTAGAGTGAGTGCCATGGCATCAGCCTAGCTCACAGCAACCTCAAACTCCTGGGCTCAAGCAATCCTTCTGCCTCAGCCTCCCGAGTAGCTGGGACTACAGGCATGCACCACCATGCCCGGCTAATTTTTCTCTCTATATTTTTAGCTGTCCATTTAATTTCTTTCTATTTTTAGTAGAGACGGGGTCTCGCTCTTGCTCAGGCTGGTCTTGAACTCCTGAGCTCAAACAATCCGCCCGCTTCGGCCTCCCAGAGTGCTAGGATTACAGGTGTGAGCCACCACGCCTGGCTACTTTCACTCTTACCCAAATTCTTTCCACTTACTTCTATTTCTGGATTTTTAAATAGTATTATTCAGTTTTTTTAACATTCTTCTTTGTGTTATTTTCTATTGAAAACTACTAATCTTTTCCATCGTAGTCATTATTTTCTTTAATTTTTTTGGTCATATACATAGTTTTCTAATCTATCTTATTTTCAATTTAATCCCACTAATCTCTTTTCTGTCTCTCTGTCCCATTTCAATGTAATATTCATTCGATTGACTAAAAAGTCTTTTTTTCAAATACATTTTTCTTCATGGTATGTTATAATTCTTGGCGATTTTGTGAATTCTCATATTTCGCAGGTCAAACCTGGTTTTCTGAAATACAGTATGTGAACTCTGCTAAAGTCGGATTGTGTAACAAAAGCTTCTAAGGTAATAGCATTTCACATTATCAACCCCAGAGTTATAAATGGCTTCCACTGTACAGGTAGTGTTTGTAAACTCAGCTGTAATAGAAGAAATGATTAGTAATTTGAGTCAAGCAGGTGTGCTTCATTTCAAAACAACCAAACACAAGCAACCTTGAAGCTGTAAATAGGTTGATTTTCTTTTTAAATTTAAGTTTAAATTATTTGTTTGGAATCTGAAATTAACTTCTCCCAAAAGGACCATTCTTGTATGTGTCAGCTTGTTTCTGCAAATCAGCTCACAATTTACGCTTAACCTATTTTATAAATAAAACCCTGTACCATTCCAGAAAGCAATAATAAAAAATTTATAAAAATTGCCCAGTCACAAATGTAGTGAATAAGTTAAATCTAAAGAAACAGTGATTATTTATCTTAAAGGCCAATATTGAAAGAAAAGATTATCAGGTGGTCCATCTTGCTGGTGACTATGTATAATATGATTTTCTTTTAAGCCACGGAGCTATACTTGAGGTATGCTTACTGAATGTGGAAATCATTAAGTAGCCAAGTAGGGCAGGTTTGCAATGAGGAGTTATGGGCCATCAAAAACCAAGTGTAGCACAGTCCACTCTCAACTGTCAAGGCAGCGTAGGAAGTGAGGCTTGGCAGTCTGTTATGATATAGTGAAATAGAACCTATGTGGTGGCAGAGAATTGAAATGGAAAGAAAGAGAGGAAAATTCCAGCAAGACTGCTGACTCATGGCCAAGTACACAGGCTGCTCTCCTATATATGGTTAAAGCTCCACAGAGAAGGGGCACAGAGCTTGTGAGAAGGCTCTCCAGGACCCAGAATCAGAGCATCAGAGTGGTGGGAGGGGGGTCGTGGAGGGAGGTCATGGAGGGGGGTCATGGAGGGAGGTGGCAGGGGTGAGAAAGGAGCACTGCATTCTCCAAACTCCAAGGTGAAAGTATCAGTATCACTGATGTTATCAAGGGGTAAGGTACCTCCTCTCACTGGTTAGAGCCCCACCACAGATTATAATACATGGGAAGTAAAAATACATTTTTGAAAAACATAGAGGCAGCCTGGTATACAAAAACGACTAATAATAATTAAATAACAAACAATGATGTCTCAGGGTGCAGAGCTAATTTTTAGATGCTGTCTGATATTGAGCCTACTTCTCTTTCTTTCTTAACCTCTGCTGCTTACACAAAGTGTGTTTAATCATACCTACTGGGTGTAATTTACAGTTATGTGATTGAAATGGGACAATAGAAGTGAAATGTTTAGTATAAACTGTAAACTACTATAAAAATATAAAACCAAGAGCGAGATGCTGTCTCTACTAAAAATAGAAAAAATTAGCCGGGTATGGTGGCGCATGCCTGTAGTCCCAGCTACTTGGGAGGCTGAGGGAGGAGGATTGCTTGAGCCCAAGAGTTTGAGGTTGCTGTGAGCTAGGCTGACACCAGGGCACTCTAGCCCAGGCAATAGAAGACTCTCTCTCAAAAAAACAAACAAAAAAAAAACACACACACAAAAAAATAAACAAACAAAAAACAAATAATATCCATCTGTGAAGCAGATTTGACAGACCTAAAGCAAAAATTAAGCAGCGAAATCAAGTGGAAAAAACATAATATCCATAGTAAAGATGCAGATCCTGTTTTAAAATTAGTTTATTAAAATGTAGGTGGAGTAATAAAATCTGTCAGATTGAGATATAAAATTGATAATAAAAAATGCAAAAAATACTGTAATTTTTCCCACAGAAACAAGAAAAAGTTGAAGAAAATATGGATTAAAAATGCCAAAAATGTTTATAAGAGTCATTTTGTGATTTGATGTAGCAGCACATATATTTTTAGGCTTGAAAACCTACTTTATTGAATCTAAACATATTTTCTCATTAAGGATAATCTCTGCATGTGTCAAAACAGCAAAGTAAAATTATCGCAAAATTATTATGTCTTTTCTTGAAGAATTACTGTAAGAACAATTACATTATGAAACAAGTATGTGGGCATGCATCTGTATGTGTGTGCATGCGTAAGTGCGTAAACGTGTGTATATCCTACAATTTTAAGGGAAAGTTCATCCAAAGAGTATAATTTTGTATCCCTCAAATAAGAGTGTGACTTATTTGTTAGTTTATAGAACTAAATAGAAGATAAAATCTTTGTAAAATTGTAACTAGGGTACTTTAATTCTATGAAATATTACATCTTAAAATCTATAAAAGCTACTTTTTACGAGTAACTCTTAACAAGCCGAGTTATTTCTGTAAGGTTCAAGAAACTGAACGTTATTTTATAGATGAAGAAAGTAAGCTTTTGAGCAAATAAGCAGTTCTAAGTTCACATGGTGAGTAGGAGAAATGACTTGAATTTAAAATGTGATTTCCCTGATTTCAAAGTACATACTTTTTGCTTATATTGATTACTTTATAATGTTTTATTTGATATGCATGATAGTGACTTATATTTGTGGTGTATTTCTTTCTTTTTTTTTATTTCAGCATATTATGGGGATACAAATGGAGGTACAAATGTTTAGGTTACGTATATTGCCCTTGCCCCACCCCAGTCATAGCTTCAAACATGTCCATCCCCCAGACTCATTGCACTCATTATGTACGCCCATCCCCTCCCCGCCTCACATCTGTCCGACACCCAATTAATTTCATTCCTATATGTGTGGTGCATTTATTTCTTTTTCTATTCTAGGTTAAACTAAATTGGCAAACATTAGCTAAGACAATAGGAATTTTTTGGGTTGTAATATGTATTATATTCTAAGTCTAATTAATTGGACTTGATTTGACTCAATATCTTGTCATATTTGATAATTGTTTAAGTCCATGTATTTCTGAAATAATTACATAGAAGTAATTAACTTTGGAAACCTGAAACTAATGTTGAGTGATAGGATTGTATGGAGGCTGTTGAGGAATGGAAAGATTGTCTTCTCTAGGGATAGACATGTCCAATTCAGTGAAAAATTCCTCACCTCATCTGTGTGTTAGCAAAGCACAAATCTTGAGACAAATTTATTTGAACTAATTATATAGTCAGTTCAGAATATTGGAACCAGTTACCCCTCTTCTGATTACTTTTATCTTTAGAATTCACATATTGGACCAGATAAAAAGAAAGTCATTTCTTTTTTTTTTTTTTTCCTGACATTCTGAACATAATCACCTCAGTATCTGTTCCTTTTTTATAACTACTGATTTCAGGTGGTTAAAAGAAAAAGAAGGGTGCTTCAACCTTACTCTCAAATTACATCTCAAGAGCTGTGTGAGATGAGTTTTTGCCTCTATCTAACCAAAATCATCCTTACTGGCCACATGTGACCTTCTCTCTCAAATTCCTTGGCAAGAACTAGTTGTTAAGAGGGGAAAATGCATATTCTGGTTAGCAGAATTTTGAAGTTTCAAAGCTCTGAAGGTGTTTATGAATTTTAAATATAAGCAAATATATGAGAATGACTTTGCAAACAAGTCAGTGTATTGTACTGCATTTTTGAGTAAGCAAACATTGAATTGTGCTAATTTTTCTTTCTAGTTTTTCTTGTATTCATTTAATTAGGCAATGAGTAGCAGCACTTCCTCCTCCAAAGAAATATTTGTCTTCCAAGACTTTCTGAGAGAAAGGTTAGATATTTATGTGTGTGTGTGTGTGTGTGTGTGTGTATACATATGTGTATAATATATATGTCTATCTCCTCTAAAGTCTCTTGGTGACTCTTCTGTGGAGAATAACTTCAGGCTTTATCTCCAAGGTACTAAAACAGACATACACACTTTATATTTTCCACAGGTAATTGCCACATAATTTTAGAATGAACATTTTTTAAATAATTGCAATCTAATTAAATTACCTCTTTCTTTCCTAGGTCAATATAATTTAAATAGAATCAAGGAAGGGAATAAATGGGTTCAGTTCTTACATTAAAAATCATCTTATGGTGACCACTGAGGTGTGGAATTTTCTAATTATACAAGGAGCTCCAAACTCAGAGTATCTCTCTAGGAAAGGGAGGAAGATAAACAGCAGATATTTCCCTCCTTTCCCCTGTGTTTTTTACTTCCACAATCTGGAGCTGGAAAACTATAGGGACTTTGAAATTTGAATTTGATGTGTTTGTTACTAATATGCCTAAAGTATTTAGTACAGTAACATGCTGTACAGGTTTATAGCCTAGGAGCAAAGGCTCTGGGATATAGCCTAGAGTGTGCCTAGGTGTGTGGTAGGTTGTACTGTCTAGGTTGGTGGGAGTACACTCTCCAATGTTTGCATAATGACAAAATCACTTAAGGACAGATTTCTCAGAATGCATCTCTATATAGTAACTTTCTTCTATAGAGACCAGAGTGCTTACAAACAAAATATGTTATCAATTGCAATATGTTGTATATTTAACAACATTTCTCATTTATTTTTTAAAATATTCAATATTTTTATTTCTAAACAAATTATTTTATTAATATTGATATTAATTATACTGTCATTTGGAAATTTTTTTTCTACTATTTACCAAGTAAAATTTGAAGATAATGTTTTCTGCTATATATCACATGGGTAATAATTATCTTTATCTAAAAATGTAAAAAATAAATAACCATATATTAACAGATTAAGAAAGACAAAATAAAACCTTTCCATAAGTGTTATTTAAGTCAATAAGTTAAAGAAATACACCCTTTAGAAACAAGAAAATTAATATTTGTTAGATATTCAATAAAAATCCATGTGTAAATTATGGAAATGCTATTTATTCTGTATAAAATATTGATTTATAAACCTTTTGGAAAAAGGAAGAGCTAATTTATTATTTATTTATCAATGATAGAGCAGAGCAGCATTTATACATTTCTGAAATGGTTTTCCACTTGAATGGTAATGGCAGTGAATGAAATTCTCAATTATATTTTCCTGCTTTTGGGTACTATGTGCTGTATTGATCATTTGTTGCACAGAAATGTAACTGCACAACAGCTTCTAGTCCTAGTCCCCAATCATTTTTGTGATCTGTAATGCGGTAATACATTTTAATATGAAGGAAGGTAAGGAATCAGAGTTGATATTTCGTGTGCCTATATGATTCAGCAATTTCTGTGAAAGGAAGCGCCATGAATAAAAAAGTAATTTAAGAAGTAGTGACTAAAACAACAAAAGAAAGGAGAAAAGGATTCAAGAAATAGGATTGGAAAAGACTTGCCATGAAAGAAAGCAAAGTTAAATTTTAATTTGAGTAGGAGCAGAGGTTCATTTAGTTCAGATTAAAGACCCCTTTTAATTTCTGGAAACTCACCTCCTATCAGACTAAATCTAAATACTTTAATCAACTTATTAAGTTATATATATATATATAAAATACATATATATTGTATACACATTATTCATATATATGGCATATATTCATATAATTAACAAATATTTTTGAGCTTCTGTTATGAATAAGACATTGTCCTAAGCACTAGGGATATATTAAATGAAAATAATGAATATTTAAACTAGGTGAACAATAAAAACCTAAAGATGTAAAAGCAAAATACATGATAACTCTTCCAAAGTTATCCACTTTACCTAGACAAAAATTGTAAAGCAATGTGCAGACTTAAGAAGAGATTTAGATATCTAATTTTTTTATTATTTAATTTCTACTTGCTTTTTCAGTTAAAGACATAAATGCCATAGTAAGAGCCTCCGTCTTAAGAACTCATTTGTACTGAGATTCTACAAAAAATATGGCCCCTCACCTACTGTTCTCCAGAAGATATTGTTTCTTTTATACCATAAACAGAGAATTGCTTCTTCATTGCTAGATCTCAAAAGAAAAAGAAACTGGTCTTTCTAAGGTCATGGTTTAATAATAGTCAAAGAGAAAAATATTAGCTAAAGGAATTGCAACTCTTTGTAAAAAGTTTTTCAACTTTGCAAAGTTTTTTTATTTAAAAAAAATCTTTTAACTACTAGCTAAATCGAGAACAGTTTTTTAAAAAGTCTAACAATCTCCAATTGCTATAAATGTGGAAGGCCTAGAGAAGTCATTGTAGGTCTTCTTTACGCCAGTAGATAAACTTAACTCTACTATTGAAAAGTATTCTTCAAAAACCTCTAAGTTTCATACTTATCAAGGAAGAGAAAAAAATTTTCAGAGTTTTAATCTGTGCCAATCTGTTCGAAGAATTAGTGGCTGGTTCATGCCAATCAATGATGGCATGTAAATTTCTGAAATATATTTAAACTTTACATGTTTGTATGTTCTGTAACCAATCACATGAAGACAATACTTTTCTAGAGTGAAATTTGTAATGCAGAGATCAAATCAATGGTGTTCTGATAAATGTTTAATAACCAGATCTCAGGGCAGGGGTGCCGTTAGCTGATTAATGTGGAGTTAATGCTCCCACCATTGCTAACTTCAAGCCATCCTCTGACATCACTGGACCTGCAGTTGAGAAAAGATGCACACAGTCTGCTTCTTGAGTCAGTAGGAGCTGGCTTCAGCACACCACTGGATTATTTGATCAAATATAAATTGCTGTCAATTGCCAAACATCATTTTAGTTACCACTAAGAAAGAAATAATGCTGCCAATTAAACTATAAAAAATTTTTTTCTTATCATTAAATGTTTATTATTTTATTTTTCTGAAAAAACTTCAAAAAAAAATTTTTTCTGACCCCAGAAGTGTTTCCTATCCTCTATTCAACTTAAGAGAGAGACATTGCCAGAGAGAGACAGAGAAAGAAGCAGAGAGAAAGAAAGAGACAGAGAGAGGAGAGATGTACCCTATCACAGCCTTTAGATACCAGAATTAAGTTGTGGTCCAGGGAAATCTTGGTTGCCTTGCAGTGTGCTTGCCTTGTGTAAAGTCCATTCTGGGGACATTAGGAATGTTAAGGATCATGTTTTACAGAGAGGAGTTGGTATAAAGGGACTGCATAGACCAACCTGAGAGGTTCAAGGTGAAAAGGGGAAAATTGCCTAGACCTTACCTTAATAGCTGCTGGGCTTCTCTCTTGGTAAAGTCAGGGTCAGAAGTAGCAGGAATTAAATGCAAAGCAATTGTAAGATTTTAGAAATATTGAAGTCTGAAAAACTAGCTCTGGAATCAATAGATACAGCAATATTGACAGCTAAAATTGAGAGAGCACTTAATATGTTCAAGGCTCTGCAAAGCTCTAAATTTCCTTTGCATTAAAACTATACTTCGAGGCCAGGCGTGGTGGCTCACACCTGTAATCCCAGCACTCTGGGAGGCCGAGGCAGGAGGATCACTTGAGCCCAGGAGTTTGAGACCAGCCTGAGCAAATAGGAGGCCCTATCTCTACTAAAAATAGAAAAATTAGCGTGGCATCGTGGCGCAAGCCAGCTACTCGGGAGGTTGAGGCAGGAGGATCGCTTGAGCCCAGGAGTTTGAATTGCAGTGAGCTATGAGGAGGCCACTGCACTCTACCTGGGGTGATAGAGCATGACTCTGTCTCAAAACAAAAATAAAAACAAAACAACAACAACAACAAAACTATGAAGACTTCTGGTTTCTGTTCTGGCATGTTAGGAGATTAGGAGTCATCACTTCTGCCTTCACAATAGAAAAAAAAAAAAAAAAAAAACTAAGCAAACTAAAAATCAACAACTCTTCACAGATCTGTCTGAGAACTGAGGTCATCAGGCAAAGCTCTGCCCCGACTGGAGAGAAAGGCAAATGCACAGAATCACAACTTAGCAGAGCAGAAGGCAAGGAGTAAAAAACTCCGTGGGAACCAATGTCAAGGTAGGAAAACTTAAACTATAATTGATGAATTGCTGGAGGCTCAATGTGGACAAGTCTGAGATTCAAAAATTCCAAGGGAACTCAGTGAGTTTTACTGCCAGGAGCCCTACCAGGAAGAAAACAGAAGGAAAGGAGGAAAGAGAGAGAGAATCGATGGTGGAAGAGAAAGGAAGGAAGGAAGGAAACAATAAAATGAAAGCATAAAAATAAATCTGCTCTAGGTAAAAACTACGGATTTCTGAATAAACTGTGGACTTTAGCAGATAATAATGTACCAATATTGATTGATTTATTGTGACAAGTGTACCAAAATAATGTAAGATGTTACTATTAGGAGAAACTGGGTGTGGGTTATATGGGGACTCTTTGTATTGGCTTCTTAAATTTTCTGTAAATCTAAAACTATTCTGAAAAATAAAGTCTATTTTTTAAATAGTGAAAAAAAATCTGCTGCTGGTTCTGAAGACAATTCTAAAATGCTGGTTCAAAGATGTGCTGAGCAACTGCAGCATTAGTGAAATAAGAGTTTAGTCTTTAAGGTGACAGCATTCAAGCAACCAACAGCCCACTTGTTTAGATAAATTATTATGTGACTAGCAACATGACTTTTGTGCAGCACTTCTCTTACATGTTTAAAGGAAATGATAATGAGAAGCAAAAACTAGGGCTCATTTCTTTCCTTTATTTCTACTGTAACTAGCATCTATGTGCTTCAGATTGCAAAATAAAAAGTGATTACAGCATAAATAGCAATATTTTTGTCTTAGTTACTGTGACAGCTCTGAAACTTAAGAAAAATCAGAGTCTAGGGGAATGAAACCTCAGAAGAGAAACAGAATCATCCACTCTGACTCCATAACATCAGAAGACTCTGGAAAGCAATTTAATCCGAAGAACATTTAGAATCTTGATTAAAGTCATCGTTTACTGACCAGCACAGATAACCATTATATCAACAAGACCAGGTTCACCGTCGGCCACATCAGAACAACATTGCCTTCAGGGAAATTCCAAGACCTATTCAGTTATGCTCTAAAACAGTTTCAATACCCAGACTTCAAAATGATGATGATGAATATATGAAAACAGAAAAAGTGTATAGCACACTGATGAAACAGTTCAAGATATTGCTGTCAGCTCCAAACCAACGAGCAGAGACAAAACAAAGAATTGATAGAATAGCAAATAAAATAAGAGAATAAGCTTCTTAAAAAATATTTCCTAGAAAAATATTGTTTCATTTTTTTCTTATGTTTATCCCTTTTGCACTATTGTTTTTTTTTTTACTATACAATTCATCCATATAGCAAAAAACTACTTGTACCCCCTATATCTATTTAAATAAAAAATTGTTTGTTTTTTTTAAATGCACAAAAATATTGCAGGTTTCTTTTTCTTTTATCTTACCCTCCTTTATAATTGCTCTCTCTCTTCGAATGTTATAAAACCCCCAGGAAAACAAATACACAAATATTTGAGTGCTCAGTATATATCCTAACATTGTGATCCCTCATTAATTAGATGGAATTTAAAACAACAAAATATAAATAGATAAATAAAAGCCTCATTAGTGTTTGGATATACAACTACTTCCAAGTATATCTTAAAGTTAATTACTTCAAGTGAGCAGATGGAACAGGTTAAAGCAATAATTTAAATTAAAGACTAACGTTCGAAAGGTGAGGCAAGAAGAGGGAAGCATTGTGTGTTAATAATTAGATATTATAAAATAAAACACTGTAGATTGTTGAAATCAGGTTAAATACACATAATTAATGGTCCAAAACAGACTTTTCCTAGCACAGTTTCCTGAAAACCACATTTATAACAATGATTAAATACTTACTAATTGAATGTGCTTCTTTCAAAGACTTGATCAAATAGACCAGTAGCTGAGATGTGAAAAGTAAAGAGCTGCACATAGATCATTAAAAACATGATCCCAGTACCAGCTAGTGGCATAGCATTGTGTGGAAATAGCATCCATCACTGCCACATCTAAACACAGGAAAAGAACAAATAAATGGATTCACTAAGCTTGGATGGGATCTCACTGGTCCATGTATTTCCACCACCTTTCACCTTCGCCAAGCTGTGTTCTTACCAAGCCAGAGGGTCAATGTTTAACTTTTTCTCTAAAACCTATAATACACAGAAGAAGAGAACAAATCAATCTGCTCCCTCTTCTCATACTATTTCCTGGCTTTTGACAACTCATATTTTGGAATATTCTTTAGAAATTCTAAATTTGACATTTTTTTTTTCTGTATGCAACTCATGATAATTGTAGAGAAATTTTTGTTTCAACGTTTGCATAATGTGTCTAAGAATAACCATAGGAAAGAACTAGGTTGTTTGAACTGTCAAACTTTCATCAGAGAAGTGTGACTGGGTCAACTCTTGATAGAAAAAAAACACAAAAAGACTGAGTCTTGGTTATTGACTTGGAAAAAAGTTTGCCTTGATTCTTGGGAAATCTAAGTAGAAATATTTCCCCAGAGAAGGAAAAAAATAAGATTATTTCAGAGTCAAACCAGAAAAGATTCTCCTTCAGGGAATAGAAGGATAAAGAACTGCTGAAACCAGGGTAATACTTAAATGCTAAATACTTACTATATTAGAACAGCTACTGATCAGAATATATGCCTTCTCCATCAGCACATGTGCTGACTACACTTGCTACTGACTATCCCGGTGGATACCAGTTGACATCCTGGCCAGATCATTAGTTCTAGGATAATCCGGTTTGTCATCTGGATGGGGCCATATACCAGCCCCAGCCCACATCAAAGGGTAGTGGGACTGATGGACACTGACTGATACGATGAAATCATCACGTAAGGGTGTTTCTGCAAAGCCAGGTCCTTGTATCACCCACTTAAATTGTGTGAGATGTTCATTAAAAGTGTTGATTCTTGAGTCTCAGCCAGACCTTTAGAATAAGAAACTATGAGGCTTCTCCCAGGAGTTGGAAATTTTTTACGCATCCAGGATGATTTTGACATTCACTAAACTTAGAGAACCAGTACACTATATGCATGGATCAACTTAATGGGCATATTCACGAACAAAGTTTCCAAGTAAATGATCTCTGCCGAGAAGAACAATTGGCATTATTTAAGCAAAGCTGCTATAACTGTTGCAAAGCCAAAAGAAGCAAGGAATATATAAGTCTAAGAAATATTCTTTATGTTAAAGTGATGAGAAAGAAGTTATATAGTGCTCCCTGATTTTTTTTCAAGATATTAGAAACCTCTGTGAACTCTCTGTTAGTATAACATGCTTCCTAAATTTCTAGGCAGGAACTTAAGCCAATTAAAATATGATTACTTAGTCAATTACAGGGATATAACCAATGCATATAATTTTAGCTCATTCCCTTTTCAATCCTCTGTGAAGCTGAAAATATATACTTAGCATCATTCATTAATAACCCCTGTACTTCTTCCCACCACATCTGGTGGACAAGACGGTCTAGTACCTGGAGATACATGCTTTGTTATGGTATCGAGTAATTCATACTAGATAGAAAAGAAGATTCTTAAAAGTTTTCCTTCATTTGTTCTGATTTCTTACATACCAAGTAATGCCATAGTTGCAAATTCAAATTTTCCAAATTCTCTGATGGGGCAAGTCTATGTAGCAAATTAAAGGTTTATAAGTGTAAAATTGATTAACCTCCGATGTAAAACTATTAGCTGTACTCTGACATTAGTTTTTTGTTAACTCTATTACATTAATTAACTTTAAATAGTTGGTCAATAATATGCTTCTGAACTTCTTGTCTAGAGTATCAAGTCTGTATGATGACCCAAGGAATATACTTTTCAGGACTAATTTACACTAATCACTAACTCTTCACTTTTTCCACACATTATCTCTTCCATTATTCAAGAAATTGGTAAAGAGTTTATTGATGAAAACCTTTAACAGTAGAAGAACAAAAACAATAACTTGAAAAATAATTACATGAGTCTCTGGGCTAAGGCATCACTAATAATATAATAAACCTTTTCAAGAGGAAACCATTTATTTTCTCACTTACTTTTACATAGTAATATATTACTTGTTTTTCAACATGTTTTGACTTATCCTAATCTTAATTTGTGTAACCTTACTTTGAGATGTAAGCATGAACTTATTTCACTATCATCCTGTTTATCTAATAATAGAGTAAGTCGTGTATGCTTCTTAAACAATATGAAGAATGTATGTTTCATCCGTCCAGCATAGAGTGATTTTCTTGTCCCATCTTCATGCCCTTTAATATTTAGAATCTACCAGCTACGTTTTTTATTTATTCATTCATTGATTATTTTTTCCAGTAAACATTCATTCACCCAATAAACATATTTAAGCACTTACCAGAAGGCCAGACCCTGAAGATTGAGTGAAGCTACTGGTGAAGACTTCCTTAACTGTTAGCTTTCACAAAAGGAATAATATTGACATTTAAAAACTAAAATCTGAATGTATTTATGCGTTTATCAGAAGGCTTCAGACTGTTTTACAGGCCTTAGACATGCTCTGGATTTTAGGGTCATAGAATCTGAGTATTTCTACGCCCACCTCTTATGTCCTCAGCAAATGGTAGGTTCTGATTATCTCTAAGGAAATAAGGAGATTTAGTCTTTTGCCTGTGTCTGGTCTCTTGCATTATATAGCATTATGTATAGTATATACAGTATTCATATAGTGCTTACATATAGTGTCCTTTTGGAATGTGACCTTTCCTTTCTGATATTTTGTCAGTCACAACCTCTGATGGGTGGATTCTCATTTAGGGCAATTCGCTGCTCTTAGAGCTAAAGTGCGAGCTGTCTAGCACAAAAGATATTGTACTGTGTATGTTTTAAAGTAAAGTGCAGACATTTTAAGAATGTGTCCTTATAGCTGTTTCTTTCACTCGTGGTCCTTCCTTCTCAAATTTGCACATCACTCATCCTCCACAAAATGCCATACCTTGCTACATATCTATATTCTATGAAACCCTCCTGCTTCCCTGAGGAAAATTCAACCTTCTGTCAACAATAGGAAGCTTTTCCTCTTGTTTCTTTCCTGCACCTTAAGTTTGAATTTGAACTCATAACTTCAGTTGGGTGAGCACAAATTGACAGTTCTGTCCAGACTTGAAGGTTTTAAGTGGAGCATGGGCTTCAATCTATGAGCAGAGCTTCTTGATAGGATAAGTTGTTAATATTAGTAACACAGCTCTCCCACATATAAACGTTTTATCAGAGAACACAAAGTGTAATCTCATATCAAGATTCTAGTTATATAATTACAATGGCCCTCTATTATTGGACAGAGTATTATTAGGCTCTTTCCTGCTTGTCCTAAGGCACAGTGCCAAAAAAAATTTTAAAAAAAAGTTGTTCTAGTTTGCGATGCTTTGCTTAATTACTCATTTACCCAGTTATACACTGAACAAATAGAAATTGACTGTCTACTGTGTGTCAAGCTCTGTCCTAGGCTCTGGGTATCCACAGTATTTAGAATATAATTAAAGTCATAGTCTTGGAATGGACTGCTTTGCTTTGGATATCACACAAGAGCTACAGGTCTCCGATCAGACCATGAAGAATTCTAAGATTTAAAGGCAAATAGAAGAGGCTGAGCCTGGAAAAGAGGCTAAGAGGGAGAGTAAAACTAGGTGAGAGGAATACCGGGAGAGTATTACAGCATAGAGCAGAGAGAAGAGCATGTTTCAACAATTTTTAACACCAGTAGAAAGTCTAGCAAGTAAAAATATGGTAAAGATTCTTTAAATCTACTGACCTGGAGATTATTGGTGACCTTAGTGAGAAAAGTCTGATTGTGTGATGGGAATAGTGATGAAGCAAGGTTGGAATGGGTTGAAGAGTAAGGGAAGCGGTAAAGAAGGCTGTATGGTGAATACAGAAAGCTCAGGGTGAGGGAGAGAGAATCAGCTTTGTAGGGATAGGTGGATGAATTAGTTTTGCTATTGTGTTTAATATGGAAAAAATTGCACATGTTTAAAAAGCAATAATAAGTTATGCTATTTAGCTTTTTGAGATGGAGTTGATGCTGCCCTCACCAATTTGATTATTTTGATTCAGAATCTTCCTATTTCTTCTACCGAAATTCTCCGATTAAATTATTTGGGTTCATTGATGTTCTCTGAGATTAAGGGGAAAGGATTACCTTTCAAATAAGACATGTTCCACACTCTTAAAGAGAATAGTGGGGAGACACATTCTTAAGTCTAAATGACTTTATATTATATTAAATGCTGAGATTGAGAACTACATATCACATCATCAGAGCAGAGGGGAGGAAGTATCAATTCAAATTGTGTCACCAAAAGCTTCTCAGAGATGTTTCTGTTTGAAGGAGAAGTAAGTTTTGTAGCCAAGAAAAGGGAAATTCTAGGAGGACAACAAGCACCAGGACACTGAGACTTTTGAAAATATTTTATATTCAGAAACTAGAAAGGGTAGATGTAACTCCTGCTTATCCCTATATCTGGTGTGGAGAAAGCTTCCTTTAGAAACACAAGAGGAAAAACCCTGTTTATGCAGGCTTTTGTAGCATGAGCCACAGAGTTTGACCTCCATCTTAAGAAATCCAGAGAACCATTTAAAGATTTCAGAAGGAGAATGACGTCATCATCATCATCATCATCATCATCATCATTTTCTGCTTCTTGGTCTTCTTCATAAAAGCTGACTTGTGTTGAGGACTTATCCTGTGCCATGCATACTTAAGCACTGTATGAGCATTATGCCATTTAATCCTCTTAACCACCCACGGAGGTAAGTATGAATTTTATCCCCAACACAGCAAGCTGTAAATGAATCTACTACTCACAGAATTGATGCTTGAAACTGAATGCCAGAATCTTCACTAATGCTGCCCTCAAAAGCCAGCCACCTTCACCACCACTCTCTCAAAGATAGGTTCTATTGAGGCCTGCGACTTCCTTACATTGTTTCCTTCTTTGCAAAGTCTCACATTGGAGCTTCTGGATCCTGGATTGCATTCTTGTGCCAAAGCTATTAGAAAACCTGGAAAAGCCAGGTCTAATTCCTGCCTTATGAAGGCAGGTTTCATAATGGGGAACATACTCCAAACAGAGACTTTTTCAGAGTCTCCTGAGAGACACAAAATGTGGCAAATGGTCTGTAAAGCCCCAAAAGATGCTCCTGTTTTGTAATTCTATAATGTTATCTTTTTTTTAGTTTTAAATAATTTTAATGAATTTTTTTATTTCAAAGTATTATGGAGATATAAATAATTTTGGTTACATGGATCACTTTTCTAATGCTTGCGTCACGGTTAAAAGTATGCTCATCACTCAGACAATGCTCATTGTATCCATTAGATAGGTTTTCGCCCATCCCTTCCTACCCCCTTCCCTGTGCTTGATTTCCATTGAGTCTCACTTCTCTTCATTCACATGTGTGCTCATCAGTTAGTTCCCATTTAATAGTGAGTACATGTGGTGTTTGTTTTTTCTTTCTTCAGATACTTCACTTAGGATGATGGTCTCCAGTTCCATCCAAATTGTTGCAGAAGGCATTAAGTCATCCTTCCTCATGGTTGAGTAGTATTCCATGGTATACATACACCACATTTTGTTAATCCACTCATGAATTGATGGGCATTGGATTGATTCAACATCTTTGCAATTGTGAATTGTGCTGCAATAAACATTTGAGTGCAGGTGTCTTGTTGATAAAATGTTATCTTAAAGATTTAATTGAGTCTACTCAAAGCACAGCCTTGCATTCAGTGGGCAAAGCCTGGGCCCACTTTTAAGAGAAAGCTGACTAGGGAAGAGTGTTACAGCTTGGAGTGGTCATTACCAGATGGTTAGGAGAACCACTGACAGACTTAAGAGGAGTCACAGTGAAGGGACAGGTGACAAACAACTATCAGGAAAACAAAGATCCTTGCTGCAATTTCTCAGAAATAACTCGGGGGGAATTGGATCTTTTGTGCTAAGGACTGAACTCCAACCTCTTTTTTTCTCTTGCTCAAATTTCTTTTTAAGAGGCCTCCTAAGTCACACCTTAAAATCCATAAAATCTGATTACATGGGTTTGTTATTAACCCCAGACAATGTGGCTTACTGCCCAATTCTGGGACAGCATCACATGATAGTTAGAAGACCCCCTTGTCTTAACTCAAACTTTCCTTTCCACTGATTCCAGGTCTTTAGACAAAGCTTAACTCTTTGAACCAGTTGCCAGCTAAGGAATCCCTAAAACCCACCTAGGACTTGTAAGCCACCACTTCGAGATGTCCCTCCTTTTTGGGCCGAATCAATGTATACCTTCCATGTATCGATTTATGATTCTACCTGTAATTCCTGTCTCCATAAATTGTGTAAAACCAAATTGTAGCCCGGCCGCCTCGAGTCCACATTCTCAAGAACTCTTGGGATTCTGAAGCTCCAGGTCGTGATCACTCATTGTCTCCGAATAAACCTCTTTAAATGTTTTAGCAGAATTTGTTTTTTCCATTAACAGTGCTCATACAAAATTAGGGCTGTAGTGCCCTAGGTGTCACCATTAGGGCTGTAGTGCTGTAGTGCCCTAATGGTGACATCTGAGTCTCCTCAGCCTCCTTGAACAACCTCTGTGCAAACAACCCTCCAGCTTCAGTGCACTTTAGCAGCTCACTGCTTGTACCTTCCACTCTCAGAGGACTGGCACCTGGCCCTTCTAGAGAGCCAAAAGTGTGAGGGAATTGATGTGATTGCCCAGCCATGAGCTCTAGCAATGCCTGAGGAGTGCCAGAGCACAGTTTCTCTCC
This sequence comes from Varecia variegata, assembly GCA_028533085.1. NCBI lineage: Eukaryota > Metazoa > Chordata > Mammalia > Primates > Lemuridae > Varecia > Varecia variegata. Next base: position 32,874,558 of record CM052443.1, read on the forward strand.
TGTGCTGCAAATCTGGACAAACCCAGGCTCCCTGAGGAGCACCCTGAGGGTTCCCGCTGGGTCTGGGATTCAATGCAAATCAATGGAAATCAAACAATTGTCTGGATGCTTCTTCCCAGTCAGTTTTCTCCTTCTGTCTCCTGGGGACCATCTTTAACAAATCACTTGCACTTGCATCCTTGCCTCGGGGCCTGCTTTGGGAGAACTAATCCAATACCTGAGATCTGCTGTAAGTGATTAGAGAATAAAGAGAAGTTAAACCTATAACATGGAGAAGTTAGGAAACTTGGGTTTCATTATATAAAAATATCTAACACGCAGTGGACATTGATCATCAAATCTTCTTTCATGTCTCCCCTTCCTCCCAAGTTTTTATGTGGAAGCTTAAATTAATCAACTCCTGCTCTTTCTCAGTAAAATGGTGATAGTGTTTGGATTGGCTTAGTGTTTTATGGCACTATATCTGCAAAAGTTTTGTTGAAGAGCTATTTTTTTAAATAAGAAATTTTACAAATGTAAATATTTAAATAAATATCTAAATAGATTTTAGATGTAGTTTATTTCAGAAATGGGAATTGGAAGAATGATTTTCAAAGTTTAATACAAATTTAAAAATCAAAAAACTCCTTATTTTTTATAGCATTTACCATCCATTAGTTGTATTTTTAATTATAATGGCCATTCTTTGCATGGTGGTTATCTGAACATCTAGACATGACGTTCTTAGTTCCAAGGAAAGCAAATACAAATGTTTGCCAAGTAAATAGACATAACAGTTTGTATATATTATTTTATAGTAAATATATTTTCTTTTCCTCCTTCCTGTCAAAAATTGACTAATTCTTGTGTTAAACATGTTTGAATATCCATAGGCAGTAATTATATATGTAAACCTTACTCTTTTTCATAAAAATGTGCTTTTATTAAATACTTTGCAAAGCTGAACTTTAAAAGTAGTCCCTGATTTATTTCCTGCCCCCCCTCCTTTTCTCTTTCCTCCTTTCTTTCTTTCTTTCTTCATATACACCACCACAAACTTATTAAATATAGGTCATTTGAGTGATATAATATTCTCCTTTTGTAATACATTGGTTTACTATTATAATTATGAATCCAATTATTGACAAAATAATTAAGCTTTCATTGTAACCTGATTATCATAAAACATTTTTTGTGAGCTTGTCTTTACCACAAATACTTTTAATGACATAAGGTTATGACAAAATACAACAGTCAATTATAAATTAACAGTAGTTTCTTATAAGTTTTCACCATGCTGGGGGAAAAATACACATTTAGCATGTGGGTAAATGTTATGATGATTTTTTTTTTTTTTTTTTTTTTTTTTGAGACAGAGTCTCACTCTGTTGCCCGGGCTAGAGTGAGTGCCATGGTGTTAGCCTAGCTCACAGCAACCTCAAACTCCTGGGTTTAACCGATCCTACTGCCTTAGCCTCCTGAGTAGCTGGGACTACAGGCATGCGCCACCATGCCCGGCTAATTTTTTCTATATGTATATTTTTAGCTGTCCATATAATTTCTTTCTATTTTTAGTAGAGATGGGGTCTCGCTCTTGCTCAGGCTGGTCTCGTACTCCTGAGCTCAAATGATCTGCCCGCTTTGGCCTCCCAGAGTGCTAGGATTACAGGCATGAGCCACCGCTCCCGGCCTTATGATGATGTTTATCAACCCCACAAGTTGTTCTCACATTTTGGAAGTGGTTATAAAGGCATTTAAAGATTATCTTAGTGTCCCCCTATTTCTTTGAAATGAAGTAAGAAGGAAAGGCATCTGTGTCACTCCATGTGATATTAAAATTTTAGTAACATTACATCTGCGTTGTTAAACAATTACTACCACTGCTTGTCATCTCTACCTGTTTATCTCTACCTGTGGTATTAAGACTTACTGGCTGATGGGACTACCATAAAAAATGTACTTAGTGGCTTTAGCAGCAGCTCCTGCTTTTTCTGGAAATAACATTTCCTGGGCTGCCAAAATAGCACATGGCCCGGTGATAGACAGGATGAACTTGGCAATTAAGCCATCTGCTTTCTGGCTTGATTTCTCTGCTTCCCCTTCTGTACTGCTGCAGGGCTCAAGCATGGCTGCCATGAAGGAGGAAGACCAGGGGAGGGGACCAGTCTCTACTGTGTTTCCTGCGTGATTTTAACTAACAACTTCCCAGGCTGAAAGGCAAAGATCTGCACATGGCATCCTTTGCTAGGGCCACCAATGCATGGAAGAGATGTTAAATATATTTAAGAAGGCTGATACACGTAGAAAAAAAAAAATCTGGGCTGAAAATTCAAATAAAGATTTTTCTTGGAGGACAAAAACTGCTGAGTCTCTTAGATCTAATTCTACTGATTAGAAATGTCTGTCTGCCTCCAGGACCAATTTCAAACCACCTATGCCTAGAGAAAGCAGTTAGAAAGATAACTCGTTTTATTTTCTGCTCCAATTTATTTTGTAGACTGAACTACACCAAAAAACAAACAAAACTGGAAAATATGTTTCCTTCATTATATTGACTTTCTGAGAGTTAGCAATATGATGCCTGAGGATTGAATTTAATATATCCTATCATTTTCTCTCCTGAGGAGGAATAACTTAGCTGACTGATTATCTTTTAAAGCATTTTTCTAGCCCACTGACCTGTTCCTCGATTGTTGCCACAGGAAAGGTTGGCAGCCATTGACGTGTTCTAGATTAGCAGCTATCAATCCATTGGAATTCAGTAATTTTACGCTATGATTATGTATTGATTTAGAGATTAAAGAAGAATTACCACTCTTGGTTACATTTTTTTTCCCTATTGGCAAAAAAAAAAAAAAAAAAAAAAGAAAGAAAATTCTTCACGGACTTTTGGAAAAGCACTGTAGCTTTACTTATTGTTTGAAAATTCAAGAATTACTTTTGAAATGATTATTTACTCTGAGGGAAATGACACAGGGACTCATATTACACAAAACAAAAAGTATTTCCACGTCTCAGAAAATGATAGATTTTAATATAATCAAGGCAAATATCAATATTAAAGGTATTATTTTATAGATCAAATGCAAAAGAGAAATTCTGACTATTTATTATTATGTGACTTTTAAAAATAGAAATGTTGGCATTTTATTCATGTAGATCACAAACACTTAAAGAGCACTCACTTTGGTTTACAAAGTTACTCTAAGGTTGATAGATACACGAATAAATAGGGACAGACATACAATATGTAATAAATCAAGGTAATTGGGGTATCTATCACCTCAAGCATTTATCATTTCTTTGTGTTAGGAACATTCCAATTCCATTCTTTAACTCATAAATACATATAACTATTATGTACCCATAATAATTAAAGATAATTTTTTGTAAAAAACAAAAAGAATAAATTGGATATCCCCCTACCCAAACCTACACAGAGTCAAGCAATGGAAATAAAGATTGTGTACAATAAAAATGTAAAGTAGGAGAGGAGGAGGAATTAAGTTTAATTTCTCTATTTTGTTTTGTATTTTTGTTACCTTCAAAACAGTGTATCTCACATCTCTCTGTCAATAAAGAGCAAAACCTTGTTTACTGGTACCATAATTAGGACATAGCCCTTTGGTAAACATTTACAACAGATTCCAGAGTCCCTGGAAGGAAAATTGAATTATGCAATTTTGATTTGTTAAATACCATGGTGATATCTGGAGTAGATTCAGTTAGCAATACGCTCTAAATATTCAACTCAAACAGATGATGTGAAAAATTAGAGAATAAAAGAATACATTACTCCACTGGAAACTGTATAACACCATAATGGTATAATTAATCAACAATAATGATATCTAATAATTAGTATGTTACACTCTGCTTGAAAAGGGAACATTACCTAAGTAAGTATAAGCATCAGCCCCCCCAAATGTTAGGCTGTTACTGAGATTCAGCCTTCCTGTGTACCACTTCTTTTTGCTGTATTTGTTTAATCCAAGTGGATTGTTTGGTTCAAGGTGCCACCTGATCCCCTGTTGTCATTGCCATTTTTTTAAAAATAAAAATTAGTCTTAAAAATTTTGATTTTTTATTGGTAATTTTCACTAAACCTCTCGCTAAAGGTTTACAACCTATTTTTAATATCCAAAATAAGAATTCAAAACTTTGATTAAATCCTGAATCACACCAAAAAATATTGACACCCAAAATGCTAAATCTAATTTCACAATGCTTAAAAATTATGTGTACCCAAAAGTTTTCTAAAATATTTGCTAAATCTTCTCAAGGTCCAGCAAGTTCTGTAAAAGCTCCAACATCATAGTTTGAGGCAATTTTCATGCCCAAAAGGCATAAAGACATATTATAAAATTCCATATTAAGACACTATTATTTTATCTTGGTGAACTTCTGAGACTCACATGATTCAAATATAAATAAGGGTGATAGACTTAACGCTTTTCTATTGTTGCAGAAAATGCTAAGCTATTATCTAGTACAGAAATTCTAAGACTTTTCACCTTTCTTTATATTTTTATTCTAATTAGGTTTTAGAAGATTGTTTATTGTATCTATTTGGAGGAATGTGTTTCATGCTGTGTCCTTCATTAAAAAGATTAAGTACTTGATCAATCCTTAACCTCTTAGTGCATCTCATTAGTTTGGTAATTTATTCATCAAAAATACACTCTGAGATGTGTTGGGATTGAAGAGCTGGTGCTGAGCCAAGAAAGCACGCTGTGTAGTGCCAGGACCCTCAGTACTTATGATGATGTGTCTGCCCAAGGAAAGGAGCAGGATTTCCTTATATTAGTAACAGGAAATGTATAAAAATGTTGATGTTTTTTGGCAACCCATCCAAATGAAATCCTTTGAGATTTGTCCATTTGTAAATCTTTTCAAGGTAAAAATGCTGTAGAGCTGTAGCACACGGAGAGTTAAATTTGCAGAAGCTGAGAATTCCAATACCTCTTTGAGATCAGAATTTCTTTTTTTATTGGGTTAATTGTATAGGTTAAAAGAATGTTAAACAGAATAATTCTCAAGTTAGAGGAATTTCATTAAAACTGAAATCTTATTAAAATTTTTAATATGTTAAATTTCCCCTCAATTTGATAAAGGAATTATGTATTTTATATATGATTATGTGACTTACTTGTGTGTGTCTCTCTCTTTCTGTGTGTGTGTGTGTGTGTGTGTGTGTGGAGAGAGAGAGAGAGAAAGAAATTGTAGATTTCAAATTCAATAGACACCAGCTAAAATTCATACACATAAACTTACATGCATATATATATATATATATATATGCTTTTAATTAAGTTGCACTATTTTGGGCCTCTTTAGTCTAAGGAACCCTATAGTCAGAAATAAATATGTATCAAACACACACACACACACACACACACAAACATATATACTTTTATTTATGTTGATTACTTTGAACCTCAATTATTCTGAGGGAGCTTATTATCAGGAATCTCAAATGCAAGCTTTTCTAATGATGAATCCAAATTAAACTTTTCTATCATAACTGAGTGCTCTGGGGTCCTTAAACTGCTATTCAGCTCAGAAGTATTATATTTTTAGTACACAATTAATCTTTTCTCTTCTCATTTTAGTAGACACATGCCCATCTGCTACTCATCATTCTTACTGGTTTAGCAAGGCAAGAAATGTATCTTATCTGATTCAAGCCTCACCTTGAATAAAATCTGAGAATCCCTGCGGATATCCAAAAAAATTAAAGAGATAAAAGAGAGGGGAAAAAGAGAAATAGAGAAAGAAAAGGAAGAAGAATGGAAGGCAGTGTCAAAGATAGAAGCCAAACAAGTGAGGAGATTGATTTTATTCAGGCCATCACAATAGGGAGATCCAAATATCAGGGTCTCAGCAGGAAGAGGTCGACAAGTTAAATAAAGGTGGAGTGATTTACAGCTGGGATTCTTATTTCTTTTTTCAATCAAGGAAGTCTTAGTCAGTTAGCTAAAATGGAAATATATATCCCTGGGTCTAGCTAGTTTCCCAGAGGACAAAGAGTTCTAATCTCAGCTATTTACTCATTCTTTTGTTGCATTTGTTTAATCCAGGAGGGTCTATCTGGCTTTGTTATTAGGTTCAGGCAAAGGGGGAAAGGTCTATGTTTGGCCTTGTCACAGGTAATTATAGGAGCTATGAGAATGGGTGTATGGAGAGCCATGCATGGGAGGGCGGATGCTTTGGGAAAACACTCCCCAAACCATGCTTTCCTCTAAACTCCCCAATGATCAACACAGAAGAGGATTTCTGTGACCAGATGTAGGGTCCTTCCCCACACACCAAGCAGTGGACACCAGTTGGCTGTCCTCTATTTCAGTTCTGACACCCTTTACCCAGAGATAGTGTCAGATCCCACAGGGTGAGGGCTCAGTCTCCTGACCCATTGGCTTCAAGTTGGGGTTCCCACAACCTCCTCCCTATTTGTGTTCAATTAACTTGCTAGAGCCACTCATAGAACTCAGGGAAAGACCCACATTTACCAATTTATCACAAAGGATACAGATGAAGAG
>CM052443.1:32881575-32943121 GCA_028533085.1 Varecia variegata
CAGGGGTTGCACTAGTCCCAAATCAATACATGTTGGCGTGGATGCGGAGAGACAGGAACACTCATACACTGCTGGTGGGACTGTAAATTATTTTCTTATTTCCAGGAAGACATGCTTATGGCAAGATCATACCTAAACAAAAGCAGAAAACCAAAAGCAATCACAAACCCCACAATGCTATAGATTATACTTTTAAGCACTGAATTTGCTATTCCTTCACACTTGTAGGTTTTCTAGAAGTCAAGACATTAAATAAAAAAGAGATAGTGTAAAAAATTAATATATAGAAACATGAAATATCAGTATGGCTAGGAGAAATGGAAATTTTAATTAGATTATTTAATTGTATAGACATCATGTTTTCATATAATTGATAAGAAGATGCTGTTTTCCTCTCTTGTTAAATGAAATAAACCTAAATAACATCCAGCTTTCTTACAACAGCAATTTATTAGAAAGGAAACGTTGAGGTTCAGCTAACAACTGAATCCACCACGTTCCTGTTTCCATGCTAATCAATCCTGGGGCAAAGCATATACCCTTGTTTTTTTTACTAAAGAATCTAAGCAACACAGGGATCAACTAAAACTAGCCTAGTTACTTTCTCCAAAAAATTCTTGTGCCTGGGAGACACGACAGTGAACTAACACAGCTGACATATAAGTATGCACTTAAAGACCCTCTTCTTGCTGTACCTCCCAATCCAAAGTTCCTATATCACAAACTCTGCTGACCACAACCAGTATCCAATGTTGCATAACCCACCCTAAAATCATTTAGCCCATGTCCTAAAACCCTTGGAAGTATCCAGCAAGGCTCAAAACACTATAAATATCCTCCCCAGAGTTCTCACTTCTGAGGTACTGCCAAGGAGATGTTTACCCTCCCGTTCTAAGTATAATTAACTTCGTTTTGTTGGATCAACAGGTTTTCCTGGTGATATTTTTGGAGAGTTGTGAGCCAACCTAGCAATACTATTTATCACATTTAAAATATCTGGTGCTCAATTTTCTCACATGAAATTGGGTATTGTGATAATTCTTTACCTTGTAAACTTAACACATTTTAATATTTTGCACATTTTAAACAGTGATTAAAATATTTTCATTTCAAAAAATGTAGGAGTTCACAAACTTTTAAGTTTATAAACTTTAAAAATATGTTTATAAATTCTTCTCAACTTCTTGTTTGTCATTTTATTAAAAACAAGTTCAGAATATCAAATTAATTAGAATATCAAATTATGTTCAAGAAGCAGTTCATACTATAATGATAACTGTTCTTTTTCTTTATTTTCCTTAGCTTAAAAAATTGCTTTCTACCTCAGAGTTTTCTTCCATGTAAAATAAATTAATTGCAATAAAGTTTTAATAGCTGGAATTTTCACTATCTTGGGAAGGTATCCACATATCAAATTTAAAAAAAAAAAAGAGATGAAAACAGTAGCCAACAATGAAAGAAACTTCATTGTCGGTCAGTGGATATTTCCAAGAGGACTGCAGACGGCAAGTGCTAGGTGTGCTACAGAAGGGATTCAAGAACCATTAGAATGTAAATTCCTCAAGAGCAAGAGCTGTCTTATTCACTAAGATACCCGAAATGTCTAGACTAATACTTGCCATATTGATCAATAATTTCTTGGCAAATGAATGAATCAATCAGTTAGGAACTTAGATTAGAAAATATTTAAGTAGTAAGGATCCATGCACGTAAGATAGACTGAGTATCACTGCATTGGACCCAGTGCTTTATCAAGTCCTGGTCTGTCTTTCCTCCAGACACCATTTTCCAGCAGGGCCACAATTCCTAAGGCAAAGGGGACAGGCCTACAAGAGCCTATGGCACTCCCAGAGAGCACACAGGAGAATTCCACGTGAGGCCTGAGGACTGGTTGTGGCCAAGGAACAGCTCTTTGTGTGGCTGAGGATGGATAGCACCTGCACTTGGAGAATGTGCTCTCTGCTATGTTTGTGAGCCCCTCCCCAAGGCACAGGCAGCCAGAGGTCAGAAAGGGTAGGCTGTGGGTTGGATGCTGAGGGTCTGCAGCTGCTCTGCTGAGCCACGAAGGACTGACATGAAACTTCAAAGAATCTGAAAATTCTAAGTTGGACCTGGCTTCCCAGTCCAATAAAGAGACATTTATCAAAGGAGGAGGAGGTAACATACTTTATTTAACAGTTTTTTAGCTTCATTTATCACTTGTTATGTATTTAGAAGTATTTAGATACAGGACCTGTGCACTTCCTCGAGTGTCAGGGGTGGGCCTGTGCCTGACACTCATTTCCTCCATTCGCCCTGTGGATGAAGACCTCAGAGAAAGTCTAGGTCAATGAGTTTCACTATTAGTAAGGTGAGTTTAAGTGCACGTGAATTTGGACACGTACTTCTGCTTTCCTTTGATGAAATTTTTGGGGTCTCTTAGGCTTCTTGGGCAGAGCTCAAAATAACTTTCAGAGTCTATAGATTGTTGAAGCTACAGATTCTCAGAAACCACTTCCAGAGGTTCCGATTCATTATATGTGTGTAGGGTGGTAGGGAAGGAGATGGATTTTTACTATGCATCCCACATGATTCGAATGCCTTTGAGAAACACTATTCTACAGGAAAATAATAAAGGAGGAAACTTTGCTTGCTTTTAGTTTGGGCTGTAGGCAAGAGGACAGATCACAAATATCCTTGGGGCTACCATATGATTCTCCATCCTTCAGAAATACTTACCCTCCTCCTATTTGCTGGTCAAATCTTAGTCATATTTGACTCTCAATTTGGATGCTAAACTAACCTTTCCTGATGTCCTGCTCCCAATGTTAATAAGGAAATCTTATAGAATGTCTTTGCTTAAATGAACTTAGGTATTTCTCACCTCCCCTCCCCCCAAAAAAAATATCACCTGACACAGCATGGGGTACTTAAACATTCAAATATTGAATAGATTTTCTACAGATGTTCATCTTTCACTCCACATAAATTCTGTCTACAAATCTCTAAAACTCCCACATCTTTTAAAGATGAGTCATAGTGCTTTTTTAAACCATTTTAAAGAATAAAAAAATATTCTTTAATGACTCAAACAATGTGTTTAGGTTATCTGTATATTATATTTAACCTGCTTTTAAGAGTCTCATTAATTGATATACAAATGCTATGTTAACATACTTGCCAATCACATAAGTATCATGAATTTTAATTCATGTTATATAACCAATGCCTTAATTTAAGGAATTTGAACATCTTGTGGAAAATAGAAAATGCATATCTAGAATTAGCAATCAATGAACCAATGGTTATTGTTTTCAAGAATATTTATAAGTACACAAGCACACGTTTTAACTGCTTCTTTCTAGTATTAAACAAATGATACTAGAATTGTCAAATGATTCCAGTTATTGGACACTCGTACTTTTAATAAGTAGAATAGAGTCCTTATTGATCATACCTCTGACTTAGAGAAGGTTTTGTTTTTGGAAGGTGCCTATATTTGAATTGAAGAAGTCAATAAAAAATGGAATTTCTTACCAAGGTTCTAAAATTATTCATTCCAATAATAAAAAAGTTATTTTATATCAGGCATAATTAATATTGAATATGGAAATATCTTTTCTGGAGTCATTGGTATATAATACTTGTAGCAAGTGAGGTTTGCTTAAACCTAGAGAAATATTTAAGATTCTGAAAATAATTCAGGTAGCATGTTCTCTTTTAACCTATTTTAACATAGATATAATTGAAGTAAAACCTGAAGAGGTGTGCACATACCATTAGTAGCATGTACAATCTGGGCTCTTCCAAGTATAGTATAACTATTTCAGCAGCATACAATGTCTGGTTCATAAGTCAAGATTCAAGGACTCTCTGTGGATCTGTGAAGCAATATATTGTCAGTGAGATAGGACTAGGACGAGACTTCTTGCTTCAATTATCTGATTAAACCATCTGTTCATAACACTCTAAATAATTGACTCACAAAGATGATATTATTAGAAATTAAATATTTCCATTTATTTCCAAGGACAATTATTTTACTCAGAAATCTTATAATAAGAATAAAAAGAGTCTCAAATTTCGACAAAGGATATTTTAGTAGGAACTCGACTTGGATTTTCATCAATAATTAAGATACTTGAATATTGTTCTTGAAATAAAAATGAAACTGTGTGCTTTAGTAAATAGCCAATGTTTCCAACAAGCCTCCAATATTGCCATATGCAATTTATTCTATTCAATAGTATATTTTTAAATATGACTTCGGCAGGTGTAATATAGTTAGGAAAACAAAAATCACTGTAATTTTTACAACAAAATCTATTGAAGAGGTGACTGAGGTTTTTAAAGCTACTCTAAGCAGTTGAAAGCTATCCATATTGAAAATATGTATAAATAGGTTCCAAAATCTTTTTTTCCATCAGGAGGCTCTGAGACCTATAACAATCAATAAGGCAGTAAGTGGAAAAGTGCTATAAATTATTAAAATTTTGGTTCCTACAGATTTAATAAATTAAATTGATATTAAGCTCACTACTCACAATTTTATCTAAAATCTCTAGTTATTCATTTTATGGGATACTATGAACAGTTTTATTTGACTTCATCCTTCATCCCTTTGGTAATTGTAAAATGCTATTATGCTGTTTTCTGTTTCCTAAGGCCAAACCTCTTATGTCCCTCTAAGTGAAGTTTGTTAGAATCAATAGCCCCTTTTATGCTCCTCTATCCTTTAGAAAAATATTTAAGTTTTATAAACTTTAGATTATAATAAAATTACACCTAAAATTTGTAGTGAAAATAATGAGGATTTATTTTACTAAGCATGCATTAGACTTCTAAGAAGTTAATGCCTTACTGCATAGTGTTGGTGGTTTCTTATAGTAGTTTCATAAATATCTTCGTTTTTCAAATCAGACGCCAAGTCTGTGTTGACGCCTCACTCCTTTAGTATAGGTCAGAGACATCTTGTCATTAGCGATGGACAGTGACAAATGACTATTGGTGCTATGACATCATGTTGACTCACAGAGTCATCCTTGCCTTACACTTCATTGATGGAAACCCATAACCAGATTCATTAAGGCATTTTGTGTTAATGTATTTTTAACAGAACACCTTTAGCTTAGAGGAAATTCTTTCATTGATTATTATCTAAATTCTTAGATAGAGGAAATTCTCTATTTGCAGTACTTGCCTCCTCATGCCATTCAGCTCTCTGATTAGCTGTCAACTTTTCAGAGAGGCCTTCCTTAGCCATCTGATCTAAAACAGCATCTATTGACTCCCATATCCACCAGCACCCATCCCTCTACTCTGCCTTAATTTATTTCCTATAGCACTTATTGCCACTTAAACAGGTTATTTTTTCATTTGTTTACTTCCTCAACTAGAATGAAAGTTCTATGAGGACTATCTCCAGAAATTGTGTATTTTTTGTACTTTTGTATCAAAAAATTATGTAACATTATCAGGTATGTAGAGGGCACTCAAACATTTGTTGACTAAAAGAATGCATACATTCTACAGAATATTTGTCTATTTTTGGATTTTTGTTTCTCAGTTTAAAATAAGGAGAGTAGAAGAGTTAGGTATATAAAAACCTCATCTTTTTTGTTTTTGGAAATAGGTGATCTTATCTTATCTTGGTGAGCTGTATACCACCAGCATGATTGGTTATGTCTAAAATGTCTTCCTGAAAATTACAGGAAATCTTTGGTTAGAGATGGCTAAGGTGCAGAGAAATGCAGATATACTAACATTATATGGCCAGTTCACATTGCCTGATTCAATGATACGTAAAATACAAAACTGTATCTGGAAAGATCACATGAAGTGATTGTGTTATACATTCTAGCACATGTTATTGGTGATGGACCCAGATCCTCTGTACCAGCAAGTGCATTGGTCCCATAAGCTGCTGTGCCGTGTTGGCCCACAACAAATCAGATATGTTTTACCCAAAGAATTGCACCCACCAAACAGAATTTCAGGAGACTTTTCACTCCCCAACGAATTAGCTAATCATTAACTGGCAGGGAGTCTAAAAGGTGGTCCCCTTGTCTCAAGGAGAAGCTATCTCTGCCCTGTAATGGGTGTTCCTTATAGGATGTAACTAAAGCTAGTCTCCAACTGAGATTGCATTCTTGTTTCATTGTTATTTCCCTCTGCCAAATACTGCTTTCCTCATTCCCTGTCCCCTGTATCGTCCAATAAATAAATCACTGAAACAAGAATTATTTGGAAAGTTCTTACCAAGTACATCTCCGATCTCAATACTTTTGGCTGATTTTTAGTACCTTGTATATAGGTCTGGAGTTTATATATTCGCTTGATTATTTTAAGTCCTGCTTTAATCAAAATTGATTCAAAGCATATGGTGAAGTTAGACCTATAGGCCAGAAGCAGATGGACAGTGAATCAGATCTGCTGTTAAATCCGGGACCATTTGTGTAGCTTTGTAGACCAAAAATTAGCTGAAATTTGCCCAAGGATTATTTCTTGTATAATGCTAAAAATGTAAGATCTAGCTTTCTAGTGAACTAGTGCAATGTCTGAATGCATAAACAGATAGATGCAATAGATATATAGATATCTAGAGTATATAGATATTGATATATAGAATTTCATCAATATTATGATTACCAGTTCATCAGAGAATACCTTAATCTGTACATTTCCTTTATTCAGTTTGTTCTAATGATCAGCCAGTTAGGATATGGATTTCTGGTGCTGTAAGTCACTGGAGCAGTGCCCTGAGGCATTTTGTCTCTGAACCTCCTGTGTGTGATACAATCCTTGTGAATACTCAAGCAGGAATCCAGGAGCCGTGTACTCTGCATACATTTCTGGGCTTGATTCTGGTGGATTTTCAAGGATAGTTACTTTCAATCAGTGCATATTAAATTGCAATATATTAGAATCCCTTGGGGGAACTTCTCACAAATAAAAATGTCTAGGTCCACCACCAAAATTGTTAATATGAATCATCTAGATTGTGGTTTAAGAATCAGTATTTTTTTTACATCCTGCAGATTATTCTAATTGTGCATTCACAGTTGGGAAGCACTTCCTAGGGTGGTTTTCTAATCAAAAAGTACGCATGCCAAGTTCCCTCAGAATACTGCAGTTAGCCCTTCTTAGATCAGTAGAACTTTGTCTTTTTAATCTTACCACTCACCAATCTTTTACAGTGTGTATTTAAAGTGTTCCGCTAATTCTGCTGTCAAGAATTCCCTCCTTTATTTACTATAGCGGTTCTCAATTCGGGTTTTTTTTTGCCCTTCAGGAAACATTTGACAATGTCTTGAGGCATTTTTGATTGCTGAATCTCTAGTGGTGCCACTAACATCTAATGCGTAGAGGCCAGAGATTCAGGTAACTATCCTACCATGGACAGGACAGTCCCTATATGCCGAACAAAGAATTATCTATCCCCAAATGTCAAAAATACCAAGGTTAAGAAATTCTGGCTTATGCAAAACATTTATTTTGGATGTTTGTCTTTAAATTTCTATCTTATCTATAAAAATATAACTAGTTAAGGTCTTTCTTAAGAGCTTTTGATATAGATATCAAAAGGATTCAAATAAAAAGCATCCCATCAGTGATAAAACAGATAAAACTAAACTAGCAGCTATTAATTAGGGATCCATTTCTGTTCATAAAATTGAAACTTCTGTATGACTGGTGGAACTGTAAGACATTTACTTTCAAAAGTCGCTAGTTTGAGTGAAAAACAATATTTGGCTCTCCCAAGCTCTCTGGAGTATACTTCATTCAGGGTCATCTCTTTGATTTTATTCAAGATAGAAGGAGTAAAAGCCACTGAGAATGAATCCTAGATAGAATGTTACCAACATAAGACTCTTCAATGTGCTCTCAAGTAGTCTTTAAAGCAGATAAGATGTTCGGGTTCCAGCAGGAAATCAATCCATTTGTTATTGTGGTGGATTTACACTTCCGGCTATTGCCTAACTTTTCTCTCCTTCCCCTTTAAAGAGTCCAGGTCTCAAATGTATACATAATTTGGGTCTCCTTGTACTCTTTCCCTATCAGAACTCTGCTGGCCCAACTCTGCGTATTTGTTTTGAGGCTTTTTAGTCATCCAACTTCCACCTCACTTCCCCATCCCAGCCACCAACACAGGAGTAGGCACTTGGCCCAATCTGGGTCAATGTATTCTCCCTTGCCAACTTTGGGAGGGGAAGACTTACAGGGCTTCTGAAGACCTTCTCCAGGTTCCACATCTCCTGCCTAACCCTAGTTCCTGTCCCTCTTCTTGTTCTCCAATTCCTGTAATACCATTTTTCCCAGTGAAAGCTATTTTTATGTCTATGAATCAGAATCCTAGTGGATTTTAATCTTGTTTCTAGGAGGGAAAAAAATGTTCATGTACTGTTAATGTGCTACCTACCACTAGCGTGTGAACTTGGACAGGATACTTACTTTCTCTATGCCACAATATTCTCATCTGTAAAGTGAAAACAAATCTTTAATGCAAAAATAATAATAATATTATCTCATAATGCTGTTATGAGATAATCCATGTAAAGTACTTCACAACATCCTGGCACACAGTGAGAAGTAAGTAAATGTTATTTATCATTGTTATATTATTATATGAATGATATTTAATCTTCTAAGTATTTTGAAACTGGCCATTTAACTGAATTATCTCGATTATTAAATGGTGTTAATTCTCTTGGAGTTCTTAAGTAGAAAATCATATTGTCTATGATGAATAGGAATTTAATTCCACTCTTTTCTACTTTCATACCCTACAGTTTTCTTGTCTTAAAATATTCTTTGGAAACATTAAAATTTAGAAATTTTACTGATGTTATATTATTTTTTCATAGTTCTTGGCAAAACTGGCAAAATTTTAAGTATTTTCCAATTTTTCTTCAACTCTTTAAACTTTTCAATTGTGATTGCTATTATTTGTTTATCATTGCTTCTTTTCCATGTATTGTGACCATTCAATCCACATTTGAAAATAATATTCAATGCATAAGTCTCTCAATCTGCCTCTCAGGTCTGTTTTCTTCTCTTCCTTCTCCTCCTCCTTCTTTTTATTTATTTTATTTTTATTGTGATAAGAACACTTAACATGAGATCTACCCTCTTAATGGATTTTTAAGTATACAATACAGTATTGTTAACTATAGGCACAATCCAATCCAGTATGATTGACTGTATATGGAAGATCTCCAGAATTTATTCATCTTGTATAACTGAAACTATACTTATTGATTAGCAACTCCTATGTTCTCCTTGCCCAAGTTCTTAGCAACCACCATTCTCCTCTATGCTTCTATAGTTTGACTATTTTATATACCTCATATAGGTGTTGTCATGTAGTATTTGACCTTCTTTGACTGGATTATTTCACTTGTTGTAATATCCTTAACATCCACCTATCTTGTCACATTTTTTCAAGATTTCCTTCTTTTTCAAGGCTGAATGATATTACATCATATGTATGTACTACATTTTCTTTATCCATTCATACATCAATAGGCATTTGTTTCCAGATCTTGGTTATTGTGAGTAATGTTTCAATATATATGAGAGTGCTAGTATCTCTTTGACATCCTGTTTTAAATTCTTTTGCATATATATCCAGAAGATTGCTATACCACATAAACCAGCATCTGTACCATTTTGTATTCCCATACCAACAGTGTATAAATGTTCTAATGTCTCCAAATCTTCACCGTCACTCATTGTCTTCTTTTGTCATATATATAATGGTCAACTTAACAGGTGTGAGGGGCTATCCCATTGTGATTTTGATTTACAGTTCCCTAATGATTAGTGACATGAAGCATTTTTTCATACATTTGCTGGCCATTTGTATTTCTTTGGAAATACAAATTTCTTCAGAGTCTATTCAAGTCCTTAGACCATTTTTAATTTTTCTATTAGTATTTTGCTATTGAGTTGTAAGATTTCCTTATAGATCTTAGATATGAACTTCCTATTAGACATATGGTCTGCAAATATTTTCTTCCATTCTATAGGTTGCATTTTCACTATGTTGATTGTTTCCTTTGCTGTGCATGGCTTTTTAGTTTGATGTAGTCGCACTTGTATATTTTTGCTTTTATTGTCTATAATTTTGGTGTCATATTCAAGAAATCATTATCAAGATCCATATCATACAAATTTATCCCTATGCTTTTTTTCCAGGAATTTTATAGTTTCAGGTTTTATGTTGAATTATTTAATAAATTTTGAGTTGATTTTTTGTGTACAGTGTAAGATAAAGGTCCAATTTTATTCTTTGTATGTGAATATCCAATTTTGTTAACACCATTTTGTAGAGATTATCCTTTCCAAAGTGTGTATTCTTGATACCTATGTTGAAAATCAGTTGATCCTATATGTTTAGATTTATTTCTACTCTTTATTCTTCAGGCATTGTCATACGTGTCTATTTTTAGACTCTTTGCTACATTCTTATTTGTGGTCCTTTGGGCTTCCTGAATCTGGATGTCCATTTCCTTCCTCACTTGTGGGAAGTTTTCAGCCACTATTTATTTCTGGTTCTTTCTCGTTCATCTCCTTCTGGGGCCTTCATAATGCGTATATTTGTCCACTTGATGTTGTCCCATAAGTCCCTAAAGTTTTCTTCATTCTTTCTTGTTGTTTTGATTATTTAGGATCCTTTGTGAATTTATATGAATTTTAGGATTTTTTCAGTTTCTATAAAAAACTGCATTTCTTATAAGGCAGGTTTAGTGGTGATGAACACCTCCAGCTTTTGTTTGTCTAGGAAAGTCTTTATCTCTCCTTTTTTTTTAAAGACCATTTTGCTAGGTGTAGTATTCTTAGTTGACAATTTTTTTTTTCTTTTAGCACTTTGAATACATCATCCCACTTCCTTCTGGTTTGCAAGATTTCTGCTGAAAAATCTGCCTATAACCTTATGTTGGTCCTCTTGTACATGAATTTGCTTTTATCTTGTTGTTTTTAAAATTCTCTGTTTTGACATTTGACAGTTCAAATATAATGTGTTTCAATATGAATTTCTTTGGATTCATCTTACTTATAGCCCTTTGTGCTTCCTGAATTTGCTTGTCCATTTTAGTCTCCATTTTGGAGAAGTTTTTACCCACTATTTCTTTGGATGAAATTTTTGATTCTTTCTCTTTTTTCTCTTTCTGAAACCTCCATAAGATATATACTGATCCAATCGATGATGTCCCACAAGTCCTTAATGCTTTCTTCACTCTTTCTCATTATTTTTCTTTTTGCTCATCTGAATGGGTACTTGCATATGATCTGTCTTTGGGTTTACTAATTCTTTCTTCTATTTGCTCTAGTCTGCTGTTGAATCTTTTATTAAGTTTTCAATTCAGTTATTATATATTCTTCAGCTCCAATAATTCTGTTTTGTTTTGTTTTTTTTTAATTTTCTATCTCATTGTTAAGTTCCTCATTTTGGTCATGCATTGTTCTCCTGAGCTCATTAGCATTTTTATAATGGCCATTTTGAGTTTTCTGTTAGGAAATTGTATATCTTCATTTCATTAGGGTCAGGTTTCTAGAGTTTTATCTTGTTCCTTTGTTTAGATTGTATTCCCTTATTTCTTCATTTTCCTTGACTGTTTGTGTTGGTATCTATGCATTAGAAAAATTTCCACCTCTTCTAGTCTTCATGGTTTGACCTCAAACAGGAGAAGACCTTCACCACTCAATCTAGCCAGAGCGTCTGTGGATCTATCAAGCCTTTGTGCTAGTTATAACCACTGCTTTTGTTATTAGTATGCCTGGTCCCATCAGTGCTCCAAATAGGCGAGACAAAAGCCAATCCCTTAGGCGGCATTTGGAAAAGTTGAAATGTTTGATGTGAGGTCCAGTTCTTTTTCTGCCCACAGATAAATTGGAAGCTGTTTGTTTTTTTCTCTCTCCTTCCCTTTTTCTTTCTGTCTCTCTGTCTCCTCACTGAGACAGGGAGAGGAGCTTTAGTGAGTGGTACATTTAGTTCACACTGCTGCTTTTTGAGCTGCTGGTAGCCCCCAGAGGTCTAAAAACTGCTGGATCACATCAGAGGCCCAAGAAAAGCAACATAGAAGCTAAACTCTCGGGAAACATTGGAACATTGGATGAACGGTCCAACTCTTTTCCTCCTTGGAGAGATGCAGAGAGCTGGAGGCTTCCTCCTGATTCTATGGTAGTATGCCAGGGGTGGCAACTATTGTGAGAAAGTGTCTCCAATTTTCCTATTGAATTTAATGTGACTGACTTTACAATAAACTGAATGCAAGAGACTCAACTGGTGTCTGCCTTTCTCACAAAGGGAATCGATCCATGTATTGCCATTGAGTCAGTGTGTCCATGCAGGGAAGGAGAGCCCAAGGCTTCCTATTCTACCATCCTGCTTTAAGGCTACCTGTTGTGTTTTTTAGTTATTATTTGATTTTATTCTTTTCTTTCTTGTTCTAAATTTTCTTAAGTTTATCATCTAATCTATTGATTTCTGTGTATTGTGTATTTGAATCCTCCATAAAGATATTATTTAGAAAATTGTGTCATTATCATGGTGCACTCTTTTTTGATAAGTCATTGCTCAGGTTACAATATTGTTTTATTTTTATATATGTGATATCTTCTAATAGTCAGTGGAAAGTCAGAACATCCACTACTTCCCTGTGGTAATGAGGCCACACTCCCAGTGGTGTCACTGGAAGCCACCTGGGAAGCAGTAACAGGGCACTCCAAACTCTCTCAGTCACTGCTGCATAAGACGTGGCCCATTGCAGAGCCAAGAATTCCATCCCCTACCACTACTAAAAGAGGAACCTTCCCTATCTCTAACATTAACAAAGGTCAGCTGTGGAATGCTCATTTCTATCCCATTCTGGATATAATGAAGTGATCCTCCCCTTCCTCTACAAGACTAAAGTCAGAGAATGCCAAATAAAACAAAGATTTAATCAGACTAAAATTCTAATTACATAATACTCCACATGTCCAGGTTTTAATAGAAAATCACTTGTCATACCAGGCACCAAAAAGATCTCAAAGGAAGTTCTCAATTACCAATATCAGAAAATGACGTATCACTGTAGTCTCTGCAGACATCAAAAGGAAAATAAGGCAATACTAGTAACCTACTATTGATCAGGAGCCTTATCAATAACATAAACAGTCTATTAATGCACATTTTACATGTTATATGTATTATATATTATATTTTACAATAAAGTAAAGTAGGGAAAAGAAAATATTATTAAGAAAATAATAAGGAAGACAAAATATATTTACTATTCATTAGGTGAAAGTGGATCATCATAAAGGTCTTCATTCTTATTATCTTCACATTGTGTAGCTTGAGGAGGAGGAGAAAGTGTAGGAATTGGTCTTTCTGTCTCAGGGGTGGCAGAGGTGACAGAAGTGGAGGATGTGGAAAAGGAGGCAGGAGAGGCAGGAGCATTTGGTGTAACTTTTATTGGAAAAAATTCATAATTAAGTGAAAACATAATTTAAACCTGTGTTGTTTAAGGATCAACTGTATATGGAAAGGCAAAAGAACTAGGATAGTTAAAACAATTTTGAAAATCAATACTAAAGGGAGAAATCTATTCAATTTCAAAACATTATACAGCTACAATACTCAAGGGTGTGTGTTATTGGTGGAAAAGACACATAGGTTAATGGAACAGAATAGAGAACCCAGAAATAAGACTAACAGCAATATGTTCAATTGATATTTAACAAAATTGCAAAATCAATACAATGTAGAAGGATAATCTTTCCAACAAATGGTGTTGGAATATCTGGCTTTTTTAGGAAGAAAAAAAAAGGACCTAGTTATAAACTTCAAACCTCATACAAAATTAACTCAAAATGGATCATGGACTTAAATGTAACACAAATAGAACTAGTGGAAATTTGTTGAGATCTAAGATTAGGCAGAGTTCTTAGAGTTCTTTGGTCCATGTTTTTATGGACCAAAGGCATGATTCATAAAATAAAAAAAAAAATGATAAATTGGACTTTGTTAAAATTAAAACCTTTTGCTCCACAAAAGACCCTGTAAGGAGCACAAAAAGACATGCTACAGAGAAGGAGAAAATATGCAAACCACGTATCTAAAATAGGACTGTTGTCTAGAATACATAAAGGACTTTCAAACCTCAACCATAACAACAACAACAACAACATAAAGACATCCATTAGAAAAAGGACAAACTATATGAATGGTACTTCACCAAATAGAATATACCAGTTGCAAACAAGCACATAGAAAGATGTTTAACATTATTAGCTATTAAAGAAATACAAACTAAATCCACAAATGAGATATTACTGTACATTTATCAGAATGGCTAAAATAAACAACAGTGACAGCACCAAATGCTGGTAAGGGTGCAGATAAATTGTATCACTCATATTTTTTTTAGTACAGATGTAAAAGAGTATAGTCACTCTGAAAAACAGTGTGGCTGTTACTTAAAAATTAAGCATGAAATTATCATATGGCCCAGCCATTGCATTCCTGGGCATTAACTTGTGTTCATGTAACACCCTGGATAAATCTCCAGAGAATTAGGCTCAGTGAAAAAAGTCCACCCCAAAAGGTATCCCACACTGTAGGATTCCATTTCTATAACATTTTTGAAATGACAAATTTGTAGAGATGGAGAACAGATTAGTGATTGTCAATG
The DNA here is from genome assembly GCA_028533085.1 of Varecia variegata. Taxonomy (NCBI): domain Eukaryota; kingdom Metazoa; phylum Chordata; class Mammalia; order Primates; family Lemuridae; genus Varecia; species Varecia variegata. The sequence goes on from CM052443.1 coordinate 32,896,236, forward strand.
GTTAAGGTGCTGGAAAGGTTGTGACTATATAAAGGCAACAAGAGGTGTCATTGTAGGGATGGAAATGTTCTGTATGTTGATTGCATCAATGTCAATGTTCTAGGTTGTGATATTGTACTAAAGTTTTGCAAGATATTACCATAGGGAGTAACTAGGTAATGTATACATGGAATCTCTTTGTATTGGTTCTTATAACTGGATGTGAATCTACACTTAACCTCAAAGAAAGCTTAATTAACAACAAAGAATGGTCTTTCAAATCTGAATTATAAATGAAAATGGTTTGATTTCCATCAAAGAAAGACTCATGGTTAGATAAAAAGTATTCAACCTGCAACTCAAGATTAATAAAAATATAATTTCACAGAATTTCTAAAAGTTTTTAATCTAATGAGTATCATTAGAAGTAGTTTAGTTTATTCTGTAATAAGCGAAATTTGTATCATATCATAGTCCATAGTAAAAGATTTTGCTAATTTGGTTACAAAGAAAAATTCTTTTTTTTTATTTCAGCATATTATGGGGGTACAAGTGTTTAGGTTACATATATTGCCTTTGACCCACCCTGGTCAGAGCTTCAAGCGTGTCCATTTCCCAGATGGTGCGTACCACACCCCTTAGGTGTGTATGTGCACATCCCCTCCTCCCCCCTCTCAACTGCATGATACCCAGTGAATGTTATTACTATATGTGCACTTAAGTGTTTATCACTTAATACCAATTTGATGGTGAGTACATGTGGTGCTTGTTTTTCTATTCTTGTGATACTTCACTTAGTAGAATGGGCTCCAGCTCTAACCAGGATAATACAAGAGGTGCTAAAAAATTCTTTACAATGCATTCTTTCAATCACCATTCATTAAAAAGTTTATATGATTTATATGCTATTTATATTTAATTGGGTAGGAGATAATCACAACCCCAGTTTTATTTAACTTTGTATCTGAACTTTCAGAAGAGTTCCCCAAATAAGTGACAGAACCCCAAACAACCACTGGATATTTGAAGAACAACCACTTGAAGAAGAGGGTAAGGTTGAAAATGTGAAGCTGTATGGTTCTTCTCTTCCTCCTATAGGGATCAAAACACTTTTTTTCCCATTTCCTAATTTATTTATAAGAAGTTTAGCTGTCAGCTCTGTTTCATTTACTAATATTACAGACATAAAACATGATTTTTTTCTGAGTAGTGGAGTAGGAAAAAGGGATGTTGCTATTTCATGGGGCTTCTTGTAAATTAGCTATTGCTACTGTTTATAGTGGTAGCTAATTTTTAGTTATAGCTAGTAAAAGTGATAGCATTCTCATAGTCTGCAAAAGCACATTACCAACAGCTCACTCACTAGAAATGGCTGGTGCTCCACAAATATACATGATTAAAACAAATAGTAATCAGGATTGGAGAGGCATGGGAGGCAGCTAGAGTTATAAAGAATTTTGCTCAAAAAAGAAACTGTGCAAAAACATAGTTAAAATATATATATATAAAAAAATGAAACCAACTAACCAAAGAATACTAAATGGGAGAAGTGAAGAAATAACTTTCTCACATGTTCCAAAAAAGCAAAAACTAACTCATTTTTGTTTCAAAGTAGCTTTCACAAAAGGAAAACAAAACTGTCATTTTGACAGAAAGCATTTATCTCAAAGAATATTATAGAGGTCTGCACAAGGCAAAGCAAATGCAAGTGCTTGGCTACAACAAGAATTTATTTTGTCATCATGAAAAAAACCTGTCTGAGGCAAAAAATCATTATGGTAGTGCTGAATCAAATGTGTATTTAAAGATGGTTGTTTTATACATCAAACTGCTATGGTTATTTGCTGGTTAAGCATATTGAACAGAGAACATTAGACATATTGAATATTAAAAACAGAATGGAGTAATATTTGCTCACACATTTGGTAACATATTTCTTGTTTAATCCTTTTAAATGAACAATTTATCAATTATAAATTATTAAACATGTTTTCTTCAATGTCCCCTTTCCATGGTCTCTAGTCCAACATTTTATCATGAAGTTCTGTTTTCAATCATTTTAGGGTGATTAGTCAAGAAGGAATTTGAATTCAGGAATTTCTAACAACAGGCTTCATATTCTTATTTTTCTATAAAGTTTTATTCCCTTTATTAGTCAGAATAATTTAAATATTATAAAACTGTGAAATCTTCTCCACTTTCAAATAATATTTTTCAGGTTTTTTTTTTTTACTTTGAGTTTCCAAATATTAGCCATTCACCTTCAATGCTCAAGCTGTGCATATATATATTTAAAATACAATTATGGTTTGCTGAGCAATCTCTAAACACGTGTTGCCGCCCAACCAGGTTCATTTGCCCACTGCCTAAGAGGAAGCCAATACACCGAGACAGCGGGGTTTACCACAGAGAAAGAGATTTTAATTCCGCATAGCGCTAAGCAGGGAGATGGGAGGAATTTCTCAAATCCATCTCCCTGAGAATTTGGGAGACAAGGTTTAAAGACAGTTTGGCATAGCCAATTGAGTCTGCTAATTGGCTGCATTTGGGGGGAAACCATAGGGTTATAGAAATTGTCTTCTTTGCTGACCAGGTTCTTGGGTGGGGGTCACAAGATCAGTTGAGTAAGTTCCTTGGTATGGACCGCTGGTCTGGGTGGGTTAGCCTTTCCACTGGAATGCGGGACCTGGAAGATATCTCAGAAACTACCCCTAGGTTTCAAAAAGGTGATGTTATCTACGGAGAAAGCTAAAAATCTTTATGACCACCAGCTATGTGGCTCCAGAGTGGCCAGGATAGAGAAGCAAATGGGGGGCAGTGGCTAGTTATTACCATTACTTTTAGCTAGGCCCTTACCACAGTTCTTGCCTTGTACCCCTTTATCAGTTTGTAAAGGCAGTTTCACATGTATAGGAAACTAATTGATGTGCTCTATGAAATTGTCCTCAAAATAGCTATCTATAAATATATAAAATAGCTTAATACTTAGAGAAGGATAATCTCTTCCAAATTACCCATTCACATAAACGAACTAAAACACACCGATTTTCACAGTATTTATAATAATGAAAAGTTCTTTTATTTTTCTCCCTGCTTTCACCCCTCATTGTCGCAACAAACACAGTATATTGTATGCCTCTGGTTTTGTCCCTGCCTTTTATTTGGAGACCACCCATTCTCGCAGAAATCTCCCTCTTTGTCTTCAAAGGCAGTCCTAAGGAGCATCAATTGTCATTGTTTTCTCCAGTTGCAGGAAAAGTAGACTAGGCTCTCAGCAAGGCGGCACCTCCTTTTTCAGCTGGTGCATACCAACCTCTTGCCAAATCTTTCGCCCAGCTTTAATATGTACACAGAGTCTAGTTTCATGGAAGAAATGATACAATGAGGTGAAATGCCATTTATGAAATACAACCATTTATTCATTGCCTAGAAGACAAAGCTCCGATTGGAAGTTTAAAAAGTATTTTCTCTGCTCCTTAAAATGCTAAACAATAGTAGGCTTTCATACCGGCAGATAAGTTCGGAACAACTGGAAATCACTCTTCCTATGAAAAATGTTTGAAGAACAAAGCATGCACATACAGGGAGAAATTGAGCCTGATTATGTCTTCTAAAGTGAAAGAAGACGAAAAGTTCCAAATCTCGCAGAAAGAAAATTTGTGGTCAGATAAGTGTAACTGCTGGCAAAAACGATTTAATCAACCATTCTTCCTAAGTTGTTTATGTGACTTCTGAAAAACAGAGTACTTTTCTAACAAAGATTAAACTGCTTCCACTGTGAACAGTACCAGCTAGTCATATCCTGATGTGTCACAGAGGACAGACAAGGACTAAGACCAACACAAAAGGAAAAAGAAGAAAAAGGAAGCACTGATGATCAGTTAGTTGTTCATGGCAGTGATTTTTTTAAAAATTCCCTTCTACATTTAAGCAATAGGATGACCCCTAACAACATGCAACAAAACACTGCAGAAAATTGTTTACCTTGAAACAAAAAAGAAGATCATTCATTTCAAAGCAAAACTGCAGTGCACAGCATTTTACAGCAAAACTCAACCATGTAAGCATTAAAGAAGAATTCCTTTGCACAATAGGAAGATAAAATATTAGCTAGAGAGTTCCACTTTTGACCCACTAAGTCTAAGCATGTATTAAAGGCAAGAGAACTTTGAGGGGAAGAAAAATTAAAAAGCAGAGGCCAGCAATATTTGACAACAGCTAAATTCTTTAATCCAGTTCCTGTAAGATCCCATTTAGATTTCCACATGAGACACAAACAGCCATGGAAACAGTTTTCAAAAATCATTTAGGTCTATTAAATTTATGTACAGCTTGCAAAATTTGCATTGACCAAGTTCACGTATAACAATTCACATTTGCCTCTTTTATCCCACCTAACCAATTCTAACTTCTGTAGTTTTGCCCATAGTGAAAGAACATTCACATATAGTTTACATGCCTATACACAATAAATTAAAAAATGTTTTACTAGTTTCATGTACACAAAATATTAACAAATCATGGCATATATAAGTACATATATATACACAAATGTGTGCATGTATTACATACTAATTACCAGAATTTATACACAAATGTAGTATAAATATTACATACATATAAAAATATGCATAGATATGTCTATATATGGCTATATATGGATATATATATATATAGTTTTATGTGGGTACACTATATATGTGCAAATGTGTGTGGGGAGGTTTTATTTATATGTATATGTATATATAGAAAGAGGGAGACACAGGTTGAGAGACAGAGAGAGAAGGTGGGAGAGAGAGAGAGAGAGAGAAGTCCACGCCCAGTGAATAAGACAAATGTGTTTACTTCTTTAGGTAAGATGTCCATCATGAGTCTATAGACACTGAGACTATCCTCAAGACTACATAAATATTTAAATTTTCAAGTGGTGACTTGCATCTATAGATGTTTATTCTCCTGCTTGCTTATTGGTTATATATTGTAAAGAAAGTTTTGTTTAATTTATAGATGACCTCTTCCAAGACTAGACAATGAAAAACACTAAGACAAATAAGGAAGAAAAATAATGAAACAGCATTTTGAACTAGCTTTGGTTAATTTTTCTGAATCAATTTTTTTTGTCTCACTCTACTATGAATATATATGATATAACTTCATGGAAAAAAAAGTAAACTTTAGCCAGATACATAGTTATCTGCTACATTTGAGAGGTTCTAAGGTCAATTTCATTTATGCTAAAAATTCTTTGTAATTTAAAATTACATAAGTGGAAAGGGAATAAAATAAAATGAACAATCTCAAAAGAATTGCATAGCTATAAAAAGGAACTTACTACTGATAGATAACATAAAACATATATTCTTCAAGTTATTTAGGTACATTTAGCATCTTAAAATATTAATTTTAAGAAAAAGATATTGAAATGACTATTAAACAAATGGACATTACTGATTGAGAGGGGAAGATAAAAATTTATTTTAAATGCTTATTGAAAATATTTCAAAAATCATTATGAATACATAAAGAAACTTATTCTGACCAGGAATAATGTCCAGCATTGAAGGACTTACTTACATTGTGTCAGTTAGTATTGTGAATACTTTAAATCCATTAACTCATTTAATTTTCACAACAATCTTGTCAGATAGAATTTATGCTTAAACCTATTTCAAAAATAGAAAAATTATGTCAGATGGATATATATAAATATATATAAATGTGTTTCACTTACCTGATTTGTTATGATGTATGATATTTCATTGTATTTCAATGTTTAATCATTTGTGCCTAACCTGAATACACACACACACACACATACACACACAAACACACACACACAGATTCCATATGATTTTTCTGCATAAATGATTATCATTTCTGCAAATTAAGATAAGTTTACATCCTTTTTATGATATAGATGTATTTTATTTGCTTTTTTTGTTTGTTTTATTGCACTGACTTGAAGCTGTAGTACAATGTTAAAAACAAGTGGGGAGGAGTGGATATATTTACCTTACTCCTAACTTTAGGAGGAAAGCAATTAGTGCTTCCTCATTAAGTGTGAGGCTAGCAGTAAGATTTTGGGGAGACACCATTTAGAACTTTGAGAAACTCCTTGTAGTCTTAGTATGCTCACAGAGTTGTTTTATTTTTTATCATGAAGGGTTTTTCTTTATTTTAATTTAATTTTTTTGTAAAATTCTTTTGCACATCTGTTGAAATGATCGTATAGGTTTTTTAAATTTGTTAATACAATGAATTACATTGATGCACTATCAAATGATAAACCAAACTTGCATCCTTGCTGCAAATTCCGCTTGGTTTTGATGTATTATTGTTTTATATATTGTTGAATTTTATTAGCTAAAAATGTTTAAAGATTTTTTGCATCTGTGCTCATGAGGAATATTGGTCTATATACATTTCCTTTCTTGGAATATCTCCATATGATTTTGGTATCAGAATAATATAAGCCTCATGAAATGAACAGTATTATATTTCTTCCTTTTAAATTTTTTTGCGAAAATATGGATAGAACTTGCATTGTTTTGGTAAAATTCACTAGTGAAGTCATTTGAACAATGAGGCTTCTTTGTTTGCTTTTTAAAAGGGTTTTAACTATAAATTAAATGTTTCTCATAGACGTAGTACTATTCAGGTTATTAATTTCTTGTTGAGCGAGGGATAGTAGTTTGTGTCTTTCATGAAATGTCTCCGTTTTATGAAAGATTTTATTTACACTTGGATAAATGTTTTCATAATAGTCTTGTATTATAATGTTAATACTTAATATCTGTAAAATATGTAGCAGTATCACTTCTCTCGTTCTTGATATTGATAATTTGTGTCTATTCACTTTGTTTCTTGATAAGACCAGCTAGATCAATATTTTTGATCTTCTCAAAGAACCAGGTTTTGGTTCTCTCGAGTTTCTCTACTTGTGTTTGTGTTTTATTTTCAATTTTATTGAATTTCACTCCAAAATTTATCAATTTGTTTCTACTGCATACTTTTGTTCCATTTGTTCTTCTTTTTCTTATTCCTATGGTAGATTTGAAGTCATTTATTTGAGATCTCCCTTTTCTTCTAACAGGTGTTTAGTGCTATAAATTTCCATTTGAGTATAACGTAATCTGCATAACACAAATTTGGATATCTCATATTTTAATTTTATTCTGTTCAAAATAGTTTCTAACTTCCGTTTGAGTTTTCCTGTGACTCATGGATTATGAAGAAGAGTGTTATTAGATTTCCAAATATTTGGGGATTTTCCAGGGATTTTTTGTCATTGATTTCTAATTTAATTCTATTATGGTCAGAGAACTTATTTAGTATGATTTGAATTTTTAAAAGTCTATTGGGACTCATTTTATGGATCTAAATATGGTCTACTTTAGTAACTATTTTTTGAGGAATTTAAAATATATGTATTATGTTGTTGAGTGAAGTATTGTATAATAACCATCAGGACAAGTTGGTTTATGGTACTATTCAAGTCTATTATATTCTTTTTCATTCTCTTTTTATTTCTCTTATCAGTTTCACAGGGAAGGATATTATAATTTGACTTTATTTCCAGATTTTTCTATTTTTCCTTGCCATTCTGTGAGTTTTTGCTTCATGTGTTTTGAAATTGTGTTATTTGATGCATAAACATTAAGGATTCTTATGTCCTCTTTTTAAAGTACTTTTTCTTAAACTGTGAAATATTCTTTATTCTAAATTGTACATAGTCTGATACCAATATAGATACTCCAATATTTCTTTGGTTAGTGTTAGCCTAGTATTTTTTGTCCTTTTTATTTTTTACCTATTTCTGTTTTTATTTAAACTGGGCTTATTGTAGAATGCGCAGAGTTAAATTTTACATTTCAATCTATTCCAACAATCTCTGCATTTTAATTGGGATGTTCAGAACATTAACATTTAATATGATTATTGCTATGATTGGGTTTATATCCACCATCTTTCTTTTTTATTTAAAGATCATTTTGTGTTTATATTAACTTCTAAATCAACTTCTTATTGTAGAGTTGATGCAAGTTTATTGTAGAATTCTCAGAAAATAGAAACCAGTGGTTTTCACCTAAATTTATTTTGATCTGAGAATAGGCCTTATCTATATGGATAATCTTTGAGTATAGTGCTACAGGAAATAAAAAAGACATCATTGATCAGCCTGGTTGTTTTATATTCTGATGTTTTGTGGTGTATGACAGAAAATCATTGTCACTTTCCCTGGGTAAACTTTTTCTTGAGGATTAAGAAAAAAGATGCTAGATCATGATGATTGGCCTTTCCAGTTTAATTAACTGTAGTCAATCAAGATTTTCATATCAGCTGTCATAATTAGACTTTGCTTCCAAATTTTGAAAACCCAGAGCAAAGCAAAATATATTTTTGTTTGAAGAAGTCTTCTTTCTGAAATCTAAAACTAATGCTCACCAATTATAAAGCATTTACTATATGCCATATATTATGCTAAGTATTTCACATATATTTTGTTTAATCTTCATGGAAAGCTCATGAGGTAAGTATTACCCACTTTTTAACAAAAAGGAACTTTAGGTATAGACAGATAAACTCATTCCAGATCACATAGCTCGTCCTCTTAGCCATGCAGTTAAGTTTGTTTCCCTCTTCTCTTTCTTTCCTTCGGATTACTCTACTCTCCAACATGATCATAGTTCCACCTCATCTAAATTAGAATAGGCATTTCTTCACATTTCAGTGAAAAATAACTGAGATGGAAAGATGTCTATTTCCTGAACACCTGAACATGGTGTTCAGGAACAAAGGTGTTCAGGAACACCTGGTCATGCACCACTGAATGATCTCATAGTTGAGGGAATCATGGCAGCAGGAAAGGAGATGAAGTGCTCCCTTCTCTGCTCTAACTGAGGCTGAACAATTTACTGATCTGCTTCTGGAGATTATTCATATTGTTTCTCTGATCAGACAGCCTGTGGTATGTTCATGCAATGAATCCCTTCTACTTGGCTCCCTTTCCTCTTGCTCCTTAGTGCAATTCTACCTCAAGTTCATGAATTTCCACACGGCTGTTCTTCATTTTCCTCTCAACAAATCTACATCTTAGAAGGGGGCACATATACCATTCCATCCACTATACATTGCTCTATGTAGTGTCCTTCTTCCCAATCTTCTTTAAATCATGCAGATAATATTTACTCATTTATTTTTTAAGAGCTCTGTTGAGGTATAATTGATATACAAAAACTGTACATATTTAATGTATATGATTCAACCCATGAAACCATCACTACAATCATGGTAATAGATATGTCCTTCAATTCTACAGTTCCTTTGTTTTCCTCTCCCCCATTTTTTTGTGGTAGGAACACTTTAGATGAGATCTGCCCTCAACAAAATTTTAAGTGCACAATACAGTTTTGTTAACTATACATGCTAATGTTATGTTACTTTACATACACGTAACAACTTTATACAAATATACTTCCATTTTTCTTTTCTCAGCCTTTGTGCTATTGTTGACATCATTTTATTTCCAAATGTTATCATCTCCACAACACATTGCAATTACTTTGCTTGAAACATTCAATTATCTCTTCAAGAAATTTAAATAATAAGAAATAAAATCTCTATATTTACCTGCGTAGTTGTAATGTCTAGTGCTCTTCCTTTCATTATGTAACCTCTAGTTTCTATTCACTATCATTTGCCTTCTGTTTAAAGTACTTACTTTAACCTTTCTTGCAAGAATGCTTGCGATGAATCCTTATAGCTTTTTTATTTCTGAAAATGTCTTTGTTTCCCTTTCATGTTGGAAAGATATTTTTGATGGGTAAAGTATTCTAAGTTGATTTTTTTTCATTTCAATACTTTAAAAATTGTGCTATACATCCTGCTTGTATTGTTTCCAGATAGAAATCCACTGCCATACTTTCTTCTAATTTAGGTGATGTCTCTTTTATTTTACTCTGCCTTTTAAAAAAAATTTCTCTTTATTTATTACTTCTGTTAAGCAATTTGATTGCTATGCCTTGTATATTTTTCTTACATTACTTCATAATCCTTGTACTTGTGATTCAGTGGTTCATTGAAGTTTTTGGAACTATAGATTTATAGTTTCATAGAGTCAAAAAATTGTGACCTACTATTTTTTTCTGCCTATTATGCTTTCTCCAAGACCAATTACACATATGTTTGGCTGTTTCACAGTTTACTGATGCTCTTTTGTTGTTATTGCTATTGTTGTTGTTGTTGAATTCTTTGCGCTAGTGTTTCACTATGGATTGTTTCTGTTGCTATATTCAAATTATCAATTTTTCTTCTGCAATTTGTAATTCATTAATATCACTCAGTGGATTTTTAAAATATCAGATATTAAATATTTCACCTCTAGAAATTTGATTTGGGACACTTTTATATTTTCATGTCTCTAATATATCCAACATATTTTCTATGTTTTTGAACATATGAAATACACATATAATATCTTTTTAATTTTCCTTTTTTGTGTGACTGGTAATGAAACTGCCCTTTGCACAAATCAATAAAGGGGTGCAAGGTGAGAACTGGGGAAAGGGGCCCAAAACTCTATGAAGGAACAGACCTAGTTAAAAATAAATGATAATAGTTAGTCATTTTGCATAGTTGCTACTATGAAGTCCCATAGCTGGTCCCTCCTCCTCATAAAGATTCTTAACTCTCTCCATAGATAACATCACCCTTTTGAAACCTAAAGGTAATTTCTGAAATATATTCCAGGTCCCACGTTCTGGTGGTCTGGCTGACCCACCCAGACCAGCATCCCATCGCAAGAATCTGACTCAACTGGAATTGTGACCCCAGGAACTGAAGTATCATTTCTATACCCAATAATTTTGGTCTAAACCTAGCCAATTAATAGCACACTAGTATAGAACTGAGGGCTCTCCCTTTAAAAGCTCTGTATTTCTGCTTATGGACAGGAATTTGGATTTTGAAATGAGAAAGTCTATCATTTTTCTCCTTTTCCCATGAAAGTTCACTGAAAGATCAACTCACAATTAAGGCAGATTAATAAGAGAAAGGTTTATTTACCATGCACATGGGGAGAATCACGGAGTGATTATCCAATATCCCAATGAAGTTCAAATGTTTTTATACATGTCTTTTTGGAGGAGTGGGGAAATGTGGAATACAGGTGATTCTGTTCAAGAGTGACAGATCCTGCTAGGGAGGACAAATGGATGGAGGAGACAGGTTAACTTGTAAATGAGTTTCTTTGAAAATTAAATTAATCTAAGAGACAAGTATTGTGTTTAAAATAATTTGGGCCAGGTCTGTTTGCATTCTTGATCTTCTTTTCTGCAATACATAGGGATAATAGGGAGAAGAAGGGAAGTCAATTGTCTCCTTTGATCTTTTGATCAGATCAGTCTGGTTTATGCAGATAGAGGGAAAGCCCCTTCCAGTGCTTTTGATCTTGAATGGCCTTTAATTCAAAATATTCTTTCTACCATGGAGTCATACTTTAGGGTGACATTTTCTGAGTTCCTTCAGGTAAAAGGTAGCAACTAATTTCTGCTGAAATCTTGATCTTAATCATTTCTGTTTATCTGGGATTTTTCTTTCTGCACTGTGTCAATCCAGAGCTGAAATACAGGTTATTTTGTTTTTGTTTTTGTTTTTATTCAACTCCACTTAACATAAAGTCATTTAAGATGAGTATAATTTATTAAAGTCTTGAGAAAACAGAAAAGTATTATATTACAGCACTTCCCAGCAAATATTTTTAAAAAGTGAAATATAACTGGTCATAAAAATGTGTAACTCATTCTAGCTTTTAAGAATTCTTCACAGGTAGCTATTTCAGAGCAACTGCTCAGATCTTCTTCCCTGTCTCCCTGGTGACTGTAACAAATTCTGTTAATTTTTTATGTAGAGCAGTCTAGCTCCAATCCCCTCTTGTGAAAGCTTGGCACTTGTCCAGGTGGCCACATCAGAAGAATGAGAACAAGGGGTTTGAGGAGAAGTAAAGAGAAGCTTATTACTTTGCCAGCAAAGGAGGGAAATGGCAGACTCTATCATCTCAAAATGCAAATTCCTGTCCATAAGCAGAAATACAGAGCTTTTAAAGGGAGGGCCCTCAGTTCTAGGCTATTTTTATTAATGGATTCTTATGATTCCTTGTTTGCTGAAGACAAAGCTATGACCACCATGCACCTGGGAGGCCCAACCAGACTTCCACCTGCCAGGCTTTGGGCCTGGGATGAAACTGTCTTCTGTAAAACAACAACGAACAAAGACATTCCCTTGCCCTTCCTGGCCACCCTCCCCACCCCAGCCCCCTGAGGCAGGGATGCAGGCCTCAGTTCCCCAAAAGAGTGGGGGATTTTTTAAAGAGACATAAAACATCTTTTGCTGTTTTTCTTTTTCCAGGCCATTCCCTCTGTTACAATCTCTCCCCTCAGCCTCACATTCTTGACTAAATAGCTTTGTTAGGTGTGTTTCTAAATAATTCCTGAGAATGATTCTGCAATTAGCTTCAACTAGTTTTTAACTTGTAGAAGGAAGGAGGGAGGAAAAGAAAGGAGGAAGGAAAGGAAAATGGAAGAAATAGCAGGAGGGAATGAAGAGAAGAAAGTCTTAAGAAATTAGCCCTCTCAGGTGTAAACAATAACATTTTAAGGAAATCTCTTAATTTAATACAAAATGAATGGTGTGTCCTCTTGTAAAAGACACCTAGCTGGAAATGATCTTTTTACTGATTTAATAAATTTTTTCTGAAACTTGTTACATGAATTGTCATCAATGTGCCCAGATGCTGAGCTTCTGCCCAAGTTACTAATTGTGTGTGAGTTTGCAATAGACGGAACTTGATATAATAACTTTGCTTTTCCCAAACACATTACAGGGTAGCAGGATTATCTCACCTCCAAGGTCTTTTCCAACCTTGAGATTTTTAAAAGGCTGTGATTTCCTTATGTACATATAAACCTCATAGAAAGTAGGGATTTTATTAGGTCCTATTCAAATTCATAGCAAAGGCTAAATGCTGAATTCTGAAAGATTCATTCAATAAATTTATAAGCAAATGTTAGCAGAGATGTAGCCAGTCTGTGTTTATTGACTTGACGATTATCTATGTAGACTTCTCTAAAATAGCAATTACCGTATTATCTAAAGAGCTTAAAGTGTGATGGCCATTTAGGTTCAGCATTATCTATGTGTGTGTGTATTTTCCCCATGACCTTAGGAAATGGCCATTTGAAGGCTTGTCCTCCGTGGAACACAAAGTCTCTCCTTGAATTCACCTCTCAAACACTAAAATAAAGACATTGTCACCTGGCTTTTCTTCGACTGGTTAGGATTCCACCAGCACTGCATTATTCGGGTCCACTACATTTATTTATGTCTTTTCCTGGGGCTTCTTTCACTAACTGCTCATATTTTTCTTCCTTTGTTATTTTGTGCCCTGTGGAATAGCTCAGTCAATCAATTATTGCAGTTAGGGCTGATGCTGCAGGATTCAAACAAAGGACCACTAGCAACAAAGAGAATGGCAAGAGCAAGCTGTAGTCCGTGTGTCAGTGGATCAGCTGATCAATCCATGATTGAATTGTTTTTAAATGTATGTCAATTCAAGAACAGGGCTCAGAGATATTTATTTGAGGTGTGAAAGGAAGGGGGAGGTGTGATTTCAGAAGGGTTTTCTTCATGACAGTGTTGAGCTGACCTTGCATTTAAAGATAGAGGATGGGGGGGAAGCTATATGAAAATGTGAGCAGTATGAGTAAGTGCTGTTTATAGGAAGCTGTTTTAAAACCCTTGCTAAAGCTGAACAATAGTAAGAGACAAAGCTCTGAAAAATGCATGCCTTTTCTTGTGATTGATCCTTTTATCTTTCCATTCCTGACAGATGATAAAAAGCTTTTACAGGGCAAACAAGCATTAGTGCCTTTATTTTCCCCAAATATGAGAAATCTTCCTTCTTTAGAACTTTGCTATTAAAGCATTCACCATCTGATGATTTTTCCCCCCTAGTTTAAAAATGAAAAAGGATTTAAGGCTGTGAAGTGCAAAGCTGGAATTCTTTATAGAAATCTTTTGTTTTGTTTGTTTTTGCAATTAATGTACTCATTCTTGGCACAGAGGTAAAGAGTGATGCTAAAAATAAAATAGACTTTGAAGTGAGACCAGCTTCGTTCAAATCTAGATGACACTGGATGAAAATACCCAGGACAATAACCAAGTGAAAGGAAGTGCTCAGCCTACATTGATTCTCATCCCTCCTTTTTAAACTTTACTATTTCCAGGCTCCTCTATGAAACTATAATTCCATCATAGCCGCACATTTTATATCAAATGGGAAAATTAGTATTTCCTTAATACTGACATTGTCTAAGACAGTGAGCTAAACACCTATCACTCAATTCTCATAACAATTTCTCCTGGACATTCATTCCCACCTTCCTTGCTTAGGGAAACTGCATTCTGGAATTACTAATAACGTGCTGACTGCACTTGACTTACAAGTGACAAAAGTGAGATGTGAAAACAGATATGGTTGAATTAAATCCAAGGGAATTGTTTCTGTACATCAATTGTTCTCAAATGTTAATAATGCCGGGATGAGGCAGAAAAGGAAAGTTGAAAAAGCCCGAGTGCAGCCTCTTTGGCCAATACCTGACCCTAACAACCCTGAACAAGGAAGTGGCTAGCATGCCACTGGCCCGGGACCACCAGAGGATGAATGAATCACTAAGTCGGATGCTTTACAAACTGTGCTTCCCTTTCTGTTTATGATTAACCTTTGTGGCCTGAACACAAGACAATGCTGGTCATGTGTGGCTGTTTCCTAATGGGATTTTGAACACATAAAAATATTACCTTTGTTCCATAAGGGGCACTACTCCTACTTGGGAAAGGACCCTTACTCTGTCTCTGGAGTAGGATCTATTGTTTATCTCTCACTCAATAAACTCTCTGCCGCTAGTTGGCCCACTCTTGAATTCTTTCCAGCACAAAGCCAAGACGCCACTTGGCGAGTTCAGGGGTCCCTTCCTCCCTTCATTGGGGCACCCCTGGCATCATTAAGACAAATAAGAATCTCTGGAGGGGCTGTCAATACACAGGCTGTTAGCCCCAGCCCCAGAGTTTCTACGCGGTGGGTCTGTGTGGGGCTGGAGAATCTGTATTTCTATCAATGTCCCAGATGATGCAGATGCTGCCGGTTTGGGGACCACACTGTGAGAACCACTGCTCTGTACGATGGTGACTGTCATTAGAAAGACATACTGGAGGCATTTTTCATTTTACTGCTGACAAGATTTGCTATGCGAGACAAAATGAGAATCATCTGAAAGATGAAATACTACATACTAATGAATTAAATTTTATTGAATTCTCATTTCTTATGCATCTGAAAACTACATGCTATGGGCATTAAAATAATGAATAAAATATAATCCCTGTCTTCCAAGAGCTCATCAACTAGTTGAGATTACAGTCACAGATAAATACATAAATTTGTCATTAGCAAGGCAAACACAATAAATGCCTCAGCAGAAGATTTTTAAGAAATGTACCTTGGGACTATGAGATAAGAAATTCTGTCTTTAAAAAAAATTTCAAAGGTCCCCTATACTCAACATGTTTCCCTCTCCTGTCACTTTCTCCTGTGTCTTGCCTTTAGATAAAACTAAATTTACTCTATTTACTGTGGCTACAACTTCAAATTCCACTTATATCTAAATCACAAAATAAGGCTTCCACATCAAACACATCATAAAATTCAGTGGGAAAATTCACTACCACTTCCTAATTGCAAGACCCAGTGGTGTGAAAACAGCTGTCCTATTTCCGAGGCATTGGGCTCTGTTGATCATCCTCTGCCCTGTACTCCCCACCTTGGCCCAGGTAAAGGGCCTAGGGAAGTCCTCCTCCTTCTCCACCCACCTGACCTTTGCAGCCTCTTCTTCTCTGTTGTCATAAAACCAATTTTGCCTCCATTTACGCTTTAAATTTGCTATTCTCTTGGTTCTCTTTTTCACATCTTACTGATCCATTCCCCATCCCACGAGGGAGAGACTTTTATTAAAATGCAAGTCTGTTCTTCTTACTCCCCTGCCAAAAACATCCACTGAACCCCAGTTGCCTAAAGGCAAGTAATACTTCTCATCATTGACTCTGGCTAATGTTCCATCTGATCTCATGCTGCTCTCTCTACTTCCCCTTCTGAAAGCTGCACCTAAGCTCAAATCATTCTTGCTGAACGAAAATACCTGTAGACCCTAAAACAGGCCACACTGTGGCATGCTCTGTGGCATTTATCATACTCTCTCTCCTTAACAGTCCCATCAAAGAATGACTCAACTCAAAGATTACCATCCCTATGAAACTTTTTTCTAAATTTTTCTAAGAAAAACTTGCAGTTGTACTGATGGCAAAATAGAAAAGTTAAATAATTTGTTAATTTGTCATCAGCACAATGAAGATGATAGTACTTCCCTTACAGAATTCTTATGTTCTGGACCTAACAGTGCCTGGCAGAGCTTGTGAATCACGAATGGCTTCTAAGTGTTGAAGTGAAAGGAAGAGTCACACATCTCACATTTTAAATCAAAACCTAGAAATAATTAAGTTTACCATGTTGAAAGTTGAGATAGGCCAAACACTAACCCTCTTGTGTCAGTTAGCCAAGTTGCGAATGCAAAGAAAAAGTTCTTGAGGGAAATTAAAAGTTCTACTCCAATGAACACACAAATAAGAAAGCAAAACAGCCTTATTGCTGATATGGAGAAAGTTTGAAAAATCATGGTATATCCATACAATAGAGTATCAGTCAGCAATAAAATCAAATGAACTATTGATACATATTGCAACAGTGTGGATGAACCTATAAATAATTATGTTGAGTGAGAGAAACCTGGCAAAAAAGACAATGTGTTGTATTATTCCATTTATATACAATTCTGGAAAACACAAACTAATCAGCAGCAACAGTTGGTTGGTTGCTTTGTGGTAAAAGACAGGAAGGGTAAAAGGGAAGGATTACATAGAACACTTTTGAAGGTGATGGAAGTGTTTGCCATCTTTATTGTAGTGAGGACTTCACAGCTGTATACATATGGCAAAATTTATAATACTGTACATTTTATCATGTATAGTTTACTATATGTCATTTATACCTCATTAAAACTAGGGTGGTGCAAAGACAATATATGTAACCAAAGTGTTTGTACCCCCATAATATTCTGAAATAGAAAAAAGAAACCACTGGTTAATAAAATATGGAATGCTTTTACTCCTAAGATTGAGATCAGAGCAGGATGTTCTGTCTGGTGACTTCTAGTCAACATTGCACTGCTGATTATAGCCAATGGCAATAATGGAAGAAAAGGGATTAAAAAGTTTCAATGCAATTCAATGGAGAAAGAAAAATCTTTTCATTATATAGTGCTGGAACAATAGATAGTAATATGGCGAAAAATGAAAATAGACCATTACATACAATGTGCACAAACATTAATTTGAGTCAGATTAATTAATTTGATTAATTTGTGATAGTACTAAAGTTTAAAAAATTGTAAATGTATCTTCATCAATATTAAAAATTTCTGTTCCTCAAAAGACCAAGTTAAGAAATAAAAAAGTAGGACATAGAGTAGGAGAAAATACTGGCAATATATTTATCTGACAATGGATCTGTACCCTGAATGTATAAAGATTTCTATAAACCAGCTATAAGAATATAATCTATTTTTTAAAAACGGGCAACAGATTTGGAAAGTCATTTCACAAAGGATATCATATAAATGCCCAAGCATATGAAAACATGTTTATCATTACCGATCTTCAGAGAATTGCAAAGTAAAACCACAGCAACTATTGCACACACATTAGAATAGCTAAACTATTTTAAAACCACATACTATCTAATGGTAGAAAAGATAATGGGATGTCTACAAAATGTCTATATTTTTGGTGGGAGTATAAAATGATATAGTCAGTTTGGGAAATTGCTTGGCAGTTTCTAATAAAGTTAAACATGCATTGACCGTAAGATCCAGCAATTCTACTCTGTTATCAGTCTTAGTTCAATCAGAAAGAGAAACCATGAGCAATTTGAAAGGGAAAGTTTAACATAATAATAATCAGGTCAGGTGTGGTGGCTCAAGTCTGTAATCCCAGCACTTTGGGAGACCCAGGAGGATGGATAGCTTGAGCTCAAGAGTTTGAGACCAGCCTGGACAACATAGCAAGATCTCGTCTCTACAAAAGATAAAAATAAATAAAAATAAAATTAAATATAACAAAAACTAGAGATTAAAGAAGTAAAGAGAACTCTAAAGAGTACAGGAATAGCACATTAAGGAACAGCCACAACCCCCAAGACTGAGCTGGAGAACCCAAAGAAAAGGCACCCACTCCTCAAGAGAAGGCACGTGATTCAAGCTCACTGGATGGCAGAGAAGTTTTGTTGTTCTGTGCCTACAGAACTTGCTGGAACTCGACTCCTTGGAACTAGTCCACCATCTGTCCTCAAGGGTGCTGGCGAAAGCTGTTCATGGTCTCACTGGAGGTGCTCTCCTACAAAACTTCCCAGGCGAAAACTGTCAAGGGAAGATGCTGGTTACTGGGTGGTACTTCCTGCCATTCACGGCAGGAGTCGGATGCTTAAGAAGCAGTGTGTGCCGTATTAGAAGGCAGAGCTTAGAGAAGTAGTTCACAGTGCGGAATCCTGCACAAAGGCACCTGGAACCTGCTAGCAACCCCCCTTTTCCTGCAACGTGTCTCTGGCGCCCTCTATTGACAAAGTTTCATATCGTGCCAATTGACAAGGGAAACTTAAACGGCCCAGATCCGTTTTTCCCAGAGCAGGCCACATTTGTGATATTTGAAATTCAGAGGCTATAAATCAGTAGCCAGCACACGTTCCCATCTATAAAATAAAACTTACATTTATCATAAAAACTTTTTACAAGGGTGTTTATTACAGCTTTATTCATAATAGAAAAAAAAAAGAAAGAAGAAAAAAGTAGAAACCACAAATGTTTGCTCACATGAGATTGGATAACCACAATGTGGAATATTCATACAATGTCATGCTATAGAACAGAAAGATACCACATAATATATGTGATAATCTCAAAAACATTATGTTGGGTGAAGGAAGCAGGCTATAAAGCATGCATATTTTATGATTCCACTTACATGAAGTAATAGAGCAGGCAAAACTAATCTTTGAAGCAAGAAATCAGAATAGTGGCTCAGTTTGGAGCAGGGAGCGTGGACGAGAATTAAAGTGGAGTTCAATATTTTGATTGGATATGGGCTAAATGACTCTACATTTGTCAAAACCCATCAAACTGTACACTTAATAGTGTGCATTTTACTGTGTATAATTTTATGACAATTAAAACAAATCTATAGTATATCTGAAAAGTTGAGCTAAATAGAATATGCATGAGTTTGGATTTTTTTTTACTAAAAAAATTTGACACAAAGAACTTTATGAATTAGTTTTATTTTAGTTTTAGGTCATACTGTTTCAAGTCAAAATGCAAGATGAACAAAATTTTTTAAAAGGATTATCAAAAAATTTTAGTATGGTATAGACTCACTTTTATGTAGCCTCTCTTAATTGCTAATTTTCAGTGGCTTTTATATCAATACAAACGAAGTAAATGGGGGCATTTATGTAAACAATTTTTATTTCTGTTGATTTATGTTTTAGCCTTCAAACAATAAGCCATAAAAAGACTTGCTGACAAATTCAAACTTCTCTAAAATATGAAGTAAAGCAGAACATAGGACACATTTTCACTTTTTTTTTTTTTTTGGTAAGGCACAATAAAATGAATCAGAAAAGATTATCCAGTTATTGTGACCTACATAACACACTATTGCCAAGGGGAATAAAAATGAGTTTAATCTATTTGAAGGTACAGTCAACAAAGAGGAGTTTTTAAAAACTGCTAAGCTGATAGCTTTGAATAATTATACATAGTAAATTTATCAAAGATAGAGTCAGCATAATTTTTACAATATAATGATATGGCCATTAGATTTACAAGAATCTGTCCAGAACATATTTTTGGAGGAAAATTCAACACATTTATTGAAGTCATTTGCTGTGCTCAATTCCATTTGCTGATGTGCAATTTAACAAACAAGACATACTTTTTGTAGAGCAAAACATGAATAAAGGTGGACTTTCAGATATCACTGATGCAAATAAGGCAGTACAATCAAGCAGAGATCTAATTTTATGTCAAAATAAAATAATTAAAGAGTGAAGCTAACAATCTTAATATTCTTGTATTTCCCATTTTCATAGAAATGTATGAACATGATCTGAGTTTCTGTGGCAACAGGCCAACATATTTTCAGAAGAATCCTTGTATTCCGTAAATAACAACACAAACATTTGTGACTATTATTACTATGTGCCATTTGGGTTTTTTCCTTGATTTCTATACCATTGTCTTTCAGAAATGATGACAAAACTTGAAGACGTCTATATTGAACACTCATAATAGAATGTAAATTGATTTAAGTATATAGAAAGTGGATTTTGCACAAAAAATTGAGAACCACATATTGCTTTTCATTTTCAATTGATATTTTCAAATACGTGACCAACTGAGTGAAAAGGTATTTATATAAAAAAGGATATATCTTATAGGTCCTTATATTATTATAAGACTTGCTTGAATTTTTTATTTTTATTCTTTGTAAAACATATTACCAAATTTATATTTTTATTAATAATAAAAAATACTTTCTATTCTAAAGTTAACATTATTTCAGCACAATTTAACTGTAATATATATATTAATACATTGTATTAAAAAGTTACCATAGAAAAATTCATATATAAAATTATGTATTTATGTTATTTTAATATTCTTATCATCTTATGACATCAAAGAAACCCAAAGGTGATATTCTGAATTTTTATACTTTAAATAACATTATGAGGAAAAATTAGGGTAATTCCAAATAGTATCAAATGTTATCATGCTAATAGAGGAATTAAATACTTCAGGTTTATATTAATCCCTTTTGAGTAAACAAAATTTTATATCAAATTTATTTAATCACCTACTACAAATTCTAATACCATTATCTCCATATAAATTAATAAAGAAGCATAAAATTAAATGGAAATTATTATAAGCAAAGTGCTTATAAATACCTTAGAAGTCATTTAGCTAAGGCCTCATAAACCATGGCTAATATTCGATATTTAACTTTGTTCTACTGCCATAGAGACCTCCTTTCAGGTTAACCCTATTTTAATGATCAACCAAAAGACAGCACAGTAGAATGGAAAGTTAAGTTGCATTTCTTGGCACAAAGTATTGTTAATATTTCTAATATAACAGTTATAATCCATATTTATTTTTTTGCCATCAAGAATTGTTACATCATTGAAATGTACATCCTAAGACACTTGCCTTAATTGTAAAATGGCCACTCATATTAAAAAGTGAAGTTTGTGTTAATCATAACTTGTTCTTAGTGAATCCATACTGACTCCAATAAATCTGTACATTGTTTTCTAAAAGTATTCACAAATAATCACTTTAGTAATTTTTTCTCAATTTGGCCAGGCTTTTGCATAGTTCACTTTTCCCTAGTTCCAGAATCTGTGTTCCTTCTTTTCGGATTAGTTAAAAATGTCACATTGTCAGTTTTTAAAAAATTATTATTTTTTTTTTATCATCTCTTCCTTACTTTCTCCAAATAGTCTCTAGGATTAAGAATATTGATTTTTATAGTTATGCCTTTAAATTCTTCCATTATATTTTGATCTATTTTATCTGAGTCTAAAGAATTGAAATTATTTTAAAACTAGTACATTTTTATTCTGATCTCATATAACTAAATATTTAATTTTCTTTTGAAAGTGTTTATTTTGCTCATCGTTTTTAGAATTATTACCCTTGAGAGAGGGTGAAACAAAATAAGAGTTCAGTATTTCTACATTCTGTCTGTGATGTCTTTTTTAAACCTATACTCCTTTAAACACACACCAGAATCAATAATTTTTACCTCCTCAGTCTTCTTCCTGTGAAATCATACATTCATAGAAAGGAATGTTATTTATCTTAAGCATTTTCTTTTTTAATTTTATTAGGAACAAAATATAATATACACAAGTTGCATTCATTTAAGGAACACAATTTGACCAGTCTTGTGAGTTGTGTACAGTTATAAAACAATAACCATAAACAAGACACAGAACATTTTCATCAGCCACCAAAGATGCACCATGCCCCTTCACAATGCAAAGCTTTATTGGTGCCTCGACCCAATTGCTGATCTGCTTATGGTCACTGTGGATTGATGTGTAACTTTTATCAATAAAATCAAATGTCATGTACTCCTTTTTTTGGATTCTTTAATTTAGAAAAAATGATTTTGAGATTCATATAGTAGTATTTTCTATATTGTGATCTGTGTCAAATACTTGAATCAAATTAGAGGAAAAAGACTATATATAGTTTTAACGCCTGTATCTGTTATTCATGTATTTCTTTTGACATGAATATTTTTGAGAAAAAATATATTTACATTATTAATAAGAGATGTTAGTATTTTCTTTACAGTTATTAATAAGTAAAACCCAGCGATATTATATACATGATAAGTAAAGAAAAATAAGCCAAGCCACACATTTCATTTAGTTCGAAATAGTAATATTCACAGGAAAGCATGTTTTTAAATTAAGCCACAAAATAAAAAGAGGCTAAAAGAGTCCTTGTGAGCATAAAAATGGATTGTTTGGATGCCCTGACAAAAAACAGATGAATGTTAGATAAAAAATAAGAATTTAAGAAAATGGTCCCACATGTGATTTTCAGACCAATTTAGTAGCCCTGCCGAAATCCATGTTTTACTCTTACAATTAAGTCATAATTAATTAGCCATTTAAAATGGCATCATATACTTCTGGATGTGCCACTTAGGCATCAATTCGTATTTGCACATCTGAGTAGAAATATGAATATCAAAATCATCCTTTCTAATAACACAACAGACTAAATACCATAACATCTGTCCTTCAGAGAACAATTGAAAATGTTGGATAAAATATTCTTGCCTTGGACATGGACCTCTTGTTCAGAAAACAAATGAGGTCTTTAAATAATTTTCATTGGTTAATTCACATAGCAGAGATCATTGAAATTATTAAAAATCTCCATTTTATACTGCAAAGAGTTATATAGCTTATATGACATTCTTCGTGGACACACAGTCTATTCCTTCTGAATATAATTAATTTTTTAGCCAGGGATATCTTGCTAAAGACATTCAATGGATGCGGTCTCTATCTCTGAGACTATCATTTGATTATTTACTTAAATGTCTGATTGACAAAGAGATTAGCTGGGTCACTTTCTTTCTGTCCTTTCTGCAACCGCATCCCCCCGACCTTCATAAAGAAAATGAATTGATCACAGGCTAGCTGTTCAACTATTTTCTAAAATACATCTACTGTGAAGCAGCATATATCAGATATAGTTTTTATATTCAAAGTGGGTACAGTAGAGCATTTAAAGTGTGTTTATAGTAATAATTTTTATGAATAAATAGACCCATTTCATGTCCTATACAATTAACTCCTAGAAAAGGCTGATTCAGTCAGGTAAATGTGGCCTCTACTTCTCTATGGCTGTGGACATTGTGTCCTCTTTGGACTTTGTATCTTTCTGGAAATAGTGTCCCCACCGTTCCACAAATGTGCAAAAAGCTTTCCCAAATTCTCAAACAAGAGAAATTGTGAGTCTCCCTTCTCACCTCTGAGGCCCTGCCCATGTGGTCTTCCTGCATGGAAGCAGAGACAAGAGTACAAAGCCCGCTTGAGCACAGAAAAGTTAGGTGAGAAACACAGCATAACATACATAAGTAATACTTCACTGTGATCCACACACTAACATATCTCTTAGAAACTTAGATCTCTCAATACTATACATGACCACAACCAGCTCCTCTTGGCTTAAATAGTAAAGGGCTTTAGTAACTCATGCAATTAGGAAGGCTAGCAGTCAGGTGGACTTAAGAGTTGATTGAATTTCCTAAGTCTATGATGTCGCTAAGAATATAGTTTATTTCCCTACTTCCACTCAGCTTTTTGTGGGTTCAATGATCTCATAGCTATCTTTTTTTTTTTTTTTTTTTGGATTGCAACATGGCCACCAACAGCACTTGGGGCTACTTATTTCTCATCCAAATGCAGAGAGTATAAAAGGAAGGAAGAGAGAGATAATAGAGAAAGATCAAGGAAGAGATGGAGAGAGGATGTAACTGCGCACAGCTCACACAGTTGTTTGGCTCTTGCAGAACAGTTTCATACCCATCACTAAATAAAAGCTAGTGTTTAGATCTGATTACCATGTCCAACCTTGAGCAAATAACTGAAAAAGAATGTAGAAATATACTGAGTGGTTTAAGCCAGAAATGTTCCATTTTTGGAACTGGGCGATCTCCCCCACTTAAACATCAAGACTGGAAAATTCAGGGTCTTTTTGAAAGGAGGAAGTAAAACTGGGTGCTGATGATATAAAGGATGATGTGCACTGCAACTAATGAACTTGGATTACAGTGATGGCTCATTTTTCATGTGAGGGGAACCAAGAGACCCAAATGTCTTCTCAAAATATTCCACTTATAGAAAGGAGAATGGAAACTTCAGAAACATGATAAGGGGACATAAGGTTTCCTTCCCTAACACATCTAATAACTAATTATATTTTTTCTTAAGATATTAATAAATATAATGCATTATACTTTTATACAGAAAAAATAAATTGTTTTGTAGCAGTTATGTATTAATGATAGAAAGAAGTATGCATGTTTTATCTTTAGATTTAGAGTTACAAAGAATAAAAATTTAAAAATTAAGGGCGATATAGCAATATGCACTATATAGCCTAAGGATCACAGGTAATATTTTTCACTATTCAAAGTAATGTAAGTTTGTTAATCTTTGAATATTTCTACATGTCTTCATTAAACTTTCATTGCAATCTATGTAACATTTATGTTTTATAAATGTCACAAAAAGGTCTTGTTTCAATTTGTGCTTGAACTTTCTACAGCCAATAATTTTTTTCTACCAACACCTACTACAAATAACTTTACCCCTAAATATAACAGGCTTTTCCCTTTGGTTTGCATTTTCTTTTATGACCCAATTAACTTTAAATTAAGTAGGCTTTATGATGAAAGAACACCATCAAATTGACATATAAATAATGTTATAAATAGACTCCCAAAGGATGAACAATGAAATCTGTCACTGCAACCCATTTTTATAAACCAATTCTTATAAGCATGATATAAATGGTTTTGTTACCAATAGGAGACTGTATTCTATTTGCAACAGTCCAAATTGTGATGGAAAAAATAATTTTACTTTTTTCCTGAAAAACAGATCTTTTTTTCATGACGTGACATGGATATTGACCAAATCTCCAATTCTAACTCACACCTTTGGGGATTTTGGTATGAACAATTTCATGAGACTTCAGCTTTATTTACACTATGTACTTAGACCTGAATCAACTAGATTTATAGCACCTATTTTGGAATAAATGCCCTTTACCTTTAGGAAGAAACTTTTCAATAAATATTTTTTTGGTAAGTAAAATGTGTGTATGTATGTATGTGTATGTGTGTGTATAAACTTTTCATTTTAGAACAGTTTAATTTACAGAAAAAATGTTAAGATAGTACAAATGGTTCTTATGTGTACCATGACATTTATCCAATTATTAATATCTTGTATAGTACAAGATAGAGTGTGGGGAGATCTTTTATGAGGCCCAGGTGCAGTGGGAGCACCTAAAGCTAAGGGTGGAACTGAAATGAAGAAAATCTACCTGACCAACTAGCCCCACCATGAACATAAGGCAGTACTGGAAATAGTTGAAGCCTGTGATGAATGGAGGGTAACAAATGCAAGAAAACCCTAACTCAGCTGACTTTTTGGTTAGATTGACTCACCTCCCACACTAAAGGCCTCATCTAGCAAAAGATGAGCAATGTCCAATTACAAATACTAATAGGGGAGAGATTTATCAATGTAAATTACATCATTGTTTTTAAAAAAAAGTGAAATGAGGACATTTTCAGCTAGATATAAACTGAAAAACAAAATTATCTCCATTAGACCTGCAATACATATTAAAAAGTTATAATTAAATGAATGAAACACCAGATAGAAACCTGATTCTGGAGGATGGATCAAAGAGTATCAGAAAGTATAAATATATTATTTTCCAAAAGGCCTTCTAAAAGTTAATTTATACACACACACACACATATATATATGTGTGTGTGTCTTTAAATCTTTTTTAAAAAAGTATTTACTTTTTAAAGTAAAAATAATAATGTAATATGAGGTTGATAACATAAGCAAAAGAAATGCCCTATGACAACAAAAACATAGAGGATAAAGTTATAATATTGTAAATATACTAATTTAAAATTTATACATTGTTTATGAAATAGTGGAACCATTTTTGAAAGTAGATAAGTTAAAATTGGATATTTAGCGACCACTAAAAAAATAAAACACAGATAAGCATATCTAAAATGTCAGTAAAGGATAGGAATGAAGTGTGAAAATATTCTTGACTGAACCCTCAAAGAACAGAGAAAGATAGCAGACAAATAGGAAAAACAGAGAATAAAATTAAAATATTAAAAGACACCATTAATGAAACAAGCAGATAAGTGATGGGCTGGGAGAAAATATTTG
The DNA here is from genome assembly GCA_028533085.1 of Varecia variegata. Taxonomy (NCBI): domain Eukaryota; kingdom Metazoa; phylum Chordata; class Mammalia; order Primates; family Lemuridae; genus Varecia; species Varecia variegata. The sequence continues at coordinate 32,922,958 of CM052443.1, forward strand.
TGACAGAAATAACTGACATAAGACTTGTCTTCATAATATATTAAAGATTCAATACTAAAATGGCAAAGAACCCAGTAAAAAGTGGCAAAAATCTTGAACAGTCAGTATATAAAACAATCTATAAATGGCCAATCGGCATGTAAAAAAAGTGTCTAACAGCATAAGTCATCATTGACATGGGTCTGTCACTGGGCTTTGGGGTTTGCTTTATTTGTTTTGTTTGTAGCTTGTTCAGTGCATGAGCTTTCCATTGTCTTCACCTTCTAATGTCAGTGACTAGCACACAATGAGGTATAATAGATATTTGAATAAATAAACCACACGAAATCAAAGAGGATTAAAGAAAAGGGAAAGAGGAGAGGAAACTTACAAGGAGAAAGGGAATGCTGTCCCGTGAGAAGAAAGCAATCACTTCCCCAGGTCCTAAGGAGCGAAGGATCTGGCAGGGAGACAAGAACAGTGTTCAGCTCTATTTTTCTTGGCTTTGTGTATCTGTGCTCTTTATATTTGATGACTCATTTAGCACATTTCTTTCACTTTCAATAAGGGTCTTGCTTTAAATTCTCCTTAAAAAGAGATATTAGATAGTTGTAAAGCCTGACATCCTTCACTTAGGATAATGGCCTCCAGTGTCATCCAAGTTGCTGCTAAAGACATTATTTCATTCCTTTTTATGGCTGAGTAGTACTCCATGGTGTGTGTGTGTGTGTGTGTGTGTGTGTGTGTGTGTGTATACACACACACATATTTATATCACATTTTCTTTATTCACTCATCAATTGATAGGTACTTAGGTTGATTCTGTATCTTTACAATTGTGAATTGTAGGTGTCTTTCTTATATAATGACATATTTTCCTTTGGGTAGCTATCCAGTAGTGGGATTGCTGGATCGAATGGTAGGTCTATTTTTATTTCTTCAGTATTCTCCACAGTTTTTAGTATGTTTCAACTTGGTTTGGCTCTGTTGACCTACTTCATTGACTCCGCCCTCATTATGTCAAAAGACCCTAATAAACGATTATGTGAAAATTATAAATGGCTCCAAATTAGTTTCAAAACATAAGACTTATTTTGACATGAAACACTGAGAGTCATATGAAAAACTTATCTATTTAATACATTTAATAATTATCATCCATGAGTCAATATCTACAAATTTTTTCAGAGTACTTAGGAGCCCTGCTGTGTTGTGTACTAATCTTTTTTTTTCATTGGATGACTTTATTTTTGGTGATTCATAATTTTCTTCCTTAAAATCTGAAACTTAGTTAAGATCTTTTTCCTCTGCAGTTCTTCCCTTTTCAGATCCTCAAACAACTTGTTTTCTTTAAAATTTAGGCTACTTACTAGAATCACTACAAGAGCAAACACATAAAGGAACTTCTGGAACACCAACTAATCCAGCTATGTTTTGGTAATCATTGGCAAGCATGGGTGAATTAGAAGAGTCTTATTATTTATTTGCTAAGTATTAACTGGCATTTTGTTTTCTACACTGGTTTGGAGAGTGAAATAGAATAGATACTTACATGTAATGTCAGGTTATAACACTTTTTTCTACCCTTTTCCAATAACAGATTTAAAAATGCGCTCATGTTATAGATTAAAAAATGACATGGTGGGAAATCTTTTTTTTTTTTCTGAGAAAGTTTGTACAAAAAGATAGCTTAACCTCAAAAACTCTATTTTCTACCTCATTTGGGAAGAAGGATAGAGCAAAATAATATTTCTTCAACCTATGTTGAACACACAACTGAAGTCGCCGTGATCTGTTAATAAAATATTCTGTAGCTTTCAAGTAGCAAGAGCTCTTTCCTGACCCCAGGATTTTTTACATTTTCCCATTATGTAGATTGACTGTTTTGATAGATGGGGGTGACTGATGATGCCTGGGTCTCACAAGGTGGGAACGAATTTGATTGTCTGTGAATTGGGAGAGAAATGAATACTCAGAGCAATTGTCAGTTACGTTTGAGGCATCACATTAACTCCAAATCCAATAAAGCTTTGAAGCCTCTAATAATTTTTAAATGGTCATTGAATGACAATTTTTAACAAAATTGAAATGGTAGAAAGACAAAAATGGAACTGATAGGAAAATAAAAAGAAGTCCCGGATATTATTTCTGATTCATATCATTTTTATTGTCTAGCTCTGCACATGAATGTGATGAAACATTTCCCATACACAGACAAGGTTTTCCCACAAATCTATTGGAGAGATTTTCCATGATGTTTCTTTTGAAAGACTTAAATTTAACAAAGCTAATATGAATAATAGTTTCTGAAACATAATTATGTGTGCATACTTGTAACTTCTTAGGTCTTCATAAAATTGATTGCTTAGTTAAAAAATAATTTTTTAAATTAATAGTAGGAGTCTAAAATGTTAGTTACCACAAAATGACAAAATATTACACAGTATGGGGAAGGGTAGCAAGGAAAACTCTTCCTTATAACATGACTCTCCCAGGAATGAATACTTGGGTAGTCACCAAAATTTCACAACAAAGTCACATCAGTTTGGGGGATCCATTATAATTCTTCTTGATCTCCTTTGTGTTCAGTGAGCAATCGTCAGTTGATAATTTATCTTCAAACATAAATTGTTAGACAGGGAAAGAGTGCTCTGACCACTAAGCAGGAAAGATTCATTCTATTTGGTAACTATAACTCTTGTTAGAAATTAGTTCCATAGCATTTTAATTTATACATTAGTCTCTGTTGTGTTTGGAACCCATGGAAAAATGCTTCTTAAGCACACTGACATACTTGAATTTCTGGACATGAAAAGTGACAATCATGTCTTGGAAGGTTGTGATTCCAACAGGGTACTGTAATTCTTTAAGGTTCTACCTGAGCAAGCATTTGGCACCCTTTGATTTTTATCAGGATATTACTGTTGCAAAATTCTTGTATCAAAATTCTCTTTAAAAATCTGCATATAAATTAAGATTATTATTTCCTCTTAAGCATGTCTCTCAAAAATATTTCCCTATGTTCTCACATAATTACCAAAAACTTATTTTAAATCATGTGTGTGTGTGTGTGTGTGTGTGTGTGTGTTTATCAGAGAGAGAAAGAGAGAGAGAGAGGGCAAGAGAAAGAGAGAGAGAATGATTTGAGAATCCTTGGATGTCTATGTCTTCAATTGTCATACATACCCACTACTACAGTACCAAGTAGGACAGACAGAAAAACAAGATCTATCGGCTCAAAAGAACCCTGACAAAATAAATATTAAACAAAAAATATAAGTGAAATAATACCTTCCTATTAACACAAGGACAGGGACAGAGTGAGAGCCATCAAGCGAAGTAGTTCCAGTAATAGAAACTAAAGTATAGTAATGTCGTTAAGCGCGTGAATGACAATTTTAGCAAAATTGTCAATTTTAACAAAACTTTAGACTCAGATCACCCGGCTTGCACCCCAATTCCCACTTTGGAACATTTATCAAAGTTCTTTATGCCTCAGTTTCTCATCTCTATGGGAGGGATGACAATAAGTTCTTCTAGAATGTTGTGAAGATGAAATGAATTTGTAGAGTGAAAACAAGTAGTAAACATTTCATTAAAGTTAGCACTTATTATGACAATAGCGCATCCTAGGAGTTTAAAATTCTTAAAAGGCATCAGGTTACAAATGACGGAATTGGGTTATTATGAAAGCTGCAGCTTTCCTGGAATAATTTGGAGTCACCTTTGTTTAAAGCAAGCAAACAAACAAAACCCCTACTAGTTAGCAGTAATAGTGAGGATAACAAAAGCAAATATTTATCTCTCTCAAGATCTTACGTGACAGCTTGAAAATATATATATAACTGCTTATATGATTAGCAAATCTTAATGAAAAGCTTCCCTACTCCACGAAACTGTGACTGTCACCAGTACAAAAGACTACATTTTCCTTTAATAAAAAATGTCTCTATCTGCATGTAATAGAACATACATTAACTTAGATTTTCCCATTTTTGTTAGCTTGCCAATAAAATGAAATACTGATATTTTAAGGTCTTTTCTTATACTAAACTTTAGGTATAGAAATGTTTTTACAGCAGATATTATAATGTTACTTTGATATTTGTGACATTTTATTCTAGATTACAAGATTCTCCCAATACATGGAACAGTAGATATATTAATGCAGTCCAATTTCTTTCCACAAGCAATCTATCATCCAAAGTAAAATAAATGGCTTTCAACAGGAGATTTAATCATAAACTAAAGAGAAATGGAAGCTTTAAAGTCAAGATTTAAAGAAAAGAAATGGCTCCATAGCTGGAGAGGAGGATGGGACGTGCAGAAGTACATCCTGCCCTATTTTGGGACTCCAGATTTTCCCCACAAAGACCCAATGACTCAGGGGTTGAACACTATTTGCTGCTCACTGTTTTCAATTGATTGAATCCAAACAGTTCATGGCATTGATCCCCTTCTGTAATTAGAACTTCCCTGGAACCTGGTGTATCCATGTGGGACAAGAGTAGATTTTTTAAAACATCAATTGGACACACCGCTAAATTTTTATGAGTAAAAGAAGGAAAGATCCATGGACCATGGAGAGAAGTAAAGAGATGAGAGATCCCAAGATATTGCACAATCATTCCAGATCCACGCAGATAAAAAGCCAAGTGCATGTTCACCCAAACACGTCTTCAGTCTCACAACCTCATAAAAACTTCTGAAGCTTGCAATTTCTGTGAATTTTCCCATTTACTTCTTTTCCAACCGTTTTCTATGTTGGGTTAAAAATAAATTTAAAAAAAAGATTGAAAAGCTCAAAACTCTTTCTAAATAATCTATAATCTATAAAAGTATAATAATCATGTCTATATATCTTCTCTTATATAGTGAGTTATTGTTTATTTTTATTAGAACTTTTCTAAACAAACATTTAAGTGTTAAACTTGCAGTAGTCAATTTATATCATCCCTCTACCCTGCTTTCTCAGCCAGGTATTATTAGGAGCAGTGTTATACATTCCAGGAAAGAAAAACTCCAGAATTATCCTGGTAGCTAACCCCTACCCAGACTTTTTCTTCCATAAAGTGGTTAATTGTAAAATATTTATTATTTTGTTCCAAATTTTTCCTATGGCCAAACTATAAAGATTCCTTTGACACAAAAGATCTATATTTTCTTTCTAAAGCACTTTAAGAATCTTGAACTTCTATTATTTTACTGTTTTTGAAAGGCTGTTGCTAAAACTGCAACCCCATATCCAAAGGTGAAAGGCCACCTAAAATTTCTACAGTGCCAATTAAGTTAATGAATGCAAAGAGAAACCTCCCTCTTATAAAACATGGTTAAAATCTGATATAATTAGTTTTTCCTAAAGATGCATGAATTTTAACAAGCTACTGACAGTTAGTTTCACCTTAGGTCTTCTTTTTCTTCTTCTTTTTTAACCATACAAAAAAATTTCTTTTCTTTTATCTTCTCAGCCAGTCTACTGGTGTTGAACCAAATGTATATGATTTTCAAGAACTGTGTCTAAATTAACAGGGAAAACTCTCGGATTAAACTGACTACAAGCGTTGTTTCAAGAGGAATTTTTATTGTCCAAAATAATTTTTATTAGGAAAAAAAATAGCATAGAAGCAGTTAGCATAACTTCTGAATAGGGAGCAATGTTTTATAGAAGAATGTGCTGTTTAATGATAATAATGGCAATAAATTACCTTGTGCTAGAGTATATGTTGCATTGTATCTTTTAGCTCACACATTTTTGGGTATTTCAAATCCCTAAACTTGCATAATACAGAGAAACTGGCATTCAAAGCAATCTTTATGAACAGTGTTTCTGTTTCATAGATTCCGGATAAGAGCTTCCATGTGCTGCAAAAAAAGTCTCTGTCAACAGAATCCACTTGATCAAAGAGTTTTTGTCAGCTATTAAAAGAGGAAAAATCCACAAATTTGTGATTCTGTTATCTCTTCCATTTTCTGTTTGCAGCTTATAAACTTTTTATGCTTTCAAATGGTAACAATAGTTTAACATTTTAAATATATTTTTGGCAGATCATTGAGGGAACATTAGAAGAATTTGCATTTTTCTGTTCTTTAGAGGTTCATTGGTGATTTTCATAACCCCTTCCCCTTTCCCTAAAAAATTGTACCTTTACCTTTGCCTATATAGCTATTTATCATCTCTAGAAATTTAAGCTACCTAGCTCTGAATGATTTACTCAATAGTGTTGAATAACTGTCTGCTCTGTCCTTTTCTTCCTAAGCAAAAATGCCATTGCATTTAGGCAAGAATCAGTCTGCTTAAGATCCCAAGACATTTACACAATTGAAATACAATCCCTTTTCTGTAGGGAACTGGGGAGAAAGATCTGAAAGCTTTTTCTGGCCACTTTTCTTTATAGTAACTAGATAAAATAATATGCTGTGTAGGGAAAGTAAAAATAATCACTTATAAAAAATATTTCTTGAAATGTTTCTTTTAAAAAAAAACTAGAGTGTTCTTTCTATTTTGATCCTGAAAGTACTGTGGTAGAATTTGATCACTTTGATAAACTCCTCCACATTAGTTTAAAATAAATCCTGATACATGGATTTGCAATTTGTTTCTATGGTTCATTCAGATCTCGTTTTCTAATCATTATCATTTACTAGAGAGGGCATAATGTCAAAAGTGTAACTGTCCCCTGAAGTGTCTCCATCACTACTCTGTAGCTGAATCTGCTTGAAGTAAAATTTTAACTGTTTCACAACTCTTAAGTATCTGCCCATCACTTGATTCATTTCTAAGCTCCTTAACATGGATTATGACTCTTCATGATCTGTCCTAAACTGTTCCCAATCTATCCACTTTGTCACATCCCTACTTTATGTCACAACCCTACTTTAGACCTACAAAATGGCCTAAGCTATTTTGAGCCTCAAAATTCATCATATCCAACACTTCACATCATTTTCATACATGGTTCCTCTGCCAAGTAAGTTCTTGGATAATTGTACCTATCACTGGCATTACTTTAATTTAAATTTTTGTTTTCAGCAAAGCAATCCATATTTCTCATTTAAAAAATCTAACAAAATTACATGGAAAACAAAAGTTCCCCTTTCTCCATCATCCATTCCCCTTAAATCTTGACTCTCAAATTAGGATCAGCTACAAAATGAAAATATGAGATCCTTTTCCTAAAAGCAGGAGAAAAAAAAAACTGTTAAGGGTACTAAAATATAAAGTGCTTTCTTAATCTGTGATCTGTTCCAACTTCTGGTGTTTTATTTTTGTTGTTTAATGTAATTTTATGTAAAGAAAAATTACAAATTTAAATGCTCTGCATGAATTTTGTCATTCATCTTTATATTATGCAATGACAATATTAAATGCACATATATAATCATTTACACCATTCCAGTGAAATTATATAATAATTTTGTTAAACTAATAATCAGTGTTCATATTATGACTTTAAATTTTGCAGCTGAGCAGGGTTGTATACCACAGTTATATAATAATTTCTTGTATAACTATCTGTTTTCCCTGGAGATAATAACTGCCTTATTTATTTGCTGTTAACTACAGAATCTCCAATAGAATTTCTCCTTAACTTGGAAAGGTAGTTATCTTTTCTTTTCTTTCTTTCTTTCTTTTTTTTTAACTGTAGCTGAATTTGCAGCTCTCTAGACTTGCTGTAAACATTCTTTAACACTTTATAACATTACCCTGAAATTCTCTTCTTTTTTCTCTTATGTTGAACCCTCTGTTTCCTGAGTCCCATTTTTTTTCTCTTTTTTGGATTATAGGACAAGAAATGCACCAATGAGTTCCTAAGAAATGGGAACATGAGAAGAAATGTTCTGAGAGTGTATATGCCTGAAACTCTTTTCCTCAAAATTGATTGGTAGTTGGGTAAAGAAATCATGGTTAGAAATCATTTCTTTATCTGAACATTGAGGACAATGTTCCATTGCCTGCCAACTTCAGATGTTAGAGTTAGAAATACAGTACCTTTCGTAATACTAGTTGTTACTATGCGATTATTTCCTTTTCTCTCTGATGACTTTTAGGATTACAGGTATTTTTGTCATTTGGTATTTTAAAAATGCCCCTCTACTATCTTCTTGCTTACACTGCTTTTAACAACAAAGCTGTTGCCATAATTATATTTATTTCTTTGTATATAGCATGTTTTTTCACCCTATTTCTACAATTTTCTCTGTATTACTGGTTTTAAGAAATTTGATTATTCTGTGACTTGGTCAAGTTTTCTTTTTTCCCCATGTTTTCAGGTCTTAGTGTTCATTGAGATTTGTGGACCAAATGTAGAAATTTTCCAGTCATTATTTCTTCAAATATTTTCTGTTGTTTCTACTCTTTTCATAGATTCCAATTACATGTATCTGATGCCACTTGGAGTTGCCCTATATCTCACTAATTCTCTGTTCATTTTTTTAATTCTCTTTTTTTCCTCTGTGCTTCATTTTGGATAGTTTCTAGTGCTATCTCTTCAGGTTTACTTATCTTTTTCTGCAATATGTAATCTGTTGTTAATATCATTGAGTGTATTTCTTATCTCAGATATTTTAGTTTTCATTTTTAGCAGCTTGATTTGGGTCCTTTTAAAATCTTCCCTTAAGTTTTTAAACACATAGAGTACATTTATAATAGCTGTTTTAATGTTCTTGTCTGCTAATTCTAATACCCAAGTCAGTTCTGGATCAATTTTGATTGATTTTTCTCCACATTATGTGTCTTTTTTTCCTATTTCTTTTTATGCCTGTTAATTTTTTATTGGATGCATCACAATGTGAATTTTGCCCTTGTTTAATGCTGGATATGTTTGTATTGATATAAATATTCTTAGTCTTGGTTCTATGACATGGTTTGGTTCCATAGAAACAGTTTAATCTTTTTGGTTCTTATGTTTAAGGTTTGTTAAGTGGGACTGGAGCAGAGCTCAGTCTAGGGCTAATTACTCCTCACTAGTCCTCACACACTTCTGTGTATGCTACTAAGTTCACTACAGAGCTTGAACATTTTTATCCCGGTGGTGGGCACAGGCATTATCCTCAGCCCTGGGTGAACACTGGGTATTGGTTCATCTCATCCTTTCAAGTGATGCTCTCCTGGCTTCAGATGGCTACCTTGCATGTCTGCATGAATCAGTACTCAGCTAACACTGGGGGTGACTCTCTGTAGATCCCAGGCTCTCCCTCTGAGCTTCTCTCTTCTTTTCTGCTGGGAACTCTATCTGGATTGTTCTCTCTGAGAACAATCAGTTCTTTCATTCCAGTCACGGGTTCCATCGGCATTCCTTTTCTCTGTGCCATGACCTAGAAACTCCCTTAAGACAACCATTGAGATTATTACAGAGCTGCTCACTTCATTTGTTTCTCAATTTTGGGATTATTGTCTTCGTTGCATGATATCCATTGTATTGTCATCCATTATTTCCTATATTTTGTCCATTTTTTGATGGCTTGAAGCAGAACGGTAAATCTGTTTCTTGTTACTCCATCAGAATCAGAAGTCCCATATATCAGCTCTTATGTTTTTAATTTTAGAGAATTTATTTAATCATTTTTTTTAATTTTCTATTCTCTCTCTTTTTTCTTTTTCATGCAATTAATGTCTTACCTCTCTAAGGATTAGTTTGTTTCTATATAGTTTGTTTCCTGTCATGCTTCTCTTTCTTCCTTGTTGCTTTTATTACTCTTTACTTCCTGGGGTATTTTTCTTTCATTTGGAGGTTTTCCGAAAATATCTAGTGACTCATAAATGTTAGCTCATAATTAATATCAGTCCATTAAAATATTTTTCATGGAGACAATACTACGGTAAGATTTCATTAAGAAAGTTCAAAATGTTTTCAATAGGCCTTTTTTCTCTCCCAAGAAGAGTCCTCTTGGCTGAGATCATGAGATCAAATCCTAGAATTCTGAAAAACATAACAAAAAGAGGCTATGAAAGGAAGAAGAGCTTTCACAACTCACTATGTGAATTTCCACTTAGTACCCCTGTTTTCAGTGCAGCACCTGACTCTGGCAACCCAGAGTCTTTTTGCTTCAACTACTCTTGAGAATACATTTTCAGTCTTTCTTGATGTCTGTATGGGACAGTTTTCTGGCTAAGTGAATGGGAATAGGAATGTGCCTTTCTTAACATTTATTAAAAGATTTTTCAACAAAACCTCCTGTTTTCAGACCCCCTTAACACCTTGAATTAAAAAGTCCTCCATAATCCTAATTCTTGATTCATATGTCATGATATGGCTTCAAACTCAAAATTCTTGAGCCTTTCTATGGTTCTGCCATGCAAACCTGTAGGGCTTCCTGCCCTGCTGGCTTAGACTTAGCTTTATTTCATAAGCGAAGTCAGTTAATATTTATCAATTTACTTTCAACATATGGCCAAGGTACCTTGTTAACTCAATTGTCAGCTTTTTAATTTTTTTCCCCAGTGGTCAATGCTTGCCTTAGTCTGTTGGGGCTGCTAAACAAAATACTTACAAATAACATAAATGTATTTCTCATTTTTCTGGAGACTGGGAAGTCCAAGATCAATGTGTATGCCAATTCACTGTCTGGTGAGGGCTAGCTCTCTGGTTCACAGGTGGCACTCCCTAGATGTGCCCTCACATCATGGAAGGAGAAAGGCAGCCCTCTGGGGGGCCTCTTAAAGGGCACTAATCCCATTCATGAGGGCTCTGCTATTATGACCTATTTACCTCCCAAAGGCCACACCTGCTAAACCATCACATTAGAGATTAAGTTTCAACATATGAATTTAATGGGGACACAAACATTCAGATCATACCAATGCCTCTTTAATTCTATATTAAAATCTGTATGAAGTCTTGGGAAGGAGCTGAGCTAATTACCTGTAATTCATTGGCAATAAATGACTGGAAGTAATACCCAATTTCCAGCTCTCACTTTTGAAATATCTAAATCAGGAAAGCCTATCATGTTGGAAATTATCCAACTCTATTTTCTTTCATGGGTATGTGAGAAGCTATACTTCCTAGCCTCCGTGCATTTCTGGTCAGTGAAATGTGATGTGTATGATGTGTGCCACATCCAGTCTGAGGCAGTCAAAAGACCCTGAGTGATTCTCTAGCCTCTGTCATCTCATGCTTAGGAGACCAGCAACTGGGACAGCATCTCTCAGATTGGATCCCTGAATGATCATGTGGAACAAAGTTCCTTTATAAACCTATAGTAGACATTGCATGATTGAGAAATGTAATGTTACATGTTAAGCCTTGAGAGTATATGTAGCTTAAGTCTAGTCTGTGTCGACTAATACTCTATACCCTGACTCTCAAAGAAAAGATTGAGTAGCCACAGCATCTTTACTCCCCTTACTTTTTGCTTATAAATCTATATTGTAATTGTATGTTTTCAAATGTGTTTTCTCCACTAAAGGCTCTTTGAAGGTAGAGGTAATGCCATGTATCCACATTTACTCAGAATATATTGGCTTCAGAGATGAATAGCAGGATTTAAGTTTTTTAGTGTAGCACATTAAGTGTAATTGATGCATATAATTATAACCATATGGATTGAGATAATGTAGACAGATTAGCAGTAAAAATGAAAAATTGCAATAATGTAATTGCATTTGTGTATAATATTTAGGGAAAATTCCTAACTTTTCTTTCTTTGGTTTCTTTTAATTCATTAATGTGGGTTGGATTTATTGCACACCTAGTAATCATATGCTGTGCTTCTTCCTAGGATATGACTTTAAGGACAAAAGAGAGTATTTGGATTGAATTCTAGGACTGACTTATCTAAGATTTCAGGAAAAAATGGCTATAATAGACTCTCTTTATCAAAAAATAATGTATAGCCATATCTGTTCAAAACTTGGTGGAAGGATTTTAAATGCCACTTTCTGTATTAGATAGATTATATCCAAATACTAATGTATTTGTGCATTATCTAGTTGTGTGAAAACACTAAATAGGGATAAAGATCTAAATATGTTAGTTCTAAAAGTAGTAGAGTTCTTTATTTCCTTCTACATTTTCTCTTTTTTCTCCTCCATGGAAGTTAACTCTTATTCCAATAAAACACCCATTTATTCCTCAACAAATATTTATTATTACTGTCTGGCTGGCAAATTTTGACAACCATATTTTGGTTCAGTTGTTTACTTGTTGTATAATATAATTGTATAGAATTGTAGTTCCTTGAGGACAAGAAAAATACCATGTCATATTTTTTGTAGTGTCCAATTTGGCATACATATTAATAGCTTCTAAGCGTAGTGCAAAAATTCAATAAGTAATTCTATGCATAGATGAATTACATGGACTTGTATAAAATATCTGAACCCAGAAAAGCCTTAATTAAGCTATATATCATAATTTATTATATTCATATTATAAAATCTATATTTATTAGTCACGTGCTATGTGCAGATCACTTTTATAAGTGCAAGAAATATAAAAAGGGAAAAATAAAGGCAAGAAATCTCCTCTCTCGTAGAACTTGCCATTCTAGAATATGAAGACCAGACTATAATAAGCAGTATGGGTAAAACGAAATCTGTAAGAGGAACAACAGAATGCCAGAGGACAACAATGATCATGCTGATAACAAGGAAAATGATAATGTTAATGATGTTTTCCATAATTTGATATGGAAATTAGGAATGAATATCTAACATCTTAGAATATGAATGAATATCTAATAGACTTTGTAAAATATTGAACATATTCTCATCATAAGGAGTTGCAGTCTATTATTCTGAGACCAATAATCTGCCTTCTTTTTTGATATCTGTCCTTAAAATCACAATGTATAATAGGTAACCCCTAACCATTCCTGGGTGGTTCCTGTAAGATATACTCTAAAAATGTGTTTAAAAAACATTGGCTTTTAAAAGAAAATATATATATATTCATTGTATGGGTCTTTTAAAATCTAAATAATTAACATGGTTAAAGCAATATCGAATGAGCTAGTGTTAAATCCTGAAATGGAGTTCACATTTCAAAATTTCAGTATGTCAATACAACTTGCACATAACTGAGAAGATACTTTGTGGGTACTGTAATGTTACTTAATATTATAAGGTAAATATTTTTCAAGATATATAAGTTTTTACAGTGTTTTCTATTTTATTTTACCTGACTTCACGTGATCAAAATATGGGAGAACAAATTCAGAGATAGTTCCTTTCGATTATTATATTTCTGCATGATTTGTTAACATGTCTTTTTGGAACACAAGTTTTGACCTTAGGAGATCCGATGTTTGTTTTCAACCTGCTGATTTCTTGACTGATCTTACCCAAGTCACATAACCTCCTGCTTGAGTTTCCTCATCTGAAAAACAGAGATAAGAATAGTTTCATGCTGTTACCATTAGGATCAAATGTGAATAGCTCTAAAGCGGTGGTGTAGAGAAGAATCAAGGCACAGTGAGGCAGTATCACAAGACACAGTAACTTTAACCTGATCCAGCACATGGGGCATTTGCCCTCTATCGCCAAAGCAATTTATCCCACAAGTCACAACTGTTACTTAAAGCTTGACTGTTTCAAAGGTCAAAGTCAAGTCATCTGTTATGTTCTGCTGGGATCCCATTCTCATCCATTCTCTGGAATTTTAAGGTCAGAGATAGAAACAACTAGGGAGAGGAGAGTTTCATTATTAGGAACAAAGATGACTGTGCATTCTATCTCCCCCTGGCCCTTCATTGTCCCACCTGCATTCTGCGTACAGCATTTATGTCAGGCTCCAAAGTACAATGCGCAATTCACTATGAGATCATTTAACACATGTCAACTTGCACGCTCAGCAATGTGTGTGTTTGCAGTACCTGGTCCCTTTACTCAGGGAGCTTAGGGTCAAATGCGTGAGGCAATGGTAACATGAAAACAGCAACAAATTACTGTGAAACATACACTAAGACTCTCTGATATAGATGATAACCAATGTAGGGTTTACCAGGCATATCTTGTTATTAGGTACACTACGAGAAACTATCTTTCTAACTGCCCTATTCAATCCCTTTGAGTTAGTACTACTCACATTGCCATTCTCTAAATTTGCCCTCCTCCCATTGCTGCCTCTTCTTATGTCTATAAATATATTTAACATCTCAGCTTTACAATGTTACATTAAATTAAAATAATTTAAAAATATACCTTTAGTTATCACCACATTTTTTTTTCTTTTCACAAATTTCAAACACTGCAATTCTAAACCCTAGCAGACGTGACATTTTTATTTTATTACAAATATTTTTAGCACTCAAACTTCTAGCCAAAAAATAAAATGCACAGATAGTAATCTACATACAATATATTTTTTAAAAACAATCAACACAAAGCCATAAATGTAATACAAATAAAAGATGATAAAAGTATCTTGCAATAAAATAATGTACGTTTCCGTTTGAAATGCTTGGACATGACTACACATAGAAGGCACAAGGAATTACTAAGTTGCTTGCACCTATACTAGGACATTCATTAATGCAAAAGCTATAAATGAGACTGACACAAATGTGTTGCATTGGACTTTTAAACATTAACATTGTTATTAGTGTTGTGATTTTCGGAAATTGTGAATACATGTTAGCAAACAGATGAACATTTATTGATTTACATGATAGTTGCTTTCCTGGAAAATACAGTGTATATATTAAAACTATGCAAAACAATTTTTGTTTTTATATTAAATGGAGGAATGTGTTAGGAAAAGAAAACTCTTAACAGTTGGATTTTATTTTTAGTGGTGGTTGTTTATTTTTTTGAACTATGTGCCTATCCAACAGATATTTCAGAAGCTGGTCAGGATGTAGGAAAAACCTTTGTTATTTGGTATCGTCCTGTAAATTGCCAAATGTCTGGCTTCTCTGACTCACCCCTTAGTAAATATCAGCAATACCTTTCAATTATTGGGAAAACACTCATGCATACACATGCGTCCAAAGTGCCACCTAGAGAGCAATAATATCCCACTGAAGATAAATTTTATAAAAGGCACAGTTTGTACAATGGTTTTATGTTTCCTTTTTCATTTATTTCTCCACACAATGAAACTAGTTCTAGCTTCCACCATTCCTATATAATATTCTGCTGTATAATATGCCCTCATTCATTTAAGCATTCATGGTTTTGTTGCTAGATATATGAGTTGCTTTCAAACACTATAAAACTACTGCTACAAGCTTTTTATGTATATATTCTTTTATTCACCTCAGGAATTTCAAGATTGAAAGGAGCGGAATTTCTGAGGTATAGGAAGGTATACGTTTAACTATAATAAAAATTGTCAGACATTTCTAAAGTGCTTGTACTGTTTTACACTTCCACAGCAAAACATGAGAGCTGCTTCACATACCTATCATCACCTACCATTTTCTATCATTTTACTTTCAGACAGTCTAATAAGTATGTAATTCTATTGCATTGTAGTTTTAATTTGCATTTCTCTGATGACCAGTGATTTAAACACTGTTTTGTTGTTTTTGTTGTCACTTGTAGATTTTCTCATGTGAACTTTATGTTTAAGTCTTTACCCATTTTTTAATTGGATTGTTTGTCTTATTTCTCATGTAATCTAGGATTTTTCTTTATATATTCTGGACACAAATCTGATGGATACTTTTTTTTTTTTTTTTTTTTGAGACAGAGTCTCGCTTTGTTGCCCTGGCTAGAGTGAGTGCCGTGGCGTCAGCCTAGCTCACAGCAACCTCAAACTCCTGGGCTCAAGCCATCCTTCTGCCTCAGCCTCCCGAGTAGCTGGGACTATAGGCATGCACCACCATGCCAGGCTAATTTTTTCTATATATATTTTTAGTTGGCCAGATAATTTCTTTCTATTTTTAGTAGAGACGGGTTCTCGCTCTTGCTCAGGCTGGTCTCGAACTCCTGACCTCGAGTGATCCACCCGCCTCGGCCTCCCAGAGTGCTAGGATTACAGACGTGAGCCACCGCACCTGGCCAGATGGATACTTTTATAATAAATATTTTTCCCAGTCTGTGACATGCTTTTAACTTTCTTTTAAAAAAATTGTATATATTTAAAGTGTATGACATTCCATTATGATATACACAAACATAGTGAAATGAATGCTATATTTAAGCAAGTTAATCTATTCATCACCTTCAATAGTTACTTTTTTGGTGTGTGATAAGAACACCAAAAATCTACTGTCTTGGTAAATATTCAGCATATAATACTATATTTTTAACTATAGTTTTGAGGTTTTTATTAATTTTAATTATTATGGGTACATAATAGTTGTATATCTTTATAGGGTACATGTCATGTTTTGATACAGACATACAATTTGAAATAATCAAAGCAGGGTAATTGAGGTATCCATCACCTTAGGCATTTAACAATTCTTTGTGTTAGGAACATTCCAGTTCACTCTTTTAGTTATTTTAAAGTATACACTAACATATTATTGATTATAGTCACTTGTTGTTCTATCAAATATTATTCATTCTATCTATCTAATTATATTTTTGCGCTGATTAACCATCCTTAATTTATACCCCCATCCCCAATATCCTTCTCAGCCTCTGGTAACCATCATTCGGCACTCTGTGTCCAGTAGGTCAATTGTTTTCAATATTTAGCTCCCACATATGGCTGAGAACATGTGAGATTTATCTTTTTGTGCTTAGCTTATTTCACTTAACATAATGTTCTCCAGTTCTATCCATGTTGTTGCAAAAGGCAGAATCTTATTATTTTTTTTGTGGCTATATAATATTCAATTGTGTATATGTACCACAAGTTCCTTATCCATTCATCTATTGATGGACATGTAGGTTGATTCCAATCTTGGCTATTGTGAATAGTGCTGCAAAAAACATGGGAGTGCAGATATCTTTTCGAGATACTAAATTCTCATCCTTTGGAGAGATATCTATCTATCTATCTATCTATATCTATATATATCTATATCTAGTAGTGAGATTGCTAGGTCACATGGTAGTTCTATTTTTAGTTTTTTGAGAGACCTCTATAATGTTTTCCGTAGTGATTGCACTAACTTACACTCCTACTAACAGTGTATGAGGGTTCCCCTTTCTCCACATCCTTACTGGCATTCATTATTGTCTGACTTCTTGATGAAAGCAATTTTAACTGGGGTAAGATGATATCTCATTATAGTTTTGATTTGCATTTCTCTTATGACTAATGATGTTGACCATTTATCATATACCTGTTGGCCATCTGTACATCTTCTTTTGAAAGATGTCTATTCAGATCTTTTGCCCATTTTTAATCAGATTATTTGATTTATTCCTATTGAGTTATTGAAGCTCCTTATATATTTTAGTTATTAATCCCCTGCCAGATAGTTAGTTTGCAAATATTTTCTCCCATTCAGTGGTTGTCTCTTCAGTTTGTTAACTGTTTTCTTGACTGTGCAGGAGCTTTTTAGCTTGATGTGATCCAATTTGTCCAATATTCCTTTGGTTTCCAGTGCTTTGGGGGATTATTCAAAAAATCTTCACCCAGACCCATATCCTCAAGCATTTTCCTAAAGTTTTCTTTTAGTAGTTTCATAGTTTCAAGTCTTAGATTTAAGTCTTTATGTCATTCAGATTTGCATATGGCAAGAAATATGGGTCTAGTTTCATTATTCTGCATATGGATATCCAGTTTTCCTAGTACCATTTATTGAAGACACTGTCCTTTTCCCACTGTATGTGTATAGAGAGAACTACGAAACACTGAAGAAGGTAATAGCAGAGGCATGAACAGGTGGAAAACCATACCATGCTCATGGGTCGGCAGAATCAACATAGTTAAAATGTCTATACTACCCAAAGTGATCTACAGATTCAATGCAATCCCTATTAAAATGCCGACAATATTTTTCACAGATCTAGAAAAAATAATTCTACTCTTTGTATGCCTTAGAATTTAGTTCAAGCCCCTAGCTGCTCTCTTTATTCCAGTGGTGGGGCTAGCAGGAACTAGGGCTTTGGGCTGGAGAATTTCCCTCCAGCTGGGCTGGTCAAAATGCTTTCTCTGTGGGCACTGGCAGAATTCTGCCCTGTGCTGTGTTCCATTGTGCCAGAATGGCCCTGATTTTCAATGCACAGCTCCACAATCACTGCATTCTCCATCTGCTTGGCACACAGATTTTCTCTCCACTTTGCATGCTGGCATAGCACTGCTGGGGCATGGAGGAGGGGTGGCCTGGGCAATGCAAAACTCTTTTCTCATCCCTCTTCAGTGACTCTTTCTTTGATACAATGTTAAAACCAGGTAGTATGATTGCTCACCTGATTTTTAGTTTTTATGAAGGTGTTTTCTTGGGTGGATAGTTGTTGAATTTGGTGTTTGTGCAGAGAGATGATCACTGGAGGTTTTCATTCAGCCATCTTCTTTACCCCCTATCTATTAACTATAGTTTTCATGCTCTCTATACTTAGTCATCCCACGGAACTGTAAGTTTAAACCCTTTGGCCTACTTCTCCCCAATTTCCCCATCTCCTACCCCTGGTAATCACTGTTCTACTCTTGATTTCTATGTTTTCAGCTATTTTTTATTTCATGTGTAAGTGAGATCATACAGTGTTTGTGTGTGTGTATGTTTGGTTTATTTCACTTCACATAATGTACTCTAAGTTCACCCACATTGCCATAAATGGCAGTATCTCCTCCTTTTTAAGGCTGGATAATATTCCATTGTATATACCGCAATTTCTTTGTCTATTCATCCATCCATGGATGCTTGGGTTGTTTCTATATTTTAACTGTTGTGAATAATATGGCAATGAACATGGGAGTGTAGACATCTGTACAAACTGCTGATTTCATTTTTTTTTTTTTTGGATATGTACCCAGAAGTGGAATTCCTGGGTTATATAATAGTTTTATTTTAATTTTTTGAGGAAACTCCACACTGTTTTCCATAATGGCTGTACTAACTGGCATTCCCATGAACAGTGTGCAAAGGTTCCATTTTCTCCACACCCTCACTAATACTTGTTATCTCTTGTGTTTTTGATAATAGCCATTGCAATCAATGTGAGGTGATATCTCATTGTGTTTTTGATTTGCATTTCTCTGATGATTAGTGTTGATGAGCACCTTTTCATACACCTGTTGGCCAGTTGTATGTCTTCTTTGGAAAATTGTCTATTGCCTATTCTGGTCCTTTGCACATTTTTTTTAATTGTAATATTTGCCTTTCTTCCCCTAATGAGTTATGAGTTCCTAATATAGTTCAGATATTAACCCCTTATAAGATTTATTTTTCCCCACTCCATAGGCTGCCTTTTCATTTTGTTGATTGTTCTCTTTGGTATGGAGAAGTTTTTATTAATAGTTTGATGTAGTCTCACTAAATTTATTTTTGCTTGTGTTACCTGAGCTTTCGGTGTGATAGCAAAAAAAAAATCATTACCACGGGCAATACCAAGGAGGTTTACGCTTACATTTTGTTCTAGGAAGCTTATGGTTTCACATCTTATATTTAGGATTTTAATCTATTTTGAGTTGATTTTTGTGTATGGTATAAAGTATGGATCTAGTTTAATTCTTTTGCATGTGGATAGCCAGTTTTCCTAATCATTTATTGAGGAGACTATCTTTTCCCCATTGTATCTTTTGGGTTTATTTCAGGGCTCTTTATTCTGCTCCATTGATCTATGTGTCAGTTTTTATGCTACTATCATACTGTTTTGATTACTATAATTTGTAATATAATTAGAATTCAAGGAATGTTATGCCTCCAGATTTGTTTTTCTTTCTTAAGGTTGTTTTGGCTATTTGGGTCTTTTGTGGCTCCATGTGAATTTTAGAATAGTTTTTCTGTTGCTGTTTTGCAGTGAGACTATTTTAGGGTATCTATTCCAACTTACCTCCAATAATAGAAGTCCTAATTTGCTATTTTACATACTTCCTATTTCTATTCCCAATACCATGGCATATTTGCCATGATCCTCAATGTCCTCCATGTTGCCAAATCTAATAGATTTTTTTTGTTCTTTATCTAACCATAACAATAAAGACCTTTTAACAGTGTTGTCTGTGTCTGTCCTCTTGAAGCATGTTTGCTTTTCTATTTTGTTTCCTCATACAGTTTTTACTTATTATCATTTTATGTGGGCATCTAAAATGCATGCAATAGATTTCAAGATGGCCTCAATCCATCACCCTTCCCTGAACCCGTACCTGTTTCTGCATAGCTGTGCAGTGCTTTCCAA
>CM052443.1:32943621-32979845 GCA_028533085.1 Varecia variegata
GTGAGCCACCGCGCCCGGCCAGCAGGGATGTTTGAATCATGTGCTAAGTAACCTCTATTTCCATCCTCATGCACTCTCCAACTTTCACCATATGCTCTTTTCCCCAAAGTGATTTCTACAGAAGCCATGGGCTGAGTTCCCTTGACATCCAGGCTGACTTCTATGGTCGACCTCACCTAAATTCCAGTGCACTCTTACTTGCCCTGAAGTCTGACCACCAGGAGGTGCCTGCAGGACAAGGTATATCCTCTTTTATTTTTCATGATTGCTAACCCCCACCCCCAACCCCAGGAGGCTTTTTAGACTTTTCCTAGTTACCATCCCCCCCCCATGAAATTTAATTTTAATGTAAGTTAAAATTTAATTTCACTTTTCTAGGACCTCAGTTCCCATGGTGAGAAACTGGATTTCAGCAACCATTCAGTTCCAGCTGTCATGATGGCTTCTCCTTGTTGCAGCCCCAGGGTGCTTCATCATCTGTTGTCAGTTCCCTCCACACTGCCCATATCAGCAGGCATCTGACTGACAGATCCAAATTATTTGTATCACGTTATTAAGTCTTAGAAAAGCACGCTTACAAAAATGATGATGCTGCATGTCATTGGATTGTTATCCAGGACCTTGTGAGATTACATATTTGAACTTTTAAATGAGTAATGGAGGTAGAGTGGCCTATGTTCAGAGTGATCTTTGCAAAACATAAGTCTGATGGTGCAATTCCTCTGTTTTAATTTCTTCAAAGTGCTCATCCCAAATCTGCCAGGATTAAATTCAAACCCACTTCCTTTATGCCCGGAAACAATAACCAGACCACTACCTGGACCTCTCGACTTATTTTGCAATATTTTTTATATTACTTATTCTGAATGGCATATGATTCATTCCCTCAAGTGTCTCAGAACATGTTGTCATTCTCACATAAAATGTTTTCCAATCCCTCTTCCCTGTCCCCTGCCTGAATAATTGTCTTTTTGTGTCTGAATAATTGTCTTTTTGTTCAGGGGTCAACTCAATCTTCACTTGCCCCAGGAAGCCTTCAGCTGCCCTCCACCCCAGTACATCTAATTTTCCCATATACTAATACAGGATCCTATGTACATGGCTACTACAGCATCTATTACAGTTTGTCACTTTTGGTTTAGTGTCTATATTTTCACTAGTTTATAAGTTCCATGAACTTGTAGACTGCACCTTATTTGAATTATCTGTGCTTAAGCACAGTAATTGTCATATAGAAATAGTTTCACGGATATCGAGTAGATTAACAAATTGACTAAAACTCTGAATATATGAAAATGAACTAATCCATTTCATAAACAGAAATTTCTCTCAAGGCTTCCGAACCTTTCTTTGTCCTATATTGCCCAGATTCCTCAGAAATTAAGTACAATCATACTGCATTCCCAAGCACTGACTTATTCATGAAAAGCTTCTAACCTGAATTCTCACCTTTTTTCCTACCTATTGAATTAGGCTGATGACTTAAATATAAACTAAACATAATATTCCTCTATCTTTATCTTTTAAAACACAGAGCCTTGTCATAAATAGGGCTCCCTAGAGACAGAGTCTGAGGCTTTGAGATTTGGTTCATCGAGGAGAGCTTTCACTAACAATAATTTTGAGGAAGGAAGGGTGGGCACAAGGTGAGGAGAGATGTGTCACAGTGGAAATAATGGCTTCAGCCTTTCCCACAGGGAGCTCTGAACCGGGGTGGCCCTTCAGAGAATCTCAAACTGAGATGAAGGATTCAGGTCTTTGTACTTCTGCATTGTACAGTCACTGGTTGCCAAATGCCCTGGGGAAGGGGTGGCACCTTAGGAAGCTTCCTTTGATGGAGAACAATGTCCGTAATGGCACGTAATATCTGCCATCAGCATCGAACCTTCCGGCAATCAGGGGATGGATGCCTCAATCCTGAGAGGAGAATTAGTTGGTAAAACATAACTTAAACTACAATCCACCTCTTGGGGTGCTTGAATCCACGTGCTTCATAGTAATTTCACCTCACCTGGGAGCAGCTTCTTCAGGATTTTGATTGGTTTCTTGTCCAGAAAACAACTTAAAAAAGGGAAGGTCAGTAGATGAATGATAGTTCATGCTCTTGCTGCTGGTCTCGAGTTTGGAAGTGGTATTCATTTTCTCCCCTTTCTACACCCTATTCCAGATTTCTCCTACCCTTGACTAGAACCTATGCCAATCCAAGCTTACCTTGTAGTCCATAGAGACCCTTACCCCTGAGAGGGCTGAACCCCTGCTTACAGAGCCATTCTCAGGTGGGGTTAAACAGGTCTTATCATTTTGCTGTATTTATTGCAAAATTTTAGCAAATAAAATGTTAAAGTTTTGATAATACACCCTTCCTCCACCATCTATTCCTTTACTTCGTTTCCAAGGCTATTCGTCATCCTATATTTGAGGTCTCACAATCTCTTGCATATTTTCTGCTCCTTATTTATAGATACCTATTTAGCATATATACTCATACAACATGGAAGAAATTAGTACCCATAACACATGTTTGTATCAATAAGTGAAAAAGATAAACTACTCAATAGGGAAGGAAGGAAAAATTGTAATTAACAGAAAAATAAACCCAAATTGCCTATAAACTTATCAAAAGTTCTCAAAGTAGTAATCAGGAGATTACGTGTTAAAAGTACAAGATTTCATTTTATATCTATCAGGTTGTCAAAAATTAATGGTTGTCTCCCAATTGCTTTTTTCCCTCTTCCTCCCACTGATGCATTTGGACTATGAATTAAACATATCTGGCCCTTTTCTAACACTCTTTTGCAATAAAGAAACCTTGTTCCTCTGAACTAACGCTACTCCAGAAGCACAAAGTTATTGCTTTTTTTCATTTTTGATATTATAAAAAAATTCAAAGGCTTTACTTAAAAAAAAAACTCATTTTATGTCAAAGTTTTTTCTTCTTTCTCCATATCCATCCTTTTATGTCTACATAACTCATAAATATATTTTCATAACTGTACCATATAGACACATGTATTGAAACACAGTTCATGTCTTTTTTAGTTGTATACATTGAACCTTATTTTTTGCTGTAGGATGATAATAAAACTAGCACTTGGTCAATTATTTCTCTTTTACTTTAAATCAAAAACTGATTTATTGCTCCTCATTTAACATGATGTTGTTCCCAGTAAATATACCTTTACTCTTTATTGCTTAAAATGGGGAACATAAGTAGAATAAAAAAAATTATTGGCTTTTATAGGAAGATATTTATGGTGAGTACAAGAATGCTTCAGATGGAATGGAGAGCCCAGAGGTATGCACTGTCTGTAGTAGAAACCACTTTTGGTGTTACTTTAAAAGCCATTACACCTAAAAGACCCTGGAGAAAATTTAGTTAATGATAAAGCATCTAGCAGGTTGAGTTTGAACTGCATCTGTATCACTGTCATTATGAATATTAAATCGTGGTCACATAGGATTGAATTTGTCCACAATTGTATACGTACAAGAAATTGACACTGACCTTAAAAGTCCAGCATTCGCCTTTGCAAGAAAGTCAGTACAACCACTGGGTTCGTATTATTTGTTTTGAGCAACATATGTATAACTTTATTTTCTGGTCTGCTGCATTCTTATCAACCTCAGGACACCTACCTTTGTCTTAATAATACAATCTCCCAGCCTCATCTCTTGCAATATTGGCCTTTGCTCAACTAACAATAGCTGCTTATAAAATCCTCCTTGGCTGTCCCCGTCACTGCATTATAGTATAAATTAAAAGGACAGTATTCTATAACCCCATTAAATCAATAAATGTTGAAACTCAAGTCTCTAATGAATGTGAAATAGGGTTATCTAAAGTTTGCTGTGGAGTAGAGAAAGCACCAAGCTACAAATTTAAAGCAAAAAGCAGAATTTTTAGAATTAGTTGATTAATTTACTGTCACAATCAGTATCATAAAATAAAACAAAGAATAGCATTAGCATTTAAAGTATTTTTCACATTAATTATGCAAAAAATCTTAAATTCTGTAAGGCTTTGACTATTAAATATCCCTTACAGTAATAATAATTTCACCTGGAATGCCATTTTTCTTGTAATTTTTTTCTTTTCTTAAGGAATTATTCTTCCTACATGTCTGTTTATTTTAAATTAATATTATGAGCAATTTTAGCTTTTTAAAACATTTTATCGTTTAGGTTGCTGACCTCATGATGTAAGAAAGTTTCATCTAATCTCCTTGGTTTGTAAAGAAAATCGAGATTCTGCTTTGAATATTATAAGCCAATTTTTTTAATTATGTTGTTTGGTTTATTATTCAAATTAATCCCACTGAATATATATTTTATAAGTAAGAAAGCTATCATTCAAAGAGATGATATGACTTGCTGAAATTCATAAAACTAGGTAGTGAGTGTTTCAGAATTCTAAACCCCGATCTAACTCCAAAATTCATAGTCATTTTGACTGTTGTGTACTTCATATGTACATTAAATGTACTCTACAGCACAGAGTAGCATACTACCTATCATGGCATAATTTTCTCTGGCCGTTTGAGGCATTCCTCCTTGCCTCCCATAGAGATGAAGAGGAAACTTGAACATTTTAGGGCATGGCCCTTCAGTTAGTTGGAAATGCTAACATGACAAGATAGCAATTTCCACTCCCAAGAGAACTATAAGAAAAAAAAAATAAAAATGCTGAAGATGAAGAGGTGTACATGACTGAATATAGCTCATTTTCCAGAGTGAAACCTTAAATCGTGTCTTCTCTTTAAAGTAAGTTGATTTTTCTGGGTTTTTTTGCTTTATTTTATTTCATTTTGCCTTTTCTCTACCTTGGAAATGAGAGTGCAGCTTGCTTGCCTCTCTCTGTGGCCTGCAGAATATCTGTGCATAACCTTTAATGACCTTTCCCCCAGCATTAGCTGTCTATTTGTGCCCCAGGTTTCCCGATCAGATTACCGGCTATTTAACATGAAGTATTCATCAACAACCAGACTACTCAGGGATGGGACTCATAAAACAAAATATACAAACTATTGGAAGGACATTGATTCTCTGTCCCATCCAAAGATAGGTCACAAATTAAGTAATAAAGCACACGTTGCTGCTTAGGACGTTTCATTTCTGTGGCGCTGGAGTTAGCAATGCATAAACCATAGGCAGATGCATTAATCTCACAAACTATCTAGATAGGAAACCATATGTTGACACCTTGATCTTTATTGCTACTCTACCATACCTGTTATAAAAATTTGTATTGCCAATAAATTAAGCCAAAAGGCAACAAAGGGAATCAATTGGAACTTGCAGTTTTGCACTAAGCAAGTCTTTATTTGGTTCTTTTGGTTTATGACATTACAGTGCCTGCTTTGTCTCTCCAAAATCCGATTCGAATACTTTCATCTGTTTTTATAACAATGAATAAACAGTGGTTCTTAAAATTTGCCTCTGTTTAACCAGCATTTCTTTACGTACTTTGGTACCTAGGAGTGTAAATCTCAGGGAAAAACCATCTCGGAAGATTTCAGAGAGAAAGCAATGGTTGAGTATTCTCATATGATGGTAATGTTTTTCTCAGGCAGATAAATGCAGGGTTTAGGGTGGAGATCCTTTTAAGCAGGGAAAAAAAATACACACATAGTAACATGATAAAACTGTGTGTGTTAGCAGAATGGCAAATATGAGAGTGGCTTTGGGGATCTAGAAGATAATCATTTTATGCAGTGGCCATAAAATGAAGAGGACTCTTTTGCTCTGCTTATAAGAGAGAAATTTATTCTGCCAAAAAGTGAACTGGCGAGGGTTATAAAGCTGAATTCTGGAAGCAGTCTGCCTGGGTTCACATGCTGCACCTGCCCCACTAGCAGTGTGACCTTAGGGAAATTATTTAACATCTTGGTATATCAGTTCTCTCACCTGAAAAGTACCACAGATAGCTGTTGTAAGGATTAAATTTATTGATTTAAAATATCTTAAGTACCTGAAGCAATTCCTGGCATCTAGTAACTGCTATATAACTTTTTGTTATTTATCATTTTAGTCACTTAACAGTCAATATATTAACGCCTTTCTGCTTGCAAGGCACTGTAATACTCAAATCTTAAGAATAGAAAGACGAGCAAGACAAACATATGCCCTCTAAGAGCTCAGGACATATAAGGTATCTAATGTTAATGGCTAGAATACAGGCAAATACCAGGGCCTGCCAGGGCTCAAAGAGAACAGATATTTTTTTCTGGGTAGAAAAGAAAGATACTCCCTTTGGATGCTTCTTCAAACTCAAAGGAAGTTTCTTAGACAGAAAAGTGGGGAGGAAAAAATATGAATGTAAGAAGTGGCACGGTATCCTAGAACTTGTCTTGATGACCAGCAAATTGAATAGTGTGGCTTTAGTTCAGGATGTATGAGGGAGTCATTGCAAACGCTGTAAAGAGGCCCCAAATCACTAAGGGCTTTTAATGACCAGCAAATAATCTAATACTTATCCTTAGGCTCTGAGAAATCTTTCAAGACCTTTATTAAGGTCATGGCAAAGCCATGGACGGCTGCATTTGGCATTAAAGTGCATATATATATATATATATATATATATATAATTTTTTTTTTCTTCCATCACCATTCCCCCCATTCAAAACATCACACCCACCACATTAAGCTACTGTGTTTTTGTTAAATTCTCTGACTTCTTGCAAAACCTTTTCCTTTCCTCCTCCTTACCCTCCTTCATTATTAATCTCTTTAGATGACTCTGTGTAACCCTTAATAGGATATGTCAAAATGGAAGCATTGAACAACAATTGTGCAGTGTTTCTAGGAGGACGCATCTGACACAGCTAATCAAGAGTTGTTGGTCCACAGGCCGAGCAACATTTTAAACCCGTCATTGAGCACAAGAGAAACACTCAGCTAAAAAGCTCTTTAAAATTATAGTGCATGGTTGGTGGTTGATAAAAGAGGGGCTTGGCTTTTTTATTTTTCTTAATAAAAGCTTTTTTTCTTAGGTTGCAAGCTTTTTTTGAAACTATTATTGAAGCATATGAAATGCCTTCATATCTTGTAAAACTATCTGTAGTAACCACTCCAATTTGCCTAACATAACCATGTTAGTCTGGATATGTGGGTAGGCAATCTGAAAAATATAACCAAGACCACATCAACCTGATAAAGTAGAGTTCATCCAAACAATTTCTCTGGGAAAATACACACAAACACACATATTTGGAAATTTATTTTCTCATATGTATACCAAGAGGCATGGAATTTAGACACAGAGTCAAAAATAGCAGAGGAAGTAGATCTATTATTTTTATAACTCTTGATTCTTCTCTACATGCTATGCTTTGTAGACATGCCCTGGGATTTAATTACATTGAGTCATTTACCAATGTAATCAAAGGCCATGCTGATAACACACTTATCTAGTACTGATAAACACTTGTTACACTATTAAGAATCATTATCACATTTTGTAATAATAATGATGATTACTTTATTTTCAATGACAAGTTAAATCCTGAGTGGGAAAATTCAGATATTCAAGGGAATTTTTTGTTTGTTTAATACTTGTGACATTTTCTTGTCATTTTGGCTTTCAATTTACAAGGTCAACCAACCCTCCTTGGGAAACTTGATAATTCCTTCTGAGAAGAATGCTTGTAATTTGTCCATTTGCCACTAGAAAGGAAGAGTGAGCCCTGATATTGTCAGCTTAACTCATTCCTTCAAGTGAGATAATCAAGAGAGAAATAGTATTAATCACGATAGCCATGTTTTTGAATTCTATGTCAGAATGTATTTTTAAAATCAAGACTTATCCAAAAACTGCTCTAAATATGGTTATGATGAACTTATCACCCAAGCTAACCATGTGTAGTCTTTTGAAAATAATTTCTTTGACACATTGCACATATTATAGGGTACAATCTGATGTTTCAATGCATATATACATTGTATAATGATCAAATTAGGGTACTCGGCATATTCATCACCTCATGCATTTATCATTTTTTTTTACGGCAAAAACATTCAAAAGCCTCTCTTCTATTTTGCAATATACACTACCCTACTGTTAACCATCCTTACCCTATTGTGAAATAGAGAACAAGAACTTCTTCCTCCTATCTAATTCAACTTTGTACCCATTGACCAACTTCTCCCCATCCTCCTCTCCTCTTTCTTCTTCCCAGTCTCTGGTAACCACTGTTCTACTCTCTGCTCCTGTAGAGGTATAATTTATTTATTTATATTTCACATATAAGTGATATCATATGGTATTTATTTTTCTGAGTTTGGGATATTTAACATAATATGATGTCTTCCAAGAACATCTGTGTTGTCACAAGTTACGAGATTTTATATCTTTATGGCTGAATAGTATTCCATTGTGTATATATACCACATTTTCTTTATTCATCCATTGTTGGACACTTTGGTTGATTCTGTATCTTGGCTATTATAAATAGTGCTGCAATAAACATGGGAGTGTAGCTATCTCTTTCACAAACTAATTTCATCTCCTTTGGATATATACCCAGTTGTAGGATTGCTGGACCACATTGTATTTCTATTTTTAATTTTTTGAGCAACCTCCATATTGTTTTCCATAATGGCTGCACTAATGTACAATCCCACCAACAGTGTGTAAGTGTTCTCTTTCTGCTCGTACTAATCAATGCTTGTTTTTTTCCTTTTTTTTTTTTTCTTTTCAATAACAGCTGTTCTAACTGGAGTGAGGTGATATCTAATTGTGGTTTGGATTTTCATTTTCCTGGTGATTAGTGATGCTGAGCATTCTTTCATATACCTGTTAGTCATTTGTATGTCTTCTTTTGAGACATGTCTATTAAAGTCTTTTGCTTATTTTAAATCAGATTGTTCATTTTTTTGCTGTTAAGTTCCATATATATTCTTGATATTAACCCCTTGTCAGATGTGTAGTTTGAAAATATTTTCTCCCATTCTGTAGATTGTTTCTTCATTCTGTTAACCCTTTCCTTTCCTGTGAAAAAGCTTTTTAGTGTGATATAATCTATTTGTCTATTTTTACTTTTGTTGTTTGTGCTTTTAAGATCTTACTTAGAGAATCCTTGACCAACCAATGTCATAAAGCATTTCCCATTCATTTTCTTCTAGCACTTCCATAGTTTGGGGTTTTACATTTAAGTCTTTAATTCATTTTGAGTTGATTTTTATATATGGTGATAGGTACTCTCTAGGTTCTAAATAGAAAACTCTACTTAAAACTTAGAGAGCAAAAACACACAAGCTTTCAGGTAATCTTTGGCACTTTATTGATTTAGATAGCTTTTGGGCAAAAAGCCTTAACCAGTAGCTTCAAAGAGTCTTTAAACTTAGGTGGCTTCATCTAGCCTACCAGAAATAAGGTACTGGTTAGTGTTCTGAACATTCACAGTCTCTTTGGCTTTTCTGGCACATCCTTTATATTAGGAAAAATTGCTTAGTGTTGTATATATAGGTCACTAAATATGAAATGTCCAATTTTGAATCAAAAGTGTAGTTTATTATATCTCCAACAAGAAGCAGTGCAATCTATCAAAGTGTGAACCTAAACTATCAACACAGTTTTGCCATCTTAACGGTAGCTTGTTTATGCCAACAATGAAGAACCCTGGAGAACGAGTGGCAATGAAATCACAAAAAGTGTTTTTCACAGCTTGTTGAAAATTGAATATTTTTCTTTGCAAGAAGTGGTCCAAAGCCTGGAAGAACTGGCAGTCAATTGGTGCAAGGTCTGGTGAATACAGTGGATAACAGAGAGTTTCCAAGTCTGGACTGTAGTTTTAGCAACTTTGTTCGTGCAACATATAGTCGAGCATTGTCTTGCAAAAGAATTGGCCTGTCTGTACTGACCAATCTCAGCTGCCTAATCACACATATCCTTATCATTTCTTCCAATTGATTGCAGTAGACATCCACTGTAATCAATTGAACAGGTTTCATATAGCTATAGTAAATAATACCTGTGCAGGACCACCAAGCAGACAGCATTAGCGTTCTTTGATGAATATTCAGTTTGGGACTGTGTTTCAGCACTTTATCTTTATCCAACCATTGTGCTGAATGCTTGCAATTTTCAAAAATTTTTTATCACGTGTAACAGTGTGGTATAGAAATGGTTCGTGTTTATGTCTTGGCAGCAAAGAAAGGCAAGCTGCAGGATGATTTCTCTTCTGATGCTCGTTTAATTCATGTAGCACCCATCCATCCAGCTTCTTTGCCTTGCCAATTTGTTTCAAATGGTCCAATATTGTTGGAATAGTAATTTCAAACCTTATTGTTAATTCACGTGTAGGTTGAGATGGATTCATTTCCACTACAGCTTTCAGCTCATCATTATCCACCTTGGTCTCAGGTTGCCCACGTGGTTCATTTTCAAGAATAAAAGCACCAGAATGGAACTTCTCAAACCATCGTCATACTATGTGTTCATTATTCTCATCTTTCCCAAACACTTCATTGATATTGTGAGCTGTCTGCTCTGCATTGGTTCCCTGACAGAATTCAAATTTGAAAATAACTTGAATTTTTGACTTTCACAAAAACTCCTCTAAAAAAAGTGTTGAAAGATAATCATAAGCCAATCCATGCTTTTGAAATAATGAGGATGCACCTTCACAATAAATATAAAACAAGAAGTGTCAACGTGAAATGTCAAAGATATCAATTGTCAAACTTTGTACTTAAGGAAATCAGCATTTCATACTTAATAACCTAATAATTGCTTATTTCAAATAAGTGAGCCTCATTTACAAAAGGAAAATGAGAACACCTTCTGCACACGTATCTGCAGACCTAATGATTTTTGTTTATTTCTAAACAGTTTGGAAAAAAATGCATTTTTAAATCAGTCCCACAAATAGTGTGAAAATAAATTTTATTCAGCTTCCAGAGTTTTAACACAGTCTTTTTTCCCCTTAACTTTTGATTAAAATGCATTTTTAAAGAGTAGATTTTTTAAAAATCAAGGAAAAATGAGAATTCTTTCACATGTCTGATAGGTTGCCAATTGAAATTAAAAGAGCCAGAAATTACAATGCAAGAAAAGTAGGCTAGTGTATAAAAGCATTTCTATATTTTGAAGATATTTTAAATTATTTTCTTTAGAAAACAGTTTTATTATTTTGTTTTCCATTGACCTTTCTTTGTGAATAAGGAATGTATAGAAAAATTGTGAGATTTCCTACTCCTATTCCTGACAATTAGGCTCGATAACCAATTTTCAGCACACAAAGTTCATATTAACATTCAATTATTAGAGTAAGGTAAGGGTACCCAGTGTACATATGGGTGCATGATAGGAAGGAATTTTATCCCCTCAGCAGAGAGAGAAGGTAGGTCTCTGACTCTAGACCATGAGACAGTCATGGTAGACCTAAGACTATTTCATAAGAACCACAGCAGGCTCTTCATCGCAATAATTCCTAGAAAAGCGTAGGCTGAGGCAAAGAGGGGAGTGTGCTCCTATTACACAGCCAGCTTTTGGAGCAGCATGTCATAACACAAAGGAGGAGTATTTTAGTGGCATATCATTCTTTGATCCATTCATTCATTTATCCATTCTTCCACTTACCAGGCATTATGCAAATGATGGGATACAAAAGAGACTAAAATACTGCCTCATCCTCAAAACCATTATCTAGTAATCTAAGATACAAATTATACTTAGTAAATGAACTATTAAAGCACAATATAATCACAATAAATGGTAAAACAGTAATCATTTCATCCTCTGCCCCATTGCTTAAACTGAACTCCATATGCTTCGGATAGAATATTTACTTAAAGAATCTTTAAATGAGTCCCTCAGTGATTTATCTACATGTCAAAATAAGATAACAAAATCAAAACTAAAACAAAATCTATTGAAAATGGAGCTAAATAATCTAATTTATCCAGACTATTTATTTATTCAGTTCTAGTTAATCCAGGCTATTTGCCTATGAGACAGTGACATTAACATCATATTTTTAAGTAACAATCAAACTCCTTCTCAAAAACATTATAAAATAACCACAGGGTAAAATAATTCAATGTGGTAGCTGATTGTCACAGTTTCCAAAGGTGATCTATTTAGTGCAATATATAATTGTATTCATTCATTTAAGAGCATTCATTAGATATAATGGTAGATGCAAAGGTAAATGAAACATCATTTCTTCAATTGAAAATTCATTTTGTGAATGTGTTTCCATGCCACTTACTGTGGTAATTAGGCTAAACTGCTGGAACAAGGGCCCCAAAACACAGTGACTACAGAAGTTAGTTTGTTTCTCTTTCATATTACAGTCCAGAGGTAGATAGATGTCCAAGGCCATAGAGGCAGATCTGCCATTTCCAACATGCAGCCTTCAGCTCAGGTTCAAGTTTCCTCTATCTCTCAGCCACAGGAAGGAGAAAGGGACAAGGGGAATTCATGGCCAATTTTTCAAGGCTAAAACTGAAGAATGCCCTACATCACTTCTGTTCGTATTCCATTGGTAAAAATTGGTAAAACTAGCATCACAGCAAAGTACAAAGGGGCTAGAAAATAGAGTCTTTTCCAAAGTGTTCTTTGCCAATGTAGATACAGCCCTTATGATGCAAGAAATGAAAAATGCACATTAGGAATCATCTACCATTCTGCCACTTTTACCATTCAATGGACATGGAGTTATTAAATGCCTGCTAGGTGTATGCATTGTACTATATCCTTTGAAATTTATAAAATAATAGGAATCAGCTGTTGTAGATCCTGTTTTGCTTGGTGAGAATTGTAGTTTTAATATTAAGAAATGAATGCTATTTTGCCCCCATTTTAATCTAATATTAAAAAATCATGAAGTGAAAAACTCAGATATGTCCCATGAATAACATCAGAGTAATGTTGATTTTTCTGCACAATGAACTGAAGATCTTAATGGGTAGGAAGAGTTTATTGGAATTTTGAAGTCCTGTGGGATATATTAGTGCAAATAAATATAGATTAAAATTATGTATTGTAAGTCTACACTGTTCACATATTCCTGGAGCAACGGACAAGCATGTGCTTTCCAGCAGGATGTACAGGAGGTGCCTCCTCTCCTTGGCACTTGTTCCTTGGACACTGTCACAGCCTGCACGCATGTCTGAGCAGATGGCACCCGCTGTTTCCCCACTACCTATTTGCTAATCTTATGGGCTAGAGCTCATTTCTACAGAGTATAGTCGCCGCAGGGTGTAGAAACCTGAAAGACTGTAGAATTTTATAGAATTTATGTCAATTTATAGGTCATTTTATGCTGGTGGGGATTTTAGAATATATTATAATATTTATTCCTATTTGAAAGAATTCAGAGTGCCATTTTCGCTGCTGAGTGAAAAATAGTATATCCTGGCCTCATTATGGTGCATGCCAAAATTAATGCCTTCTGTTAAAAGCCTAAGGTAAAAAGACAGCAATGATTAAAACTAATTTTGCCTCTTCCTCAAGAATATTATCTTTATCTTATCTCTCCAGCTCTTTCTGATACCTGGGCTTTGCACTAGAAATGCGACAACAATTTAATCATTTTCTATTCATTTGATACTCTATACTGTTACAGCATAATATTTGGTTTTTAAAGTTTTTGAGGGGATCAATTCTACAATGTGGCAACCTGTAGCACTAAATAAATTACATATTTGCTCAAGAAGTTGAAACAAATGGGAGAAACAGTAATTGAATAAAACAATCTCCTTTTATTCACAACTCCTAATTCACAACTCCCACAATGAACTAGATGTGTGACCTTGAGAATTTGCTTATCCTGTTAAACTTCATTTCCTTTTCTGCTCAACAGGGATTATGACAACTATCCTGATTATCTCAAGGTATTATTTAGGTAATCAACTAAAATAATGTACATTCACTGGCCTTAAATTATAGAAAAATATTTACTGAGTGAATAGTATCTGTCAGAAGCTGATTTTTTAACATGCAAATACCTTTGATGCAGTTACCACAGCACGCTCCAAAAAGTTTTAGTTCTAAGGCATATTGTTAGCTATTATAAAAAAGAAAAGACAAAACTTCTCTATGCTCAGATAAGCTTAGAAAAAATCATATTAAATCAAGTTAAACAAATTCCTTTTAGTCAGTTCTTCTCAAAGCTTCTAATATATTAGTGTGCACTGAGAGTTTCCAATATAATATTTCCCCTTCGTGTTTCAAGGAGCAACTCTTAGGACTATTGTTCTTTGGATCAACTTTAAGAAGGTTTTTTTTTATCATCAACTCAAACTAATTTTCTTAAAACATAATTTATCTTGGGAAAATTTGAGAGAAATGGAAGTGAATTGAGAGTATGAATTAAATACCAGTATCCGTCAACCCACTCACATACTATAATCTGATTTCATTATTGAAATTTTTTAATTTTTTTCTAATTTCGATTCTGATTTGAAAAATAATTATCTTCTTTAAGTTCTGTATTATTTCCTTATCTTTCTTTCTCTTATTCATTTTTTTCCTACTGGAAATATACAGCTAAACGTGTTCTCTTTGAGAAATTAATATTCTCCTTCCTTATCACAAACTCCTCAACATCTTTCCCATACAATAAACATGGCAAAAAGAGAAAACTATGTATCCTATCAGGAAACTCTCAGGTCATAAAAATTGTAGAATATGTACTACAAAATGTAGCTATCAAAATGTAGCTATCAAAAATTTGGATTATGGCGATCTGGTGATAAACTATAGAACAACACTGCATTTTGCCATGAATTCAACTCTGAGGCAAATACGAAATCATGAGAGTAAAGCTACACACATTGCTGTGCAAGGGCTTATGTCCTCCAGTATTTTGCCAAGGACACAGAGCGTACCTGGAGAATACAATGGAACTGCAGCCAGCCCATACCTGCTAGGTACCCACTCCTGAACTGAGCTAACAAAGACTATTCCAATGGGCTCAGAAAATAGAAATCACAGCAAGGAAATAAAGGCTTATCTCAAGGTAACTATTATGTGTTCTGGAATGAGACAACCATAATCTCACAAAGAGGAGACTGAAAGTGATCTGACAATTTTTGTTGAATGCCAAAGGGACTTTCCACAACATCTTATAAGTTGGCCAACACCTCTAAGGTGAAGTCACCACAAAAGCAGTGAAAAGAATTTTTTTTTTCCAGCTGAGACATACAAGTAATGCTGTCAAATCCTCTTTACTCCTAAAAAAGATTAGGCGGGAGGGATAGATGCAATTACACAGTTCCCTGACAAACTGCTTCCAATTTCCCTTCTAAATCAGCCCATGCTTTCATAATACCTGCAATTACAGAAACATGGGATTACATTAGAGACATTATAAAAGGCAAAACAAATAGTCACCTGTCAATTCTTCTTTGACTTTTTGTGGCATTTAGTATCATTAAATTTCTGCCTACTTGGTGAAACATCTTCCTCTATAGACTTTCCTAACACTTGGTTTTTTTTTCCTCTTTTTTCCTTTCTCTTTAATATTTTTTAATTTATTTCCTTGTTTGCTCCTTAGATGCAGAGAGTTGAGTTAATTATACTCCTCATTATTATCCACATATTTAACATTTCTTTTGAAGGCTATATCTAGTATGCATATATGCACACTTACATGTAGGTTAATAGCCATTTATTGTTTTGCATCTTTTTACCTCTATTCCCCACTCTTATTCTCCTTTTTCTCACATTTCCCATAGCCAAATGTTCTAATGTCTTTGATATGTTCCATTCAATCTGTATATATCCTTTTAAAATGTAGAGTTTGGCTCATTTATGTGTTTAACTTGTTTAACTGATATTGCATTAGGTACCTTGAACTTGACTTTCTTTTTTCATTCCTCACTAGGTATTTAAGATCCAAACATGTTGCTTTGCATACATTTGATTAGTTCCTTCTAAGTGCTATATGATATTCCAGAGTACCCGTTAGCATTTGTGAGGATGTGCTACAATAGCAAACATCACTGGATTCTAGTGACATAAAAACAAAGTTTACTTCTTACTTGTATTACATGCTGTCTGTGCCTCTGCTCTATATCCTCATCACACTGGTATGTAGGTTTAAGGAAGAGCCCCTGTCTGGGACATAGCCATGCTCGTGACAGAAAAAGAAGAGACCCAGAGAAACCATGCTATATTTCTTAAAGCTTCTGCTTAGAAAGGGTACACATGATTTCCACCCATTTCAATGGCCAAGGTAAGTCAGATTTTCTTGTGTGATATAAATGGGGTGGGAAATATAATCCTTTCACAGGATGGGCCCAACAGGAAGGATCTTTAAGCAGTACAGTAAATATTTTGGTAATAATGCAACTATCAAACATGCTGTGGACTTATCACATCAACTATTTTCCTGTATATAAGCCTTTAGTTTGTCTTTAACTTCCCACTTTCACAGATGATG
Source organism: Varecia variegata (assembly GCA_028533085.1). NCBI lineage: Eukaryota > Metazoa > Chordata > Mammalia > Primates > Lemuridae > Varecia > Varecia variegata. Next base: position 32,960,010 of record CM052443.1, read on the forward strand.
ATTTGATAAATAACTCATACTTCCCCCATAAGTATCCTGTGAGCATTTCTCTGGAAAATAAACTCAGAAGTGGAATTACTGAGATATAGAGTAAACACATGGTGGAATTGAGTAAAAACTGTGAGATTGCTCTGCGAGGTGACTACAAAAGGCCATACTTTCACTATGAGCACACAAAAGTACTTGATTTCCCATATGACAGCTATCGCTAATCATTATCTAACTCTCGAATTTTTCAAACTCTGATAGATAAACAGTAACAGTTCATTGTTTCAATGTGCATTTTACGTATTGGCAGGATTTTAAATACCTATTCATATAACTTTGTCTTGCTTCTTGCATTTTTTATGTCTTTTTGCTCATGCTCCCACTCCACCCCCAGTGTCTCTTCAAATAATTTTGTTGTTTCCCCAAGTTTTATCCTGGATACTTTTTGTTTCACCTGCTGGATGATATGTGTAGGGGCTCTCATTCCACTCCCATGTCTTCAACAGCCACTTAGACACACACAGCTCTTACACTTATATCTTTCTTTTACTCCCCACTGTTATCAATCACCTCATTTTTAGTCTGTTGAATATTAATAGGTCATTCTAATAGAACTTTTTACCTCTCCCAGCTCTCTAGTTAGTATCTTCTCTTGGCTCTTAGCACCAAAGTTATTTCATAAATTCTAATTTTTATCATATTATATTGCCTTAATAATATTAGTGGTTATTCAATTTCTTCAGGAAAAAATATCAAACTCCTTGTCATAGTAGACATAAACCTACATGATCTGGTCACATCTATCTTAAAAGTTTCTTCTCCAGGCATTACCTAATGTACATCCCACAATCCAGTAATATGGATTACTTTCTGTAGCCTAAATCAGGGGACATCAAACTGTGGTCCACAGGCCAAATCCAGCCCACCATCAACAAATAAATTTTACTAGAATATAAATAAGCCCATTCATTTGTGTATTGTCTACAGCTGCTTTCATGCTACAGCAATAGAGTTGAGTAGTGGCAACAGTTACCCTATGGCCCACAAAACTTAAAGTATTTGTTATCTGAACTCTAACAATTATATTACAACTACTATCCTAAACACTCCATGTTCTTCTAACCCTTGGTGGGTTTTATATACTATTTCTCCTACTTTATATGGTGTTTACTATCTTTTAAACTTGGTTAGGTCCTACCCATATTCTAAATGTCAGGTCCTCTGTCAAACTTTCTCTGAATTGGAGGCTCTCTCTTTCATAGAATTTAGTACATTTTTATATTATTGAAAAATATTTATCTCATTTATGGCTGTGTATTTTTTTACATCTAGATTCTGAGTTTTATTTACATTTGCATCAGTATGAAGTAGGACACAGTTCAATACACGTTACATGAATGAAAGAAAATGGCAACTCCTAGAAGTAGTTTACCTCTTGTTTGGATCAAGAGAGACTTTAACCTCACCTTACTCATGTATCAGTGTTTTCAGATTCTATATGCATGATGTAAATCAGTAAGAAATTACTTAGGACATGCTATGTGGAATGCACTTTTGCATGATGGTCTTGCTGAGGATGAGGAAGATATTAGAGTTCAAGGATGCTGAAGTGCCTAAAATCTGTGAGTCAGAGAGTAGGAAAGAAGAAAATTGAACAGAGATGAAGTCCAAATATCTGCAAAATATTACTCCAATCATGAGTGGATGCACATGGAAGTAATAAGATAAAACAAATACCATGCAAAAGTAAATATAAGACAGCTAGTTGTATTAGTCAGGGTTCTCCAGAAAAATAGAATAGAGAGTGTGTGTGTATGTGTGTGTGTGTGTGAGAGAGAGAGAGAGAGAGAGAGAGAGAGAAGGAGGGATTATAAGGAATTGGCTCACATGATTATGGAAACTGGCAATTCCAAAATCTGCAGGTGGGCCAATAGGCTGGAGACCCAGGAGAGCCAATGTTCCAGTTCAGGAAGGAAAATTGGCAGACTACTATTGAATCAGAAAGAGCTGATGTTACAGATAAAATCCAAATGCAGTATGTTGGAGAATTCATTCTTGCTCGTGGGAGGCCAGTATTTTTGTTCTATTCAAGCCTTCACTGAATTGGAGGGCAATCTGATTTACTCAAAGGCCACCAATTTAAATGGCAATGCCATCCAAACACTCTCACAGAAACACCCAGAATGATGTTTGACCATATAGCTGGGCACTCCATGGCCCAGAAAATTTTACACATAAAATTAACCATTACACTAGTGTACCTATACTAATATCATATAAGATAGACTTCAAGAAAAGAAGTATTACCAGAGAGATAAAGCGATCACTTCATAATGATAAAAGAGTCAATTCATCAAGATCCAAAACACACATGTACCTAATGACAGAGCTTCAAAATACATTAAGAAAAAGAATATTTAAATCCAAGATCATAATTGGATATTTTAACAGCCACATCGTAGTCTTTGATAAGTAAACCAATAATTAGTAAAGGAATGGAAATTTTAATAATATTGACCAACTACCTCAAACTGTTTAACAATTCTGGAACAATACAACCAACCAACTACAGAATGCATAGATTTACATAAAGGAATGAAGAGCACAGGAACTGGCAAACATGTAGATAAATACATAAAAGACAGTTTTCTCATTTTTATTCTTAAGAAAATATAATCAATTACTTAAGCAAAAACAATGTACTATGAGATTATAATATATTTATAATATGTACAAGTAGATATATCTAAAAATAGCACAAAGACTAGGATGGAGAAAATGAAAGCATAAATTTGAAAATTCTTACATTATCTATGAGATTATGTTGTATGATTTGAAGACATTCTATCACTTAAAGATATTAATCTCATAAATATTAGAGCAATCATAAAAAATTGTTATTAAGCCAATAGTATAAATAAAATAGAATACTAAAATTATTCAATGAATCCAAATAAAGGCAGAGGTGAAATTATTTTAAAAATAGCAAGATGATATACTTAAATTTAACCAGATTTATACTTACATTAAATATAATAGGTTTAGATATTTTAAGTAGAAGATAGGTGCTATTTTATTGGATAAAAAATATGTTTTTTTAAAAAATTGACTTTAATTATAAAGACATATACATTAGAAGCAAAAATAATCCCATGCAAACAATAAGAGAAAGAGTGAGTATGTTAATATTGGACAAAGTAGAGTTAAAGTGAGGGAATGTTAGATAAAGAGGAATATTATGTTGCATAATGATAAATCATCCAATTTAAGAATACTTAACAATCCTAATTGTGTAAACAATAAAAAAGCTTCAGAATTCATGAAGCAAAAACTGATAAAACTAAAATGAGAAATAGGTAAATTTACAATTATTGATGAAGATTTTAACATCTCTTAGTAATGGATAGAAAAGAGAAATAAAAATGAAATTATATTAGAAGTCAATATTAGAAAGATATTTGGAAAAGCACAAAATATTGGGTGATAAATAGATACTTTTAAACAAAAATAAAATTAAGAAAACATTTCCATTTATGTATCATCAAAAAGAATAAAATACCTATGAATAAATTTAACAAAAGAAGTATAATACTTATACTCTGATGATCAGGAAACATTGTTGAAAAAAAAAGAAGACATAAATAAATCAAAAGACATCCTGTTCACATGGATTAGAGGACTTGTTATTGTTAAGATGACAATACTTCCCAAAGCAATCTACAAATTCAGTACAATACCTGTCAAAATCCCAACTGACATTGTTGCAGAAATTGACAAGCAGATTCTAAAATTCATGGAGAAATTTGAGGAGCTCAGAATAGCAAAAACAATCTTGAAAAAGAACAAATTTGAAGGGCTTATACTTCCTGATTTCAAAACTTTCTACAAAGCTACAGTAATCCAAACACTATGGTACTGACATAAAGAGATATGTTGTCCAATGGAATAGGATAAACAGCCCAGAAATAAACCTTCACATATACGATCCAATGTTTTTTGACAGGGGTGCAAAGACTATTCAGAAAACCTGTATATTCACATGCAAAAGAATTAAGTTAGACCTTTAGCTAATATATACAAACATTAACTCAAAATGGATCAATGAGCTAAACCTAAAAGAAAGACAACGAAACACTTAGAAGAAACATTGGGATACATCTTTATGACCTTGCATTTGATAATGGATTCTTAGGTGTGACAGCAAAGCACAAGCAGCAACAAAAACCACAGATCAGCTGAACATCATGAAACAATTACTTTTGTGCTTCAAAAGATACCATGAAAAGAAAACCTACAGAATGGAAGAAATATTTGTGAATCATATATTAGACAAGAGATTTGTTTCTGGAATGTGTATCAAACTCTTACAATTCAATAGTAAAAAGACACCCCAATTCAAAAATGTGCAAAGGATCTGAATCAACATTTCTCTAAAAAAGACATACAAATGGCCAATAAGAGCATATAAAATGCTCAACATCATTATTCATCGGGAAATGCAAACCAAAATCACAAAGAGACCACTTCACATCCACTAAGACGGCTAGAATAAAAAAGACAGAAAATCACAAGTAATTGGCAAGGCTATGGAGAAATTGGAAACTTCATGCACTGCTGGTGGAAATGTAAAATGATGGGGCTCTTTTGGGAAACAGTCTGTCAGTTCATTAAGCATAATGCTACCACATTATCTGGCAACTCCACTCCTAGGTATTTACCCAAGAAAATGAATACATATGTAGACCCAAAAACATGTACACAAATGGGCATAGCAGCATTATAATAGCCAAAGAGTAGAAACAAACCAGATGCCCATCAACTGATGAATGGATAAATAAAATGTAGCATATCCATAAAATGGAATATCATTTGACAACGTAAAGAAAGCACTTAGATATGCTACCACATGGAAAAGACTTGAAACCATTATGCTTACTAAAAGAAGCCAATCAAAAAGGAAAAACACCACATATTGATTACAGGATTCCATTTGTATTAAATGCCCAGATTAGATAAATCTACGGAGACAGGAAGTAGATTAGTGGTTTCCTAGGGCTGGGGATGGGGGTGGTGATTGAGGGGTAACAGCTAAGGAGTATGAGTTTTCATTTTGGGTAATGAAATATTCTAAAATTGATTCTGGTGATAGATGCACAACTCAGTAAGTACAGGCAGTCCCTGGTTTACAGACAACCCGACTTTCAGTTTTCCATATTTAAGAACAGGCTCCCAAGGCTTCCCATCAGGATAATTTATAATTAAACAATTAAATTAAAAACATTGGGAACTAGTGTCTTCCGCACATGTAAACAAACCCACGTGGTGTAAGCAGTTTGTTGGTGCAGCTTCCTTGCTAGCGGCTAGTCTCATAGAGAAACAGCTGATGATAGAAGCACAAGAACATGAAGAATTAGAAGATCCAGAGCCAAGAAAGTTTACAACAAAAGAATTATCTGAAGCCTTTCGTCTCACTGAAGCAGGATTTGCTAAGCTTGAGGAACAAGAGCCTCACGCTTTGAGGCTCAAACATTGAGTGATTTACAAAGGTTTACCATGGTGAGAACATCAGCTGCTACAAGGCCATTTATGATGAAAAAAAAAAAAAAAGAAAGAAAAAGAAATAGGCTGTGCAAACAACCCTAGGTACCTTTTGCAAGAAGCCAACTTTAGTGATAAGCTCCTCTCCTCCAGTAACACAATCAAATCCCAATTCTCCAGCACCCGCTCCATCCTCTCCAGCATCATTTTAAGATCAATGTTAGTCTACCTTCTTGCCTCAAAAATGCCCCTTCCAGTAAGCAAGACATTGATGAGACATTAGATGAGTGTTATGTTCTTTTTTGAAATTTCTGCTATCTAAACTTTTTGTATGAGTTTGTTTTCATGTTCTGTTTGAATTAAAAGAAAGAGGATAATAATTTCTATAACTTATAATTACAGTACTGGGGTATTATTATTATTAAAGTATGGCACTGTATTGTTATTAACACACATGAGCTATTATAGCATTGCTGTTGTTATTATTATTATTATGGTATAAGCCCTGTTCATCAGGGATCTGAGTTACATACATACAAATTCAACCTAAAGACGTTCTCAGGAATGCATGTTGTTCATAATGTGGAGACCATATGTATAGTTAAATTCATTAAGTTGTAAATTTTAAATGGGCCAGGTGTATGGTACTTGAGTTATATCTGAATAAAGCTATCAAAAGTACTTATAAATCATCTAGGGCCTAAGAAAAAATCACAAGGAAAATTTTAAAGTATTTTGAATTTTATGTAAATGGAATAACATATATTATTATATACACATTTTATATATTTATTACATATACATGTATATCCTGTGGATTACAGATAAAGCAGATTTTAGAAAGAAAAAGAGCTTAAGTACTTACATAAGAAAAGACAAATGGTTCAAGATCAATAACCTATTCTTCCAATTAGAAGGCTAAAAAAAGCAATGCAAATTAACCCAAAATTTGTATCAGAAGAAAAATATTGATGATTGTCAATCAGTGAAATAAAAAATGTGCAGCCATAAAAAAATGCTTTTCTGGAAAAAGTATTACAATCGATTAGCCCTTAGCAAGATTGTTTAATAAAAAGATAGGTAAAACATGCATTATCAATATCAAAATTAAAGAGAGCACATTGCTACAGATCCTAAAGTCAGTAAAATTAAGATGAAGGAATATGATGAACAACTTTCTGCCAATAAATTCACCAACTTAGATGCAATGAAAAAAGTTTTTGAAAACAAAAAATTGTGATAACTGACTCAAGCATAAATAAAAAGTTTAAATTGTCCTATATCTATTAAAGAAAATGAAGTGGTAATTTAAAATCTTCCCACAAAGAAAACTCCAAGCCAATCTGACAGCACTCGTGATTTCTACCAAACACTTAGGGGAGAAAAATAATAGCAGCTTCACACAATCTTTTTCAGTAAATAGAAGAAGAGGGAACATTTCCCAACCGATTTTGTGAAGCCAGCAATATCATGATACCAAACTGGATGAAGTACAGATCACTTATAAATATTAGCCCCAATTGTTTTTAAATGTGGGAAATCCAACCTGACAGTATATAACAAATATTATATAGCATGACAAATTTGAGTTTATCCCAAAAAATGCAAAGTCAGTTTAAAATTCAAAAAATGGGCTGGGTGTGATGTTTCATGCCTGTAATCCCAGTGGTTTGGGAACCAAGTGGAGTGGACCACTTGAGGCCAGGAATTTGAGACCAGTCTGAGCAACATAGGGAGACCTCATCTCTACAAAAGACCTTGCCTCTTTAAAAAAAAAAAAAAAAAAATTGGCCAGGAGTGGTAGGTGTGTGTAGTCCTAGCTACTCAGGAGGCTAAGGCAGGAGGATCACTTGAACCCAGGAGTTCACGGTTACAGTGAGCTATGATTGTGTTACTCTACTCCAGCCTGGGTGACAGAGCAAGACCATGTCTTAAAATAAATAAATAAATAAATAAATAAGTTTCAAAAAATTATTAAAATTATAACAGAATAATAAGGGAAAGTCATGTGATCATTTCAAAAGATGAAAATATATTTGACAAAATTCAAAATGCAGTCATGATAAAAACATTCTGCAGAACAAAAATTGAAGGACATTTTCTCAACCTGATAAATGTTACCTTGAATTTATACAAAATTGCTTAGAAGCCAGATATAAAGGCGTACATACTACATGATTTCATTTTCAGGAAGTTTTTGACAAGGAAAAAATTATCTATAATAATAAAAGTCACAAGAGTAGCAATTTATAGGATTATGAGGATTTATTAATGAGAACTTTCTAGATTGAAGAATGTTCTGTATCCTGTTTGGGGGTGTTGTTTATAGAATGAATACATTGTCAAAACTCAAAGTTTTTTATTCAAAATCTATGCCTTTCACTGCATGTACATTTTGTAAAAGATTTGGTATACAGATAAAGATAGCATATATATTGAGGAAATATGATAAATCAGAATTTGTAATAAGAGAACTTCTTAAATATCAGCCTAGATAAAATAGAAAAATCAGCTACTGCTTGTGAAGGTTTTTTTTTTTTTTTAATATTCTAAACTGAAGTTTGGAGGTTATATTGGGTAGATGCAGGGGCATATTCAAGGCAACGAAGGGATCAGTGATAACTGGATTTGGGGAAATTTAATTTATTAAGAAACTCAAGCAGAAAACCATTTAGGATAACAAAACCAAAATATCTGAAGGACATGCTAAGGGCCTATGTTGGAAGTGTCAATAGAAAATAATGGGGAATGAATGAGAAAGATAGATGCATATAAATAAAAGTTCTTGAATACTAATGAAGTATTAAGAGGAAAAGAGGAAGAGGAGGTGTATACAATGACCAATGACAGCAGAATGGCAAAATTGTGCCAAATTCTGTCTCTTCCATGCAGCATCACTTTTGATACCAAGAGCCCTGATTTTGCCTTCTGTGAAAACCTAATCTCTGGCCATGCATTTGCTTGGGCTGTGTGAGAAACTGATCCCCATCACCTGCTGATCGGAGACTAATTCCAAGTTTAGGAAAGATTTTCAGTTTGTCAGTTTCCCCTGCTATGCTCTATGGGGTCCTGTGGCCTGGGCATCCTAACCTCACTTAGAGATCTGCATGAGGTGCACAGTTTTTCCAGGAGGGGTGGTGTAGCAAGGTGCAAAGAGTCAATTTATGACACTTTTATGCTCCTAAAAGATCTCAGTCAGCCCTATTTAATTTTTATGAACCCAGTGGGAGAGTAAAGGGGATAATGTTCAGGGATACTTTGCATTTAAATGATTCCTTTATTCAAAGAGATTTGCAAATGTTGTATCATTAAACAAGGTTCCCTTTGAGGAACATTAGAAGTAAATACAAAATTGTAATGCCTATTTCACAGTGGGGCAGTATTAGGTGGTCCAGGAAGACAGGCCTAAAGAATGGCATTCAAGAAGAGTGCGCGCTAATCAACATGTAACAATATTAACACCTTATGTAGTTGTAGTTCAGCCTCCCTCATTAGCTCTAGAATTTTCTAATAAATGCATGATCTCTTTGAAACTACTTGCCTTTATTTTCTAAATGGGGGCAATAGTAGTTTTCTTTTCTATCTCATAAGTTATGAGCATCAAATTAGATAACATATATGGAAATGGACAGGAAAAATTATACAAATGTGAGAATGAAGGAAAGAAGGACCATTTCCTGTTCATCTTCATATTAGTGTGCACCTTATCAATACAGCACCTTGTGCAGTGTAGGCCTTCAATACATATTTTGTGCTTTTGTTTTTGGATAATGAGGTAATAGGAACTTCAAGGCACTTGATCAGAAATTTAAACTGTATGGGTTTTAATATTTAAAGGCATATTAGGGTCATTCACTTTGTTTTAAAAATAAGGATGCTGAGTACCTGTGAATTTATCTGGGTTGCTAAATGATGCATGCATAGTTAATGACAGGTTTGGAATAAAATTCTAGACGTTTTTAGGACTTTGCATTTAGTGCTTTTTAAACTCTTATTGCAAGGGATTATAATTTAGTTTAAGCAAGTTTTCCAAATACTCGAATCATGTAAAGGCATTTCAAGAAAGAGGAAATATCAGCTCAGAATAGTTAAAAACTAAGCCTAAAGAATGAAATGATATAACAAAATAAATAGATAAATATTCTTGTTCAGAAAGAAGAAAATGTAAAAAGAAAAAAATATATGTATATGACAAGATAATCCCTTGTTAAAGTAGGAAAAATAAGTTTAGTTATAGGAGCCCAGGAAGGGCCTGTTAAAAGATTAAAAATCATAGATAATACAGTAGTAGAAGAAAGTAAACTTACTGAGTAAAATTTTTTGGTTAGACTCAACTAATTAGAAATTTTGATAATCTGGACAAAACTTAAGCCAAATATTAATACAACTTTATATATCTGTTTTTTTAAAAAAAATATTTTAAAGAAACACTTGGGCTGTCAGGGCAGCAGCAACACATTTGCAATCTCTTTAGAGATGCTACTGTTTATGGGAGTCTAAAAAGCACTAATTAGCATGCTTAACTTATGCTCTTTGCTAATCACCTTTTGCTTGTGGAGGCAGAATTTCGGTAGCGCACTTTGATCTAAGCACTTATGACTGAAAGTCATAAAAGTTCATTTATTTTTAAAAGCCTATAATTCAAAATTTTAACATTTTAAAACTGGCCAACTTCTGCTTACAAATTATTCAGGATCAGTCACTCAGCTAGCTGAGCAAAGGCAAAAGAAAATGAAGGAGAAGCCAAGGCTAGCAGATCTGGAAGGCAAAACAATTGCCCTTCATCAAATTCAGTTAGAACTCTGAGGGTGGGTTAGGAAGGGAGAAGGGGGAGGACCTGCCAGCAATCAGAATGAGAGATGACTAAAGGATAATTGAGGAATTGTAAATTTGACTTTGAAATCCTTGATGAAAAGGCACTATAGGAAATACAATTATTAGCATACTGTTTAATGTTTTAATTGGATGCATTTTGCTGTGCTGTGCCAAAGTGATTTTGAAGTTGATTGCGTTTTTGCCTCCCTTCCTATGCTTTAAAGCTTAGTCAACCTTAGTAAGAGAGAAAAAGGAGGTAGATTACATAAAGAAGGAAAAAGCTAATGATTTAAGAATGTGTGGTTTTCTCTCACATAAAAAAAACATCACTTGTAAGTTTCTCATTTGAGGGCAACATCCATTCTTTTATAGAGAGAAGAATATTGTATTAGGCAGCAAATCATTATGGTCTTGGGTCTTTAGAGAAATTTTGTTTGTTGTGTTCAATTATCCTGGCATCTGTACAATACTCTACTGGCTTTGATTATAAAGGCCTTTAATCTTTGATAGCAGTTTTGTTGTTTGTTAAGTGTGGCTTTCATTGTGTTCCTATAAGCCAAACTGTTGGATATTTCTTAAAAAGCAAAACAGCCAAAATATCAGTGAAGTACAATCTTAATTTATTTCATTAGACTTTAATATTGATCAATATGGAAAATATAAAATATTTCCTGAAAATGACAAATTTCACAAGTATATCATTTTAGTATGCTGAGTATTTTTACTACATAAAACCAAAGTAAATTCAATAAAGACTTACAATTTTTCTCATTCAGCCATGTAGATTATTCTTTGCAAATCACTCAGAAAAAAAAAATGTAGTCTCAGTTCATGCAATGGTTCTTTGATCTTCATATAAATAAATAGGCTGCCTTCCTCTCATAGGATTCTTTCTTGAATATAATTTCTTTCATCAAGTAGTTTGCTTCATCTCTGTGAACATCAAGGTAGTTTGCTTCAGAACTTCAAACAGACGTTTCCTACACATTTACAGGAAATATATTAAACACTGTAAATACCAAAACTTCGTTTCAACTTCCCAGGAAGACAAAGAAGGAGACATTTTCTGCTATATCGCAACCGGTAGGAGGCACGTCATACATTGTAGTCATAATATCTAGACAAACACTAACCATTCCCTTCCCATGAAAGGAAAAAAGAAACTCTGAATCCTGAGAAAGGTGAGCTAGCTTGACAGAACCTGGGAAGAAAAGTCAAGAACATGTAACTGAAGAGAAGGCCATAAACTATAAAAATTCATTAGAGTTTTAAGACTTCATGTTTATTACAGTAAGAAGGAAAGTAAGTTTACAATCAAAAATTCAATGGAATAGGCCCAAGTGTTAGTTTATCTTAAGAGGGTCAATAAGGATTTGATGTGTTTTTTGGTTTTTCCAAGCTAGCTCTAATTTGCCTGAGTTCTTTAACTCCCAGTTTACTCAGCAACTTTATGATTCTTGACACTGTGTGAAATACATTTTTTCTGGTCTTTGAAAGTTTACCAATTTCTTGCTGAAGGAACCAGTCAGCCAACTGTGAAGCCAATTTTCCTAGCTTCAGCAAACAGGACACCTTTTTTTATGTTTTATTCAGAAATTAAAGGATTTTTAATTGACTCTAGGGATATGGGGCAATAATATTTTCATGTCTTGATATTTAGATTGTAAGGGGATAGTCTTATTGAAGAAATTGTCTTCAGAATTTCTTTTTGACTATAGCAGGACGTGAATAGAACAGATTGCATTTTATGGACAAAATGTATTTTTTAATTCTGAATTCTAGGAAGAATTGTATAATTCATCAACAATCACATGACGATGTAATATCTTTCATATGTTCAGAACTTATGCTTTTTCAAAACAATCCCATATCATAATCATTCACTGGGCACCTACCTATGACAAACAAGACTCCATAGGATGAAAAAGATGCCTAAAACTCTATTCCTGACCTCCTGGCAATCACACTCTTATTGAACAGTTATATTTCTGGCTAAAAACTCTTAACCAAGGGAAGTCTATTGATGCCTTCATTACTGAGGTCTATTTTTTCAAATGTCTTTAAAGATTATTAAAGGAGATAGTACTTTTCTAGGTTTTGTAAACTGAGACTGCTTTATAGAAAAGACTAAATTTGACATAAGTTTGAATAACATATAAAATTGTTCTACATAGGTAGATATTGGAGATATAGATGATGGAAACAGTTTAAATAGAAAAATGATTATCTATGTTACATGTAAATATCTATGGTGATTGAAACATTGCTCTCATGGACACACATATTGTGAAGGAACATTTTCATATAATTTTTTTTTTGGCATTAAAAAACAAGTGCAACATACTGGTTCAGAGCTCAGGTCTTCTGTCAGAGAGACCTGGGTTCAAATATTTGTTTAGCACTATTAATAACATGTGCAAGGACAGTTTACTTATCTTGGTCAGCTTCAGTTTCCATAATTACAAAATAGTGGGCATAGGTAGACTTGGTTATTATTCAAAACTGATTAAATAATGCAGTAAAGGGTTTTCCATGACTCCTGAATGTAATACAAAGTCAGTTATTGTTATCCAATTAATTACCTAAAAACTACCATGGTAGAATGTCCATTGTATTATTTTTTCATTTTTTAAGCATATATCTTCTAAACGGTGAATGTTATAATTACACGGCACAATAGGATCTAGAATTCATATCTTCGAACTTTTAATTTATACATGTTTCCCCTACAATAATTGGCTACTGTGTGATTTTATATTCTCCATCTTTGTAAATTATAAATAGTCATATCTCCAAGTCTTTATTCAAATTAATCCCCCAGCTAGAATACTCTCCTCTCTCAAAGGTTGTATGTTTCTTCTTTTAAGGTGAGAGACCATATCTAGAAAAAGCATCCATACTTTTGCTAGAGGGAAGAGAGCTCTTGTACTTTCTTTTAAAAGTTTGAAACTCACAACATGAGAAGATTAGAATCTGAAAAATGGGTTACGAGTTATCTTTATGTTCATCTCAGGCTGACATCTGCCATTCAGTCCATTTTGCACATATTCTGGGAGGCACTCATCTATTCACACATCCGCCCATTCATTTATTAACTTATTTAAAAAACACATACTATGTCTATTGTATTTACAGAAGAATCCCACAGACCAGTGTGAGAGTCATAAGTAAGCATGCAATTACGATCAGACATAGTAGATGTTATTTGTTAGAAACATCAATGTGAATCAGGGACAAGAACTAATGAATGATTAAAGCAAAAACATTGTGATGATACATTCGTTGTCTTTATCAAAATTTGGGAGTGCAGATGAAGATATTTTATTTCAACTTGAATTTTGACTCCCCTCAGTTGATTACTTCTAGTTCTATAGCCCACTTTCCACTTATCTATTTTCCTTTTCCCTTTCACTTCTTTCCACTCAAATTCTGTGCCATTGAACTCTATATCTCTTTTCTAATCATCGCTATCACAGACCTCTGCCATTTGAGACCAATCTCAATCTTTGAAATTACTTTACTATAAAAAGAAGTTTCTCCTCTCCTCAAAAATTGCAACGTCTCTATTAAAGATACACTTTGCTCCTGAAGTGCAATATTTTTCTCTCTTTGATGTCACCAGCCTTTAATGATGTATCACTTTCTTCTAATACGGTGAGCGAAATGGAAACTAAAGCTGCTTCTTTCACACCGTAACTTTTTTATGTATTCTTTTACTAATCCCTGAAGTATACTAGTGTGGTTTAATCCTTTACCATGACCTCCAACTAACCAGACTAATTTAATTTGTCTATTATATTTCTTTTTCTTATACTTATATTCCAAATAAATTTTGATTGCACAACCAGACTTTCCATGTATTCTATTCTTATGAACAGCTTCCTCAGTTATTTGACTCTACAAATATCACTTAGTAACAATGGTTCATCCTGGGAAATTAGGTATTCCTGACTGGGCACTTGAATAGCACAGTTCTGTAAGACCAAGGATCCTGTGGTTGTAACCATATGAAAATGTATGATGTCCGACTTAAGCTCCTTACTTCTTTTCCAAGACTTGCATTTAGGGTCATGCCAGGTATTATATCAAATAAATCCACAAGTTTCAGTGACTTACCACAATCTATGTATATTCTTCACTCATATAACAGTCAAATCTAGGTATTGATGGTTGGCAGGTGGCTTTTTCCTCCATGTAGTGTTTCAGGGATGCAGGATTTTTTTTTCTCCTTGTTACAATTATTCTCTAGTGTCTGGATGTCCTCTGCTTCCAGCAGACAAAAAGGTAAAGAGATGGTTTGGAAATAGATGCACTCACTTAACCACCTTGATTTGAAACTGTTACACGTCACTTTCACTCAAATTCCACTGGTGGGAACTAGCCAGGTGGCAGAGAACTGTAGTCCCTGGCTAGGCAGTTTTTTCTTGCAACAACCATGGAAGCACAAGTTTTTGGTATTATCCAGGTGATTCTGTCTCAGTAATTATCTTTGTAAAAGTTGGAATGGAATTTCCAGGTTATCTAGGATAACCTCTAATAAGTGGCAACACATTTGTTTAAACAGACATAAATATATTGTTGGGAAATGTATGCCTGCTTTTTTTCATTTTAATGATTTTAAATTTTTCCTTTTTCTGAACATCAAAAATATGTACATCGATTCATTTAATCTTTCATTTGTTAAATGTTTCTAGAGTACCTACTATATGCCAGGAACACTGATGTGCTTGAAATACATTGGATCACTGCCTTTGTGAGCTTATAGTCTAGCAGGTAGAGGTAAAGAGTAAATAGTAGACATCATAAATAAGTGAATTATTTTGAATATTAAAATGTATTAAATTCCATAGAAAAAGGAAAGAGGGGGAGGATAATGGGAATCAGGGGATATGAGGTGCTGATTACAATTTTTTTTAAAATTCCAGAATACTATGGGGTATAGAGGCCTCATGGAGAAGGCAACAAACAATGTTTGAAAAAAGCAAATGTTGAGATGGGGCCTCAGCCATGCAAATACCCAAGTAGAAAGAATTCCAGGTGGAGAGAACAACTGGGGTAGGATTTTGCTAGTGTGCTCAAGAACAGCGAGGAGCCCAGAGTGTCTGGAATGCAGTGAACAAAGAGAAGAGAGATGGGAGGTGATGGTTCAGAGAAAGACAAGGGGTCAGATCACATAAAGCCTTGGTGGCATTTGTGCTTTTATTCTCTGTGTAATGAGAAACGTTTGCAGAGTTTGGGGTAGAGAAGTTAAATAATCCTTATGATTGAAAAGGATCACTCTAGCTGTCATGTTGAAACAGACTATAGGGACTCCAAAGGAAAAAAGCAGGGAGTCCAGTTAGGAAATTATTTCAGGTGAGAGATGATGGTGACTTGGAAGACAGTGTTATTTATCCCAATTCATGGGGATGAAAACGGTATTCAGTATGTACATTGTCTACCAACAGTCTGACCTTCAATTGATATTAACGTCTTGAGAGAATTTGGATACTCTATGTGTTAAATTCCTGGCCACCTGCAAGAAAGGACCTAGATCACTCTGAAAACTATAGCGGGCCACTGGCTGTCTAGCAGAGCTAGGGAGGAGCTCTTGTAACAGCATTTTGGTTTGAGACCCATTATTCTAATATTATGATGGTGAGAGATAGGAATAGTCCTGTTGTACTTCAGCAAGTAATTTCTAAAGTACTAAAAATGTGTACTTTAAGCAAGACGTTATCTTTCCTCATTGTTTAGTTTCAAGTGATTCTTTTTAATATTAATATTTCATAATTATGAAATACCTTCTGTAACCATAGAATGTTAAGAAAACACATGAGATACAAAGAAAGAAAATTGCCTATTTTCCGGCCCAGCACTTGTCACCATTAACATTAATGTTGATAAATTTACTTTTCTTTTTTTTCTATAACTATCTCTCTGTGTTTATAAAACTGCAAAAAAATGATATAAATAATTTTAAGTCCATTATTTTAATATTATTAATATATTGTGAACATAATACCATTTTCAATGTATATCCTTAATAAAAACCAATTTATCATATAAATAAAATTTTTCATTTGCCTATATCATAATTTATTTAACCATCCCAAGGTTGTTGGAAATTAAGGTTACAATTTCTATTAACATAAATATACTTTAAATGCCCATATTTGTTCAAAAGTCTGCATATTTTCTTAGGAAATAACATTGAATGGCTGGACAAAGGGTACAAGAAACTCATTATTTAGGCAATTTCATTTTGCAGAGAACAGTGGTACAGCCATAATTTGCATAGAATCCAATTTGCATGATTCTTGGGCATCTTGGACTTTGCAATTGAAGTATTAAGTCAATGGTTAAGCCTATTAGGAACCATACTGTTGAGTTATACTGAACATACTACAGATTACCCAAGTTTTAGAGTTTTGCATAAGGACCCTGATTGTGTACCTGTTTACACCCACCCACTCACCCTGTAGCCTGCACATGGCACAGACTAACATTTCAGAAATAATGGCAGCCTTAAGTACTCCAGTGGCCACACAGGTCACTGGGCATGAGGACTTTTGCTCAAAAGCGGGTAACTTCTTATTCTAGTGGCTCTGATTTCTTATGACTCAGTCCATTTTTGGATTTCTCTCTTTTTTTAATTTCTACTTCTTTTTCTTCTGTCTCTGTACAGCCATACATTTTTTTTCTATAGTACTACCATATTTAATTTATTATTATTCTGTATTTCTTGATATCATATTATGTAATATTATTGGAGAGAAAACAAATTAGATCAATTAGTCATCATTCAATATGGTATGATCCTACTGGGCAGATATCTTGAGATAATCTCCTAGGGTATTGGGTTTTTATAAGTTTTGCTAAAACACTGATCTTTAAAATATGGCAGTGTAGCAGAGTCACAGAACTTCAAACTGAATAGAAAGAACCTCTTCTTAGAATGGAACTGAGGGCACAGCCAACACATGAACTTTCACAAACTGTTTTTTGTTATAAATATTTTAATCACTTTTAATGTATTATCCTCTGAAATGTGCTAGTTGTGCCTGTTACTGCTCACTGTATATTAATGCTATCTCTTTTTATTTTCTTTGAAATTACTTAGAAACATGTCTAAGACACTTCAGTTTGAGGGTAAATTTTTGGATATTGGAAGTTTATATATTATTGATTATATAGACCTTCTTCCACAATTTCTTATTCTGAATATTATTCTTGGTCGTCTTCTTGACTATACACAGGAGCCTCAGCTTTTGAGTTGAGTTACATTCTTTGTGAGATGGCTGAAGATAGCATTTATGCTTTCCTCCTGTCAACTTCTCCAACTCAGTGTGTCTCTATATTCATTTTCAGTATTTTTTTTTGTTCATGACATATGAGAATAGTAGTCTCTTCTCCAATGTGAAGCCTCTTCATGAACTTCGTCTTCAATCATTCCTCTTTTGAGATCATATTATTTCAATAGTTAACATCATTTCTTTTTTGCTAAACTTTTTTTTCCCCACAATCCACCATTCTTGTCTACTATCAAACATGAACAACTGGATTCAGCTGTCCTCTGTAGCTGGTGTCTTTCTACTGTTGCTATATTTATTTTTTCCCTGAAGCAATGTACATTGATGTTACATTTTATAAAAAGAACTTTAGCTACTATGTTGTATATTTTGTGGTAATTTCTATTTTCTTCAAAATGCATAGTCTGAAAGCTGGCACTCATTTTGCTGGTTGTTATATAGCTCACTCAGGTTATCATTGTTAATAGTAGCTATTTCTGCATTTTTTCCCTCACACTAAAGGCAGATGATGAGAACCATTCTTTTAAGAACATGCCTTTGGTTACTCCCTGAGGTGCTGCAGTTGATTATCATGACAGGAGACTGATGCTGGTGGCGTTGTTCCTGTCTTTTCATCTCAATTATTTTTGAACAATAAGGAAGGAACGATATTCTTCTGAACGGTTTTGACTATGGCAAAGAGTTAAGGGTGATATGTTACCATTATTATTACTGTGAGCAATAATAAATGCTATCACAAAAAACTACATTGCTAATAATACCTGTTTCAATAGACTTGTTCTAATGTATTTGCAAGTCCTTATAAACTTCAATGGAGTCAACTTCACAGCATCTTATAAAGAAAACTTTCCATTAAATAGAATTACTTCACTGAGTTTAATCTTTAACATTCCATTCTCTGACTACATACACTTAACAACCCTTAGTCTTCTAATCTCTTAGTTTCACTGCACTGACTCTGAGACTTCCCCTCCTTGGATTATGCTTTTTTTTCCCCAAGTCCTGGCTTTATGCTCTTTGTATTAATCTGAGACTCTACGTGAATATTTCCACCATTTGCTATTAGTTACTCCAACCTCCCCAGTCTTGTTCTAACACTATCCTTCCAAGTCTACCTTCATAGTGAATGATCCTATTCATCTCTGGTCTCTGCTGAGAAATCCAGGTTTAGGTTAGTGGTTTAGGGCAGGGAAGTGTTCTAGTTGTCTAATGCTGGATAACAAGTTACCTAAAACTTATGGTATGAAATACCATTTATTATGCTCATGAACTCCGAGTGTCAGAGATTCGGACAGGACATAGCTGGGATGATGTGTGTTTACTCCACAGACTCCACTGGGGTCTCATCTGGCTCTTCTGGAAGATTCCATGGTTGGTGACAGTAACCATCTGGAGGCTCATTCACTCACATGTTCAATGATAGAGGAAAGAAACATAAATTTATTTAGTGGTTAGTATGTGTTAAGATTTGTGCTAGGTAACTCATATAATTATCTTGTTTGATTCTTAAAATAAATGATTCATCCTCAACTTATAGATGAGAAATCTCAAAGAGTTGCTTCCAAGATAACTTCTATGAAACTGCCAATTGCTCCCTCTGCTCTTCCTTGTCCAACTGCTCTTCCAATCACCAATGTCACTTCACTTCATGAATTATACCCTCTTCTAAATCTTTAGGCTTTTTTCAGGATTGATTTCTCCCCTTATCTTCTCTTTCCTCACCATCTTCAGTTCATTCTCTCTAATGCTTCTCCTTTGAGAACCCACAAAAACTTCCATTATAGCAGTTATATTATTTCCAATTGTTCTTGTACAAATTTATTCCACTAAGTTGTAGACACATTGAGGCCAGAGATCGTATCCTGCCAAGTGGTTTTTGCTCAATCCTGTCTGTTGAATGAATCATAATGAATATAATATTTATGATTCTTTTTAACATATGACATCTAAAAAATCTTAACCATTCTGGTTTCAAACACCTATACTCACATGCACCATGCATAAAGCTTTAGCACTAATATGATGTGGTGATATTAACATACTTTGTAGGAAACCTGGCAACAATATATATAAAGCCTTTTGGATTTGAAATGTTAACAAAAACTGAACATCAGTGTTTTTGGTAGCATCAAAATGTAAGCAGAAACCTTTGAACTTAAGTTTGTTTAAACTATTGGGAGTAATTTGTAAATACTATGGCTAT
>CM052443.1:32980345-33015224 GCA_028533085.1 Varecia variegata
TCTTAGGGGAAGCTTTAAGAGTTAGGTATTTCCTATGGGCTTTCATGATACCCTATACTATCTATATAAAGACCCAATACCTCATCCTATATTTTAATTGCTCATTTGTTTTCCTATATCCCTAATGGATTACAAGCTTTAGGAAGAAAGATACCATAACTGTTTTATTTTTTCATATTTGTGTATCAAGACTCTGAATTATAACAAGCGTACAAAGGATATGCAATCAATATTTGTTGAATGAAAATTCAAACGATTGAAAAAAATAAATAAGTTAACCCTATATTTGTTCCTGTGTTCTCACAACGTGTTTAGTTAAGCAGATACAATAATGTTTCTTTTAATTACTGGAACTATTTATGTCAAAACTCCCTTTCATATAGATGTTGAAATTCCTTCACCAAAAATATGCATCTAACTCTAGTAATAGTGATGTGTGACTTTAGGCTGTGGCATGGAACAAAACAGTTGCTGAGATATAAAACTTAAAATTGGAATTGTTTCTTATCTCTTTAGGTAGCAATCCAAGTATATCATTTTCGAAAGCCTTATAATTGGTAAACATTGTTTAAAGATAAAATTAGCTACTTAATTTGGCTTAGTAGCTCTTCTAAGGTGGCTGTGATGATAATGAGACAGACAGACCTCAATTTATGAGCAATCTAGGCAGAATAGCTTACTCAACCTGCAAATTGCTTGCAAAATAAGTGAAAATACTGTATTAAAATGTTTCTGGGGTCACATTAAAAATGATTGAGTGGTTTGAAAAAATTGTTGGCCTTGTCGTTTGTTGCAGGAAAGAAAAGTCAGATAAACAGTTTGGTATTTTGCAAGTGTTTCTTAACATTTGCAAGTGTTTGGTGTTTGCAAGTGTCTACATGACTAGAGGCCAGATCCCAGAAGAAGATGTAAAATATCATGAAAGATGGAATAATACAATCTTTATACTCTCATAGTATATTTTAACTATCATCTCAAAAGTGTTTCTATGCCAGTAGATGATAGTTAATCATATTTATATTAATTCTGTCTTCAGAGAGTAACAAATTCAGAACAGTGTGAGCCATGAGTGAGAATGAAAGAATAAGAGAAGAAATCTCTATCCTTAGAGAATTTGTAATCTAGTTAGTAGAGAACAAAACAAGAGTGTGAGAAAAGGAATAGCCAAGGAAGGGTAGGGCATGACTAGGAGCCAAATAATGTGGCCCAGACACAGAAGCTGGATTCAGAATACTGGATGTGAGTGGAGAGAATGAGAACACTGAGGACTGGAATGCTCAGAAAGACCTTTCTGCTAGATCTCTCTGCTCAGATAAAAAACCATGGAGCCAATGGTTTGTGACCTGGGCAACTGTTCACTGGGAACGCAAATGAGTCAGTTAGCTTACTTTGCATACACCAAACAACCAGAAGCTCATAAAAAACTTTCAGGCATTACTGACCTTGATTAGAATTCAGGCTGGAGCCAAGGAAAGAAAAAGTGGTGTTTCTGTGTTCCAATTCCCTATTCCACTCATTCTCTCCAGATCATGGTTGTGAGGAAAGCTTTGCTTAACCACAGCGTGCTGGAAATAGATGCAGCCTTTTAGGTATGTGATAGCAACAACCATAAATAAGTGCAAACACACATATACCTGCAAGCAAATAAAGGAGCACAGATGGTACAAGAAAGTCTTTCTATAGGTCCTGAGCCAGACCCCATTACTCTCTGTTTCATGTAATGTCCCTGTGCAGTAACTGTGGACCATCACACTGCACAGATGGGAGAGAGAGTTAGAGGGCTATTGAACATGTGAATTTTCCCAGTGTGTCACAATTACAGAAACATCTGTGCTAAATATTTTCAAGCTGATCCACTATAAAAATTGGCAATGTTCAATAGCACTCAATGTCTTCCCTTTCCCTAGTGGGAAAGCAATCTAATGATTGCATTTGGGACTACAGCATAAGGCATGTACCTATGCAGATTGCTTGCTGTTTAAAGGGGCCTAATTTGCATTATGCTGTTTGTAATGTTCTTCCTTTATCCCTCCTCCTTCCTTTTTCGCTTGCTAATGTAAACTGAAAGGGAAATCAAACCATTTGCTGCATTTGTCAATGAAATGTTTCCCAGGGCTCAGTTAATGGAATGGCCTGGGCAGGGGCAAGGAAAAGGAGAGCAATGAGGTCTCTTGATAGTAATTGTCGACTGTGCTGCCTGTTAGTTCTGATTATAATGAAAGGGGTGATTGGCCACATTCACATTTGCTCATCAACATGCCACTCCATCCTAGGAATTTACTAAGGAAATTAAAGTTCACAGTTTTTTTATTTGTGTGACTTTTACCTTCAAGAAGCTTGCAATCTTAGGCAGTGCTTTGTAAACTTTACTGTACATATAAATTGCCTGGAATTCTTGCAGAATGATGATTCTGATGTGGTAGGTTTGGGATGGGACCCAAGATTCTGCATTTCTAACAAGCTCCCAGGTGGTGCCCATGCTGTTGGCTTAAGGCCTACACTTTGCATGGTAAAGTTCTGGACTTTGAGAATGCAAGGCAAAAATATAATAGGAAATGCATCATTTTCTCTTTTCACTGGCCAGAAATTTCAAATGTTCCGTTAAAATAATTAACTGAGAGGCCATAATGCTGAAGTGGCTTCCGTGCCCTGGGTTCTAAATAAGCAAACCAAAACCCAACTCAGTATAAACAGTAAAACTAAACTTCAGCTCAGCCAATCAGAAATTGCCAACTAATCTCTAACTAGAGATAAGGTAAGAAAAAAACAATGGCATGTGTCAGAGATGGTGAAAGGCCAACTTTAGCAGAATCTCTAGGCTGTAATAATAGAGAAAGGTCAACTGGGCAGGATTTGGAGATGAATTGGAAAGTATAAATTTGTGTAAGATTTCAGTTTTCTGATAGAGTTTCTAGGGATACGGTGGTAGGATTTTAAAAATATAATGAAGTTAGGAGAATGGATGGATCATAGATAACAGCAATGAAATGCCCAGTATAACTGTGGAACTAGAACTTGGAAGAGACTCATCTAGATAAAAAGCTGAAGTTCACACTAGATCAAAAGAAGACCTGGACATTTTGGGGGATGATATACCAAAGTGTGTATAAGTTAGCGTGAGATAGGGCAGTTAAGTGAAAGAAATAAAAGGCTCTACTGATGAGACATAAAACAAAAACAAAACAAAATAAAACCTTTATAGGTAGGAGAATATTAGAAAAGCACAAGGTAAGCGAAAGCAGGTGATCAGAGGTTTAAGGATTAGTGACAGGTAGAGGCAGTGGGATATTCAGATACAGGTTAACCATTTAGTTGATAGGACATATCAGGGGGCACATCTTAAAAAGCTGTATGTGCACAGCATGGGATTGCTACTTAGAAAGTGTATTTAATTCAAAGTAGCTTCGATAGCTGTTGAAGGTTTCAAAGTGTCTACCTTTATTTCCCAAACCACCCTTTGTGCTGCATTGTCACTTATTACAGAGAGAGAATATTCATGTTGTTGGATATTATGCAAAATTTATTCTTTGCTTTTTTTGAGTAACATAATTTACCTGGATCTTCTGAGATATTTATGTTCCTAAATAGAGAAAATACAGTATGTTCATTTATCTCTTATCTCCCTCATTAATTCAATTCTCTCTCTCTCTCTCTCCCATTCTCTCTCTTTGTCTCCCCTCATGTCACCCCCCTGTTGTCATTAAGTATAAGATACTATTTAAAAAGAAGGGAACTGCACAATAGCAAACTGTATAAAATTCTATCCTGGCAATGTAACATGACTAAATACTAATTTCACCATAAAAATAAAGGTTTAAAATGTCTATATTGCATTGAATAACCTCATACCAATTACTCTCTAAAGAAAGATCCACTTAATATGAAGAACGGCAGCCAGTTAAGAAGCACTTCCTCTGCAGGCTACACACAATGCTAGCTATTAATAAAGCTAATCTCATTTCATATTGCAATGGCTTAGCTAAGTAGATACTTTTAGCCCCATTTTACAGTTGGGAAAACAAAGTATCATGAAGCTTGAGTAGGGCAGCTATTAAGTTGAAGGACCAAGACTCAAATGAAATCTTTCTCATGACATATCCCCAATTCTTTTCACTGTATTATAACATAGACCTTTCATTTTATAGCAACCAGAATAGAAGAATTCTGTGCCCTACTGATGATTCTGAAAGACAAAATAATGTTTCCTTTAACAATAATAGACTGGAAAAGGGGCAAGTCGGGCTACTGCCACTGGTCCACAACACAGGTCTGCATGAAACCTAAACCAGAGTGTAAATGGGCAGTGTAGCATCACTACTCTGATGCAAATTCTATGACTCTTCTATTTGAAAATAAAGAAGATAATGAGAAGCACCTAATGCAGAGCAATTTAATGAAAATTTTCAGCAAGATCCCTAAAGGCATAAGTACTACAAGGTAGGCAGAAAAAAAAAATCCCTGTTCTGGAACAATTACAACCACTAAAATGAAATATTACACCTACAATTAGAAAGAATCTCACAAAAGGTTACCTACTTTTTTGTCAAATCTTCCCAAGGAATAGAGAATGTTTTGATCCAACAGGCTACATTGGAGTAATGCTAATTTCATTCATTTTTTTCTTTTGGTTTAAAATAGACTCAGTATTGTTTTTATATGCATATAAAATATTTGTTTATATATATATGTATATAATGAAGTAGAGTATGTTGAAATGTAGTGTTCCTAGTTGAGGTCTAATCTTGAGAAAATGCACGTAAAAGAATTTTGAAACTGGAATCTCTTGTACAGATAAAAGTCTTTGCATGTATGTTTTATTGTTCACCTATGGCATGCCTCCATTATTATTACCTCTGTAACCTTCAAGTTTTAAAAATGAGTATGAAGAACCAATTTCATCAACATTACAAGTCGGTGAAGGTGAAAAGAGGAGCAGTTGAAATCAGAAAACAAAGTTCTAGAATTTCAGATCTTGGAGGCAAATTATGACTTCTCAGTTTTTTTGCAGTGGAGGTGTCAAAGGAAGCCAGAGCCAGACAGTGGTTAAAGTAGGAAAAATAGATTTTATTCAGGAACTACTGCAATAGGGGAAGACACGTCAGTATAGACTGAGCTAAATATCTAGTACAGCAAGGAAATATAAAAATCTGTAGCCAAGGAGTAGGCTGGTAGGTCAGTGGCTGGAAAATTACTATGAGGAGACATCAACAGCAGCAGGATTCTGGCTAAACCAAGTTAACAGGATTCTGGCTGAAGGCAAGCAAAGACGATCAGATATCAAAGGACATGAGACATCAAGAGTGGAGGAGTTTTTAATAAACCCAACTTAGTAAGACTTTTGCTAAAATGGGGCAATGCAAAGACTGACATGGAAGCCTAAAGTCAAGACATGGTTGAGAAAAGTGCTCAGAGGGGCCTGACTAAAGTTGGGCAAGGAGAGGATCTTTGTCGGAGGTAAAAAATGTTAGAGTTGAGCAGCTCAAGGAAACCTGAAACCTGCAGGTAGGAAAAATCAGCATGATGGCTAATGCAGTAAACAGATGACAAGGAAGAGGTTAGAAAAAACAGTGACCAACACAATTGGATGGCTAGACAAACTTTAAGAGATGAATAAATAATGGCAACCAAAATTGAGTTTGAGTGTATAACCACTCATTTAAAAATAGCAGACATGTAGTATTATTTAAATCCATCCTATTGGAAAACAATGAGGGACTATGAAAAAAATTAGATTTTAGAATCTAATAGATCTGTCTTTTAATGTCTGGTGCACTTACTTTAGTGAATTTGAACATCACAAACACTGACCTTCAATTTTCTTGTTCAGAAATTGCTAGGAAAAATGTACCTAGCATAGTACTTGTAACATTATGTATATTCAGTAAAGGCCAATTCCTGTCCTCTCCCAACCCCAGCATTACTCATAAACATACAATAAGTATGTTATAAATATGATTTTTTCCAGTTCATTCTAAATGAATTGCTTACTACTTTCTTTTGTGAGCAATTATATATTAATACATTCCATAGTGCAATATTGAGCCTTTCTTTAAATTTTCTAGAATTGATCTAAGAATCAAATTATAATTTTTAAATTTATGCCAAGTACATTTTACATTTTTTTTTTATTGTAGCTTATGATGAGGGTACAAAAGTTCAGGTTATGTATATTGCCCATGCCCACCCGCCTACATTTTACATTTTAAATTCAATCTGTCAAGTGAATTTCTAGGTTATAGGTTGGACTTTACCATCTAAAATTTTAGACACCTATCCTCTTTTTCATATTTTTCCACTATAAGTTTCCAAAAAGTTCTATGCCCTCCTTAGAAAATATTTAGATGAATATTATTATATATACATATATATATCTACTAAGACTTCACTATGTACAAGGAACTGTAATTGACACAGTTCAAAAATCAAAATTAAATAAGAACAAACCTTTGGCTCAAAGAACATTCTCACATTGCTTAACTCTGTAAGAAACAAAGAGAGGTCCTATCTCCTCTACCTTCATAAGAATATTTTCAAGAGAAGTTTACTCAGTAAATGTAGAGGAAACAACTTCCTTTATACCTCTTCTACTTGATTATATGTTATCTCACCGCAGTAGCCTGTTTTGGAAATATACTTTGAAAGTCCAAGTATTCTTACTCCCATCTAGAATTAAAGATAATTCTGGTTGAAGAAAAACTAGAGTTACTTTTTTATACGCTTGAGGATGAGGCAAAAATATTATATAGAAGAGATAGTACAATGCCACAAGCTCTAGTAATTTCAAATGTTAAAATATCTTTAGCAGGGTTTGAATCCTACTTGATTTAGGCCAGATCTGGGGTATAGTGTTTTTTTTTGTTTGTTTTTTTTTTTAGACAGAGTCTCTCTCTGTTGCCCAGGCTAGAGTGATGTCAGCCCAGCTCACAGCAACCTCAAACTCCTGGGCTCAAGCGATCCTCCTGCCTCAGCCTCCCGAGTAGCTGGGACTACACGTATGTGCCAGCATGCTGGGCTAATTTTTTTCTATATAGATTTTTAGCTGTCCAAATCATTTCTTTCTATTTTTAGCAGAGACGAGGTCTCGCCCTTGTTCAGGCTGGTCTTGAACTCCTGACCTCGAGCGATCCTCCTGCCTTGGCCTCCCAGAGTGCTAGGATTACAGGTGTGAGCCACCGTGCCCAGCCAGTGGGTTTTGCATTAGAGAGATGGCAGATGACTTATTCTCTCCCTTTTGAGAAACTAGATAGAGGTTTCTTGCTGAATTTAAAGGGAAATTAATAATTGACACACTATTTCAAGTCTGTGGGGAGGGGGAGCTGTTTTGTTGACAAATCAACTCGTTAATCCTCTTAATGTTCCTTGGTCTTCTTGGAAATTTTGCCTAATTGTTAAGCTCTTTAAAAGTACTGCAGTAATAAAATGGCATATAGTATCTTTGATGGAAACCTGACTAGGACCGAAGGAAAGAGGACTTTAACCTTCCTACCTAACAATTTGCTATTTGACTCTCTTAAAAGCCATGGCCAAGTCCAAGTTAATGCTAATTTTTTTTATCTAATGCATTAATATTCCAATGAGGATAATGAATCAGTTAAGTGTTTGTATGCATGTGAATTTATATGGTTAAAAGACATGATTATATCTAAGTTTTAGGATTGATATGCCTATAGCATTATGGGAATCTTTCTGCATAAACAAATGTTTATGAAAGAGAAAGAAGAATAATTAATTTATTTCCAAGCCAGTTCACCAATCCCTGGTGAACAGCCATCTTCTAATACCTGTCTCCAAGTGTTTTCTTTCTTTTTTTTTTTTTTTTTTTTACCAACTGTAGCAAGCAACTGCCAACTTGTCAAACGATGCAGCTTTGCTTCCCCATGGCAACAGATCCCTACCCTGAGTGACAGGGTTTCCATATTGACAACTGGAAAATGTTCCAAATAACTCCAAGAAGCACCTGGAGTTTAATTTTATATCTTAACATCCAGAAGGAGTCTTTTTTTAAATTATTTCTCACATGTTAAAATGAGGTTATTTATATACCTCACAACTGATGGTGTGATGACAGCCAAGCTAAGCAGAGAGTGTTTGAAAGATTCAATAAACGTAGCTTCCCTGGAAATGATGTACTAATGTCTTTCAAAAGATTTGAATGACCTGCCTAAAATAGCTAGAAATTTTAAGGCACACTTGTATTTAAAATAATAACATAACAGAACCTAGTCACCTTAAGAACAACAACAAAAAGGTAAGAATGGAATAATTTGCCATGAAAGACATCAAGCTTTCCATATCAAAGTTTAAGTAAATGCTAGAGAACAAGTAAAGAATACATAAGCATTTTTACTGCAGAATAGTTATCTTTTAACTAAAGAGGGAGAACCCTATTTTTTTCTCCCTAATGGCAACTCTTTGTCACTAAAAATAGCACGCTGAAAACTGACAAAGTGGAGTGTTTTTGAATAAGTCTGAATTATTGATAGTGACCTGAATAGGAGCAATGAACATTATTCAAAACCATGCATATTGGCAATCCCTGCCAGGGATATGGTAATCTCTCAGTTGCCTAATTGGTGTGTGTGTATATGCGTTTGTATTTGTGTGTGTAGCCGTGTGTAAGTACACAATTTTATTTCAAAGATATGATTTCTCTTGCTTTAGCACACAAATTAGAGTCATATTTTCTATCTAGTGACAAAGATTTCTCTTTGGATTCTGCATTAAATTTTTCTAAAACTAGAAATTAACAACCCTGCAATAAATTTTTATAAAATAAGATATTAATATCCTTTCTACATATAATTCCTATGTACAGCACAAATTTTCTTTCTCTTCCATTTGGTTTTGAAAAAAATTAAAAAATATGATTTGGCCATATCATAACCTTTAATTACTTTTCTTATTTACAATAGCAAAGTCTTTATGACCATGATTGTATATTGTTCTCAGTTTGACAGACCAAAGGTTAAACTCAAGGTGTTTTTGATTACTTGACACTTGCTAAAGACCTCATTGAAAGGTTCAACAAAATATAGTGACCTCTCATCTCTTCCCAAAATGAGTGCTTATCCCTTGCCTTCCTTTTTCTTGACTGAACTATGACTTCCCATCATGGGGATCTGCTGGCTGCACGCAGTGGACATACTGTTGAGCTGCTGCCTTCCCACATTTCAGTCTGGGGGCCAGGACAGATGTTTGAAATCCCAAAGGAAAGAATGCAGGAAAATGCTTCAACTCGTTTTTCCAGCTAGCTCTTCTTGTGCCAAAGACAAATCAAAACTTAATTTTCCTAATTATTATGAGATATTACTGAATTGTGATTTTCCTTTAATCAATCTTAATATCTTAGTAATATTATTTCATGGTAGCAGATAGTCAATTTCACCTTGTTTTTCTTTTATTAGTATCAAGGGCAGGTGTGGGATGCAGATCGTGGTGCAGCTGGCGGGGCATCGAGTCTTGGCATACCTTTTGCAAAGAGGGAATGATTCAGTGATGGAGTGCTTCCACTTCTTTGAGGCCAATGGACTCAAAAAGAAGTTCAACAGAGAAAGAAGGCTCCAGAGAAAGAGATCTGGTCTGTGTCTGGCAGTTGGGATCCTTTTCCATAACACCAAAGATGTTGCCAGGCCTGGGCGGGGAAAACTGTTCTTCAAGAAACCCTTAGAGTGAAACATGAAGTTCTTGTGACTGAAGGAACTAATAATGGAAGATAAATTCTAGGAAACAAAGCTTAAATCTGACCTTGGTGATTTAATAGGAATCATATCTAAGGGCTGGGAAAAATGAGAAAAAAACCTTTTCAAAAATATATAAATAGAAAAGACCTACCTCATCAAGACAGCTAACTAGAGGTGGCCAGCACTCGCCTCCTCCACAAAGAAAAAACAAAACAGAAAATAGATAACCTCAAATTAAATAGAATGTCTAGGGGAGAGCACCGAAATTCAGCAAAGATGTGACAGAGACCCACTGAGGCACAGAGACTCAATTTGGCCGTGTAGAAAGAGAAGGGAAGCACTGAGTCAGGATCAGCCCCGAGCCAAGAGGGACTCTCCACTATAGAGAAAATGTGAGCGGGAGATTCCCAGCAATCCACTTTCTCATCATGGATGTCTGCAATCCTAGCTGCAGGAGAGCTCCATAGCCCTTACAGGCCCTAAGTCCAGTACAGGGAGCTACCTACAGTCTACACAACTGCATTAATCCAGAAAGGAAATTCACACTGGGTTCCCGCACCCACCAGGACCCAGGCTGCCACAGCACATCACCATTTTAAGAGCAGAGCCACCACCATACTATATGCTGCCGTGGGGACAACAGCCCCAGCATCTCCACATCCCCACGTCCCTGCTGACATCCCACCACATTCACCGGGAAGGCTGCAGCATGACCACACCAGCGGGACCCAGCAGGACAAATGTGACCCCAACACCTGAGCCCATGCAGTGTCCTACACCCCGAGGCATAGGCAGTACAGAACAGCAAGACATTTTCCCCTAGGACAAAGGGACCTAATGTAATCACACCCCGGGACCTGAAAGCCACCTACCCAGGGCCTGCTGCCATCACCACGGGCCATCTCACTCCTAGAAAAAAATACAAAAGATCAACAAAATGGAAAGTTGGTTTTTTAAAAGATACAATCAGCAAATCATGTGCTAAGCAAATAAGATAAGACCTAAATAAATCAGAAACAAAAAGGAGACATTATCACTGATACCACAGAAATAAAACAGATCATTCGAAACTATTTTGAACAGCTATATGCCAAAAGATCAGAAAACATAGAGGAAATGGATAAATTCATGGGCATATACAGCCTACCAAGATTGAACCAGGAAGAAATAGAAAATGTGGACAGACCAATAATGAGTAATGAGATTGAAGCAGTAATACAAAGTTTCTTAAGAAAGAAAAGTCCAGGACCAGATTGCTTCACTTATGAATTGTACCAAACATTTAAAGAAGAATTAACACCAATACTTCTTAAACTAGTCCAATAAATTGAAGAGGAGAGGATTCTTCCTAACTCATTCTACAAGGCCAACATTACCCTGATACCAAAACTGGACAAGAACACAACAACAACAAAAAGAATACTATAGGCCAATATCCCTGATAAATATAACTGCAAAAATTTTCAGTAAAATACTAGCAAAGTGAATCCAAAAGCACATAAAAAAGATTGTGCATGATAATTAAATGGTATTCATCCCAGCAGTGCAAGAATGACTCAAGATATAAAAATCAATAAATGTGACATCATATCAACAGAATGAAGAACAAATGCCATATGATCATCTCAATAGATGCAGAGAAAGCATTTGATAGAATTCAACATCTATTCAAAAACTCTCAAGAAATTAGGTACATAAAGGATGTGCCTCAACACAATAAAGGCAATATATGACAAACCCACAGCTAACATCAAACTGAATGAGGATAAGCTGAAAGCTTTCCCTCTAAAAACTGAATCAAGATTAAACTTTTAATCAAATCCCATTTATTTATTTTTGTTGTTGCTGTGACTGCCTTTGGGCTCTTCTTCATAAATTTTTTGCCTAGCCCAATATCTATAAAGAGCATTTCCAACATTTTCTCCTGGAATTCTTATAGTTTCATGCCTTAGGTTTAAGTCTGTTATCCACTGTGAATTAATTTGTGTGAGTGCTGAGAGATGCTGATCATCCTGTGTCAATTTTTACATTAAAATTGAAAAATATAGTCATCCTTTATGACTATGAGTTATCTCACTGTCTTCAAGACAATATATTCCAAATATTGACTGGAAATGGTTATATTTGTATCTATTACATAATAGATACAATTAAGAAAGTTTTTTATTTATAAAATTTCATTATTGGCAGATCCTTCAGAGTCTATTGAAGTTGTTTACTTATATCACTCAATCTTATAGCATTCTTTGTGGGGAAAGAAAAAACTTATTCCCAAAATCAAAAAATGTAGCAAACTCTGCAGTGTCTTACTTTTGGAGAATCCATGTGAACATAAGAATACTGAAAGTTTTTAAGAGTCCTACAGTAAAGAGATTTGTATAACCTGGCCTAATTCATCATTTACCAAATAATGTGGTTACAATTTTTCATAACACACATTGATGTGGCTGATACACATGTTCTGATAACCCAATTTGGGAAAGACTAGTATATGGAACATGACTAGGAGAAGTAACTCAGAATAAAAGGAGAGTTGTATAAAAAGGACAATGGTGGTTGATACTCAGAAGTGCGATTGTTGAATTGTATGAAGAGATATCTGCACCCTCATGTTCATTGCAGTATTACTCACAATAGCCAAGATGTGGAAACAACCTATGTGTCTGTCAACTGATGAATGAATACAGAAAATGTATTATACATACACAGTGGAATATTAATCAGCCTTAAAAATGAAGAAAATTCTGCCATTTGCAACACGTGGGTGAACCTGGAGGACATTATGCTAAGTGAAATAAATCAGACACAGAAAGACAAACACTGAATGATCTCATTTATCTTTGGAATCTAAAAAAGTTGAACTCATTGAACTGAATACAATAGTGATTGCCAGGGCTGAAGCATGAGGGAAATGAGGTGATATTTGGTCAAAGGATACAAACTTTAAGTTATAAGATGAGCAAGTTCTAGGGATCCAATGTACAGCATTAATTTGATCATGATAAACATTATACATTGTATATATATATATGTGTATATATATATATATATCAAATTACCACATTTCATGCCTTGAAATATATTAATGCAATTTTTATTTGTCAATTAAATATTTTAAAACATAAAAAGAACAATGTGGGAGGCTGATTTGGTTTATTCTTATACTCAATAAAAGAAGTCCCAATACATAATATCTGACAAGAGGCTTTTGCTTCCACATCTGGAGGGATGGCCAAATTACTACCACATGAGGCAGTCTATCACATTACAAACCCCTTAGGCTAATGTTGAAGCCCTCCATAATATGACCAAACCCATATTTATCTATTCACACCATAGTACTAAGTGCAGGCCCTTATTTTCCTAACCCTTGCTTATGCGAAAATCTAGCACATTGTTTACAAAATCATCCCAGATCTCTCTTCTTCTTAGTAATCTAACACATATTTTGGTATTTGAATTTTCCAAGTTATTTCAACCTAATTGTTTTTATATGTTCATTCTTTTTCCTGTAAATCTCACATACAATCCCCTTTAATTTTATATAAAATGTTGAAACAGGGTTGAGGAAATATATCGCAATTTATTACTGCAGCACAATGCTAAGTGCAAAACAAATATGTACACTGCTCATGCAAACCAGGTAAATATGCTTAGAAGATAGTCTATCTATGTCATTTTAATAAGGATAACACCAGGCAGTTTTCTTTTAAATAATGTCACAAGAATTTCTTAACTCCTTGCTCAAAAAGAATCTTTGAAGCAAGAA
This sequence comes from Varecia variegata, assembly GCA_028533085.1. NCBI lineage: Eukaryota > Metazoa > Chordata > Mammalia > Primates > Lemuridae > Varecia > Varecia variegata. Next base: position 32,993,795 of record CM052443.1, read on the forward strand.
GGTAGAAAATTGTAGCTATCACAGAAATTTAACTAAAAGCAGCCGTGATGACTTGAAATGGTAAACAGTTCTCTAATCATCTTAAAACCGTCCAAATGGCATGAAAAGGAACAAAACAGATTTGTTTACATTCTTTCTTGTTTGCTTGGTAACTAAAATATCATAAAATTATTTTAATGTACTAGCCCTTCTCCCCACCACCACCTAGTCCCACACCAGCATATTATATTCCTTTCTAGTTATTTTTATTTTGCTTAGCATATGAATAGATTTTGATTGAAATGTTATATTTGATTTTATCTCTGTATTTTGATGCTCACCTTTGATTTAAGCAACAAATGCAACCAAGATTGTTATATAATTGGACCAGTTTTGAAAGGACAGTAAAATTCTTCTGGTCCTGTCTGCCTATAATCTACAGACAAAAAGAGTCTTTTATGAGCTTTAAAAATAATATTTCACTTGCAACAAATATTTTTAGGAGATAAGTTACATAAAACCATGATCTTCTGTTTCTCCCTCTAAGATGTATTTAGTGCAATGGTTAAATATAAGGACCAGGTGCAAAACACAGTGGTTGTCAACCAGGTCTTGGAGCAAAGCATTTGCCTCAGTTACCCGTATATGCACAGTGGTAGGCTTGGGGAATGGTTGTCCCAACTGGTCATATGAGGCATCCCTTCTTTAGTTGATTTTAAAGAAATTAGGGCTGCAGATAAAACATTCATCTACCTGTGCAAGATAGGTTTCCCCAGTAAAGTTTGAATTTGTGCTTTTAATAGGCCATTTTTCCTCTCAATTAACCCTACTGCTTGGGAATTATATGAGCGGTGAAAATGCAAGTCTATATCGTGCTCTGTGGCCCAATCTTGTATGTCATGTCCAGCAAAATGGGCCCTCGGTCACTGTCAATATATGGGATATCTACACATAGTACTGCGAGCTTGAGTCTAAACCTTTAATAGCTCTGGTTTAATTAGCTCACATGCAAGAAAAACCTTGCAGTAGTCTAGCAGCAGGGAGAGGTCCTATATGACTTAATCTTGCCAGTCTACAACAGAGTTGACAGTCCTTTGAATGTGTTCTACTTGATATGATATACACGGACACAATTGAGAACATGGTAAACAGCTTAAAACAGCTGTTAGGAAGTCACTATATTTTAAGGACAATCCATCCCTCTGTCCCCTTGGCTATCTCTCAGCCTACTCTTGTACTTCTATTTCTCCACTCCCCAACAGACATACTACCAGGAGAGGGGACACTCACCTGGGGGGCTTAGAATGGCAAAGGAGAGGCTATTTCCTGCCAGAGAGTGGGGAGGATCCTGGACAGTTAGAGTGGTCTTCACTGATCATACTGAACACCAGATCTACAGTCATGTGCTATCAATGGTCAGGAGAAATGTCCATACCCTATGGCATGGTGATGGGTTTCTTGTTATGGTATACTCGCAACCAAATTACTCTAACTACAGCTGCTAACACTTTATCCTCTGGGAAACGTGTATGGTATACTGCTCCCTTGAGAAAACCAAAAACCGAATCTTTTTTAACTAACCTCAGTGATGCAACTAGTGTAATCCTAATAGAGAAGACTTTCCCTTGAAGTACCCACTAAGTTTCTTTCTTTTCATCCTTATTCATTATGTTCTATTGCTACCACTACCAGCTGTTGCCTATGAAGCAAACATCTTCCTACAGTGGGCCCAAGACTATGCTGATGACTTACCAAAAAACGTCTGTTGGGAATGCAGCCTCATTCCACTCTCCAGTACTTCTGGCATCTCCCTTCCAATGACAAGATTGGAAGAATATATGACTGCTTCCCAAAATTACATGATGGTATTGAATACAAGTATGATTAGAGGTAAAATAACCCAGCAGCCTGTTAATACTGCCCTTTCTGAAAAAGGACATGGGAAGAGTCCTTCCATCAATGAAACTCACTCACTCACTCTCCACCTGGCAACACCCCAATTAAAGAACAAAATGACCTGCTACTGCAGTGGTATAACCCAAATATGGCATGGGTTTCTTTGGTTAACTCCATTTTTGGGCCAGCTTAGTAAACTTGTCCTCCTATGTTAGGAACAAAAGAATCATTCTAAAGATTCCTGCCAAATTGCAGAAGGGATATGGGATGGACACCAGGTGACTGATATTTACATACTACAATATTGTGAAGTCCTGATTGGCATGTTATAGAATGGGCACTGCATTTACCCCAAATGGAACTTCATGAATATGTGACACCAACTTATGGTTTTGGTTACCTCCTGGATGGTTAGGCAGATGTTCTTTGAGTTGTACATGAGCACAAGGCCAGATCACACACTTACAGAGCCTGCAAATCTCTCTCATTTGGAATCCTGCTGGGCCCCATCTGTTTTACATTGGTATGGTCATTTGCCCTCTATTTTCCTTCCTCAGTTGGGCATCGAACATGTTCTTTGGCATGTGGAAGGTCTAACAAATTATACAAAGAAAGCTTTGAATGATAGCTGCAAGGGAATCACTGTTAAACACAAAAGTCAGTGTCATGAGAAAGGCTGTACTTCAATACCACGTGGCTTTAGACATACTGCTGCATGAGGGGGGACTTGTGCAATCATAAAAACCAAATGCTGTGTTTATATTCCTGATGAGTCAGCCAATATCACTAAATTAATGATTGATATGAGAACCCAAATAGTCTCTCAGGGGAAACTCCCACTTTGAATAATTGGCTTCATAGTTGGCATGGGTCCTGGTGGCAGAGGCTGCTTCTTAGTTGAGGTATTATACTCATACACTGCTTACTGTCTTGTTTTTGCCTATACTGTTGCTGCAGCGTTGGCCTCCAATGAAGCCAACATATGGTGGCTAAAGCTATGCAATATTAAGCAACCTCTCTCTAGGCTTAGAGACTATCACTGAAAAGGTAAGCACATGAGATTCTAAGGGTTGGTTTTGAGGGGTAGAGCATAGGAAAACAGTCTGTTGCATGGTGAGAGTAGCACCATCTTGAAGCAAAACCACCATAATGACCAAAGTTTAACTACTGCATAGCAGGGCTTTCCTGCAGCAAGTTTAAGAAACAATGCCTGTAGCATCATAACGATGCTTATTTAACTTTTCCAGAGGTCCATGAGTTTTGCAAGAGGGTCTGAGGCATCTTCTACCAAAATTAGCTTGCTATATAAAGAATATTTTCTCAGAGTGTGGATGCAGGGATCCGCCTGAGGCATCGCTTCTCTTCATAAGTTGCTATTAAATGTTTCTTTCTGAGAAAATAATATAATAAGGACAAGTACCAAAAGCTGTCTGGGTTTAAATATCAACCACTGTGACTCAGGCAGATTATTTAACTTCTCTAAGCCTCAAGGAGGCTTCATTCATGGGAGCTATTAAAATTAGATTTTTTCCTTCAGTTTTGATAGTCTCTGAAGTAGCAGGACTCTGAAAAAATGGAGCAAGAAGGGAAAGATAATATTATTTTTTAAATAAACACCTGTATGCCAGGCAATTCTCTGAGTACTTTACAAACATCACATCAGATAATCCTTGTACAGATCTAGAAACCAATGTACAATTATTATAATGTATATTATTGTCACCCACATTTTACAGGTGAGGAAACTTGGGCACAGAAGGGTTGCTGTCAATGGCAGGGCCTGTTGTGCAGCTTAGGTGGCCTGGCTGCAGAGGGTGTGAGCCTAACCACTAGGAAACATTGCCCCTCCACAGCCAAAAAAAAAAAAAAATTGAAAAACATTGGTATAAATACATTTCTCTACAATAAGAAGATGCAAAGCCTTTAATATGCTAATATGCATTGTTGAATCTCCAAGAAATATGCATGGTAATCAGGGTTTCCCAAACAGTTTGACTATAGAACTGAAAAAAAAAATTGTTTTTCCAAAAATCTCTCATAGGAATTGTGCTCCTTGGATAAGTCTCTGGGAGAAATTTATTAATAAAAAAATAAATTAGTAAGGTAGCAGCTTACATCATATAGATTGGCTTCAATAAACAGGTGAGAAAAGAAAATAGCTGCAAATGACTTAAATTCAAATATGCTAAATGCTAATTCTAGGCAAATTATACTGAAAAAATTAAAAGTTTATTTAGATGCTTATTTATTTATTTATTTATTTATTTATTTATTTATTTATTTATTATAGCTTATTATGGGGGTACAACAGTTCTGGTTAAGTATATTGCCCATGCCCCTCCCAACCCCCCTCTGAGCCTCAAGGGTGTCCATTCCCGCGACAGTGCATATCGCACTCATCATGTAGGTATACACCCATCCTCTCTCCCACCTCCAACACCCCGATCAGATCTTCAAGCATGTCCATTCCCCTGACAGTTCACTTTGCTCTCATCATGTAGATATACACCCATCCCCTCCCCCCACCTCTTATTTTTTAATTTTTAATTTAAATTTCTTTAAATTTAGATTTTTTTAAAAGTTTAAAACAAAAATAAAATTATTTCTTTAGCCTTGATGTATGCATCTTTAAACATCTGTCTACTCAAACTTATTTAAGATTCCAGACCACTTTTTCCACTTCTGAGCACTGTTATCCACTCTGAATAATTGTTTCCCTCCCACTTAACTCCCTTTAGAATGTCAGTTGAAAGAGATATTTCTGTTGTAAACCATTATAGTTATTGTTCCTATTAGGAGATTGATCCATTAACTTTCAAAGGTGAAGCATTTCAATACTGGATAAAATATTTGCTCTTGTATAATCTCATTAAGAGATCTCTGGAGATTTCTGAATGGTATAATCTACATGAATACTGATTTAGTAATTGCAAGTACTACTAAGACTTAACCGGGAAGATAATAAGCAGCACATCCTTATAATCACAAACATGTTCATAGCACTTTAGAATTTACCGGCCGGGCGCGGTGGCTCACGCCTGTAATCCTAGCACTTGGGAGGCCGAGGCGGGCGGATTGTTTGAGCTCAGGAGTTCAAGACCAGCCTGAGCAAGAGAGAGACCCCGTCTCTACCAAAAATAGAAAGAAATTATCTGGCCAACTAAAAATATATATAGAAAAAATTAGCCGGCCATGGTGGCGCATGCCTGTAGTCCCAGCTACTCGGGAGGCTGAGGCAGTAGGATTGCTTAAGCCCAGGAGTTTGAGGTTGCTGTGAGCTAGGCTGATGCCACGGCACTCACTCTAGCCCGGGCAACAAAGTGAGACTCTGTCTCAAAAAAAAAAAAAAAAAAAAAGAATTTACAAAGTGTTTCCTCAAATTTGATCTTTAATCTTCTAGAAATAGGAGAGGGACCAATGAAATCATTTTGTAACAAAAAATGTAAGCTCCAAAAATTAAGAAAATTACAGAAATTCTTACAAATAAAAGTCATTAAAAATAGAATTTGTGTTTTATTCTAAATTTCATAAACTTAATACTGTTTCATGATTTTTTTTAAAAAATTAAATTTTATTTTAGATTGATATCCTTTTCATCTTAAGACAGGGTTACTTGTGAATATATAAATAAAATATAAAAAATATAAAAAATTAACATAAGAATAATTGTTTACATATTTTATTTCTTTATGTTTTTGTTTTAAACAGATTCGGATAAGTGGACACTGTCTAAATTTGCTATTTTAGTTTGTTGTTGGGTTTCCAGCACTTCTAGAAAGCTGTTGTACTTTTGTTTGAGTAAAAATACTTGTTTTTCCTTTGGATTCATGTATATGAATTCCTGATATAGAGCATAAATGAATGCATGAATAAATGAATTAACAAATGAATGAGTAAACAAATAAATAAAAATGTAAAAATGCAGAGACGTATTCTTGTCTTAATATCGGTAATGCATTAGGTGACCCTCTTTCTAACTGCTTCTTCCCACCCTGCCACCCATTCCACAAATGCCAATCACACACTATATAAACCATCCTCACTTGAGTTTTGTTTTTAGCTTTATGAGCTTGGCTTAATAACACAGAGTTTAGATAATTAGTATCACTAGGCTGTTCTGTTCATTCTCTTGGCATGTGTGATTTTTTGAATTTAGAGAAAAGGACATTTAATTAAGAATTTGGGACTAACCAATCCATAGTTCTTGAATAAGCTCTTGGCAAGGTGCTTAATTTTGTTGCCATGGTAAGCTGTATGATATCTACTCATTAAGTAATTGTATTTTTCACAAGATACTTGATTACTTTTTATTAGATAAAAAAGAATGGCAAGCAGTGCTTTCCATTCTTTTTTATCCCCTAGATCAATCATTGTGTCTCTCTACCATGAATACCAATGTAAATTAAAAATATGTAATGATGTTCAATATGACAAGTAGTATGAGCTATTCAGGTAACAATAAATAAATAGAATCCATGTTTAACTAGCTTGAGAATGGTAAATAGGGTTGTGTGTTTCAACTTCATTACGAAATTCTTAACATCACATTATTTAATATATAAGCCACTACCCTTCTCCCCTCATAATGAGGTTAGTCTTTTGCTAAAACATTTGGGTGGTTCAGTGTGAAGGTCCTGGCATATAACTACCCAAGTGTATATACTGTTTTCAGCACTTGGAAAAATTATAAACCTTTGGCAAGTTACTCAAGTTTTATTGGCCTCAGTTTTCTTATTTCTTAAATTGTGATAATAGGAGCACTATGATTTGAATATGCCCCCAATTTTATGTGTCAGAAACTTAATTGTCAATTTAACAGTATTAAGGGTGGGGCCTTAGGAGGTGATTGGGTCATGAAGGTAGAGCCCTCATGAATGGATTAATGTTATGTTATGGGAATGAGTTAGTTCTCATGAGTGGGTTATTATAAAAGTAAGCTAGGCTTGCTCTTGTGGTCTCTGGCTCACGAGCTCACTTCTGCCTTCTGCCATGGGATGACCCTAACCAGGTGCTGGCACCGTGCTCTTGGACTTCCCAGGCTCCAGAACTGTGATAAAAAAATTTCTTTTTTTGTAAATTTTGCAGTCTCAGGTACTCAGTTATAGCAACAGAAAATGAATCAGGACCAGATTAATACGTACTTTTTAATAAGGTATGAAGACAAATGAGCAAATGCATGCAAAATGCCATGATGGCTAGTATATAATAATTAACAAATGTCAGTTTTCATTAATATATGCCCAGCTAATTTCAATACATTATTATAAGCACTAAAAAGGGGGTCTTATGATATAATAAATATTAAAATCACATATTTATCAGTGAATCTTGGTTTCCCATTTTCTTCAAACACTCTTCCTTATGGTGTAAATATTTTTCATCAGGCAAAGATACAATGCAAATCTGAACTAGGAAATATTTCTATTAATAAAATATAGCATTACTTTATTTCTTTGACCATAACATATAGACAGTGAAGACTAGAGATGTTTACAAATGTCTCATTCTTCTTAAGTATATTAATGTATATTAATCAAAGAAACTGCAGAGAACAAAACAATTATAATAAAGTGTAATAAATTATCTGATTATGAAGTAGAAAATACATTAGGAGTATAAAAAGAAGAGTACTACATCCAGTGTGGGGAGCCTGTGTCAGGAGAATTTTAGAGAAAAATTTATATAGAAAGCAAAATTTAAGTGAGGACCTACAGAATGTGCAGAAAGGAGCTAGATAGGGAAGGTATGCTGGAGGTGGAATTGATAGGGGTGATTTTTATATTTCAGGCTGAATAAATTTACGTAAAGGCTTATAGCTAAGAGCACATGGAACCTCTGGAAAACTCAATGAATTTCAATCTTGCTGGAGTGGAGGGGTGGATGTAGGACAATATGAGAATTAAAGTGAAAAAAAAAAATGGGCTCAACCAAAGTACATATGTTCAAGAGTCCAGACCCTGCCCTAAGAGCAATGATCTAATTTGCATTTTACATAGAAAGAACCATGAAAATAGCAGAGAACACACGAAGGAATTACAAACCAGAAGCAATGAGACCAGTGAAGAGGTGGAAGCAAAAATTCAGAAAAAAAGATAATGATGGGCTGAGTGAGTAATGGGTGGATGATGGTAAGGATGGAGAGAAATAGACTTGATTACTATTTGGAATGTTGGAAAGCTAGGCGGTTATCATCTCTGTGATTCTCCCTCTATGATATCAAAAGCAGAATAGTTCCAAGGAACAACAAGGTTCAGGATGGGGCTGTGGGAATAAATGGCTGCATTGGAATGGGGCAGATAATCCCTGAAAATGATAATGTCAAGGAATTGTGGAGCAGGATATTGATGACATAGAAGTCATCCAGGATGGGAAAGGGGCCTAGCAAGAAAAGAAAGATTATCAATTAGATGCTATTTTGTGGTTTAAAATAACTGCAGATATAATTATTAAAATGCCAGTGGTTGAGAACAAAGAGAAAAGAAAGTTTTACGCCATGAGCTGCAAAGGCATGTGGAATTTTACATATGTATAGAGGACCACGTATGATTATGAGAGTATGGAGCAAAGAAGACACTTAATGTATCTTGCAATTCTGGGGGAATGAAGGGATAGAACAATGAGCCTGATCCACAAGGGTGCGATTACAATTACCTCTTATGAACTCATGGTTTGCTCTAGCATCCCTTCCCTCTCACCACCACAACCACTGTGGACAGGCTCATTCTTTGTCATGGAGGATTGAAGTTGGAGGAAGTGAAAGAACTGGATGGGAGTTTTTTGCCCAGCAAAATGGGGCTCCAGATGTCCTACTGGGACCATAGAAGGGTTTTCTCACCTTGTTATTTGCTAGCTGTCAATTTCGGTTTTCTTCTTGGTCATTGCATTTAACATTAACCTCAAGAAGACATTGTATAGCATAAATCTCATTCTCTCCCAAGACCAGCATCCCATTCTGGTTTTAGTTTGTGTTTGCTTCATTTCACATCCCACTGTATTACCTCTTCGAAGTCCTCTCTTTTTGTGCATCTATGTAACTAATTTCCTCCATTTATGCAACTGTCTTCTAACTTATTTCCTAGTTGTATTGACCTCAGGGTAGATTTTGTATGTAAGAAAGACTTTACAGACTTTTATGATTTTATTTTAAATTCAATATACTACACTTACAAATTCAAAGCTCTACTTCTTACTCATGCTATTTAGAAGCAAAAGCATCTTTAAATGGACTTTAAATACTACTTGGTCACATTTACAAAGGTATTTAAATAGCTCAAACATTTTAAACAAAATTTAGAAAAATATATATTTTAGATTTATTTTAGACATTTTGATTTTCTGATAAAAAGTCTTCTCAAATATTCAGGATTTTTATAAATTCAAGAAATTAACTTTTAATATTGTACAATTTAAGCTTATATAAATGTTCAGAATATACTGTACATAAACTTAGGAAGATTTAAACTTATAAATCACTGCTCTGAATCAATTATTCAATAGCATATTTCAAATTAGATTTACAAAGCTGTCACTCAAACAGGCCAAATTCTATTAAATCTCACATATAAAAAAAAATTGATGTTTAGATTTTTTCCCAAGATAAAAAAATTCTAATTTACTTTTCTTAAAAATATGTCTTTATTCTAACTTTCCCTAGAGCTTAAAGATGCATACACACTAAGAAATATGCACATACAACAAAAGTTACAGTAGGTCAGAAATTTTGACTGGTCATTATATCTGGATCTCAGACATATATTTAACTTCTCACCACTTGAAACTAAGTCAAATATCATCCTGAATACTTTTTTAATATTGTCTCCTCATCATATTACCAAGTGGATTCTTGCTGGCCACCCTGATTAAACAGACTAAACTTTTAAAATTGTTGTATCAGTGGTTACATAACACCATGACAAATATGATTCTATGCTCTTATACCCCTGACTTCTTATAACAAATATACAAATCACCTAACCCATCTTCCTTCTCAAGAAATATAGAAGTGTAAGATGTCTATCACCAGTGGCGATAACTGAGATTTGAGGTCAGATTTATTTGTCTTTTAAGATGTGCACAGCTTTTAAACAAATACAAAGACATTTGTGCTTGATAAGATAATAATATATAAAATACCTTTCTGACTACTGTTAAAGATTGTTGAACTCAATGGAATCTTGCATTTGTTCCATCCTTTATATTTTTAGAAACACACAACTCTTATGCATATTATAATTTCACTCATCCATTCCTATAGCAAAAGTTATGGCAAATAAGTTGATAAATCATAGATACTTTTCTCCAGGCCAAAACTCTTTTCTAAAATCCTGGCCCTTTATTGAGCTGCGTAGTCAATATTTCCACTTGGATGACTTTTAGTACCTCAAGTGAAACTTGTCCAAAAACTGAACTTACTACCCATTCTTTATCTTACCATTTCAAAAGTTTCCAATTCAATAAATGTCACTAGTATTCACCAACTTGCTCAAGACAGAAGCCTAATAGTAATGCATAAGATATCCTTTCTTGCTTACTCATGTATAATCAATCACTTGTCAATGCTAGCCCCAAAGTGTATTTTAGATCTCTAATTCTCTCTCTCTTCATATTGAAACTGATCTCTCAGCCTCAACTCTTTCTTCCTGCAATTCATACCTCCATGGTAACAAATAATCTTTTAAAAAAGGTGAATCTGATTATAATATCCCCAGAATACATCATACAAATCTTCTCCTGCCATTAGAGATAGAGTCTGTTTTTCCATCGCTTGAATTTGGGTTGCCCATGTGATTTACTTTGGCCAATGAGACATTAGCAGGCATGACCACATCAAAGCCTTCAAAAACTCTTATGCAATGGGCACTTGCTTCTCACATCTACTGTAAAATCTCTACTATAATGTGAGAAAGCTCAGGTTGGTCTGCTAGAAGATGGGGGAACACATGGAATAGAGACAGTCCATCCCAGTGCAGACCTCCTAGACCAATCATCCTCCAGCCAATCTAGCAGCCAGCTGAAGATGTATAAGACCAGATAAGACAAGTTACAAAACCACCCTACCAAAACCAGAACAAATTGCCAACCCATTGAGTTGCGAGCTAATTAAATGATTAAACCACTAAGTTGTGGGATGGTTTGTTTCCCATTAAAAGCTTAATGATGCAAGTTCTCTGATTAAAACTTATCATTTCCCATTACCATTAGAATACATTATAGACTTGTGGAAGGAGAGGAAAAAGGAAGGGTTAAGAAAGTGCTCAAAGAAATAAGGCTGAAAAATTCCCAAATTTGGCTATAGACATAAATCTAAAGATTTAAGAAGTTGAACAAACCCCAAACATAATAAAACCCCCCAAAATCTATACCAAGACATATAGTAGCTCAGCTTATGAAATTTAATCATTAAAAAAAAATCTTGAGAGCAGTGAAAAAGAAATAACGTTTTACCTATGGAGGAAATATTTTCGATGACAGAGGATTTATCATCAAGAAACAGAAGTCAAAAGGAAGAGGCATAACATTTTTCAAGTGTTGAGAAAGAACTGTTGACCTGGAATACCATATCTAGTTAAAATATCCTCCAGAAATGAAGGGAAAATTAGGACATTTTTGGATAAAGTAAATTAAAAGAATCTTTCACTAGCATCCCTATGGTAAAATAATGGCTAAAGAACATTCTCTAAAGGAAAATAATCAATAGGCAAAGGAATTTTGGAACATGACAGAAAAAGAAATAATATGAGTAAAAGTAAATAAGTAAGAATATGGGTAAATACAATAGACTTTCCTTCTTTTCTTAAGTCTTCTAAATTATGTTTGAGGGGGTGAAGCAAAAATTACAACACTTTTTGATATGGTTCTAAATGTATACAGAGGAAATATATTTTTGGCACACCTCTCAGCTAAATATATAGATGTAGAGGAAATATACAGAGGAAATTTAAAGACAATTGTAAGTACTGGAATGTAAGGAGACACAGAAGGAGATAAGGTTTCTACACTTCACTTGAACTGGTAACATCACAACACCATTGGATTGTGATAATTGATGTATATGTAATTTAATAACTAAAGCAACCACTAACAAAGTTATACAAAGAAATGCACTCAAAAGTGCTTTAGAGAAATCAAAAAAGAATTTTGAAATATGTTCATATAGACCACAAGAAGCAGGAAAATTGAAAATACAAAACAAGAACAAAGAGAAAAGAAAAAATAAAGTTGTAGACTTAAGCTCTAAGATATAAATTATTACATTAAATGTAAATATCTAAACACACCAACTAAAAGACAAAGATTGGCAGAATGGATTATAAATTATGACCCAAATTGTATGTTTTTATTAAGAACCTGACTTCAAATATAATGACATGGGCAAACTGAAAATAAAAGGGAAGAAAATATATGTTATTCAAACATTAATGAAAAGAATCAAAGAGAGGTTATATATAATAGTTATTAGGCAAATTAGATTTTAAAGCAAAGAAAATTACCAGAGATAGAATAGAACATTATATAATGATAAAAGAATCAATCAACCAAGCAGCCATAGTAATATTATATATGTATGTACCAAAAATAAAAAAAAGGCACAAAATATGTGAAGCAAAATATGGTAGAACTAAAGAATTAAAATATATTTATCATTTATGTTTGGAAGATACATATACAAAAATAGTCGGAAACTTAGACACACTTTCTAAGCAAGTGATCGGACACTTAGACAGAAAATTAACAATAATATAGAAGAAACTCAACATCATCAACCAATAGGCTAGACACTTATAGACTACTCACTTCAACAACAGAATACACATTCTTTTAAAAGCTTCAGAAACATATACCAAGATAGACAATATTTTGTGCCATAAAACATATCCCATCAAATTTAAAATATTTGAAACCATACAGGCGGTGTTGTCTGACCAAATGAAATAAAAATAGAAATCAATAGCAAAACGATAACAGAAAAATCTCCAAATGTGGAAACTAAAGGAAACCCTTCTAAATAACCCACAGGTCAAAGAAAAATTATCAAGAGAAAATTTAAAAAATATAATTAACTGAATGAAAATGAAAATGCAATATATCATAATTTGTAGGACAAATTATGCTAAGCAGTGCTGAGAAGGAAATATAGATGCAACACTCCTTAACAAAATATCAACATACAGAATTCAGCAATATATAAAAAGTATTATATACCATGACCAAGTAAATTTCATGCCAGGGATGTAAACACTATTGAATATTCAAAAATTAATTATTGTGATCCTTCCCATGAACAAGCTAAAGAAGGAACACCACCTTATCATACCAATTAATGCAGAAAAAGTTTTTGATTAAATCTATTTATGTCAAAATCTCTCAGAAATACAGGAATAAAGGGAATGTCCTCAACTTGATAAAAAATATCCACAAAATATCTACAGATACCAATGCATTTAAAGGTGGAAGATTGAATGCATTTCCTTTAAGATTTGAAACAATAAGAGAATGTTCACATTTACCACTCTTATTTAACATAGTGCTGGAAGTTTTGTCCAGTGCAGTAAGGCAAGAAAGTCATTTCTATTTTTCTATAATGAATATATGGACATCAAAATGAAAGGAATACCATGTCATTTAAAATCATGAAGAAAAAAGGGAAAGGAAGAAAGAAAAAGAAAGAAAGAAAGAAGGAAGAGAGGAAGAGAGAAAAGGAAAGAAATTAATTCATTCTTAGGTATAAATTTAAAACATATATAGGATTTGTTTGGTAAAAACCAAAAAATGCTAATGAAAGAAGACAAGGATAATCCAAGTAACTGGACAGATATGTTCATTGTTTGGAATATTCAACATAGTTAAGATTTCAATTCTTCCAACATTTATATACAGGTTTAATGTACTTCTGTCAAAATCCCAGCAAGATATTTCATAGTTACAGACAGATTATTTGAAAACTTAAATGAAATGGCAAAGGTAATAGAATAGCTAAAATTTTTGAAAGGGAATTATAAAGGAAGCAGTCTACTTCATTTCAAGTCTAGTATATAGCCACAGATATCAAGACAGTGTGCTACTGGTGGAGGGATAGACACATAGTCAATGGAATAAAATTTAGAACATAGAAATCAGCCCACACAAGTATTCCTAACTGATTTTTGACAAAGGTGCATATTTAATTCAATGGAAGAAAGAAAGGCTCTTCAACAAATAGTTTGGAGTAATTAGACATCTATAGGGAAGAAAAATAAGCCTCAACCTAAGACTCTAACATCATACAAACATTTACTTAAAATAGACCATGGACTTAAATGGAAATTGCAAAACTATAAAACTTTTTAAAAACCTTCAGTATCTAGTGCTAGATAAAGAGTTCTTAGACCTGACACTAAAAGCATGATTCATAAAAGAAAAAATGGTAAATTAGACCTAATCAAATATTGAAAACTTTTGTTCTCTGAAAGACCCTTTTAAGAGGATGAAAAAGACAAGCTACAAACTGGGAAAAAAATTTGAAAATCCCATGCCTATTGAACATATAAAGAACTCTCAAGACACAACATTAAGATAAAAATCCTAATAGAAAATAGACAAGAGACATGAACAGATAGCAAATAAACACATGAAAAGGTGTACAACATGTTAGATATTTGTAAGAAACAAATTTTACATTCACAAGGAGTGCTCTCTACACACCCGTTGGACTGGCCAAAATAAAAAAATAGTGATACCATCAAATATTGGAGGAGATGTGGAAAAACTGGATCACTCATCCATTGTTGCAGAGGATGTGAAATGCTACAGCCACTCTGGAAAGTAATTTGACAGTCTTAAAATACATATTAATGTGTATTCACTATACAACCCAGCAATGGTACTACAGTACTGCTTGTAATACTGTGCTATAGTCATGCGAGATGTTACCACTGGGAAAAACTGAGGAAAGGGTACATGGAATTTCTCTGTATTATTTATTGCCACTGCATCACTGCATGTAAACCTACAATTACCTCAAAATAAAAAGATAACTTGAAAAAAAAAAAAAAAACTTTAGGAAAGCCTTACTCCATGAAGTTTTACCATTGTAGCCTTACATGTAACATTGAATTTCAACTTCCTAGCATTTTACAAACTAAAATTATATAAATTGCTGTTTGTATAATTATAGTCTTTCACCATGAAGCATAGCAACCATGTCCATTCTGCTCACCATTGTACTTTTAGTGCTATGCTTCATGAACAGAAAGCCCTAAATAAATATTTATTCTTTGATTTATTATCCATTGCCATCTAATCGTGCTTGTGATGTCATTAATTTTATTGCTTATTCCTCTGCTCATAAACATCCCTTTGCTCATAGGTAATGGTCAGACTCTGAGCACTACAGGGATCTTTCTCTTTCAACTGTCCAGCAAACAACCTTGTTTCTATAAGCTGTTAATACTTCCTTGCACTATGCTCCCACATGAAGTTTCGATCCTAGTGCCCTTTGCACACATTTTTTTTTTCCTTTCTGAAATGACCATAATCCTCCAGCCTATTTATACAAATCTTCCAGTCCTTTAAGATTTAGCACAAATTTCACCTCATCCACAAAATAAGAGCTTCCATTGATCTCTTCCTTAGAGAATTCTGCTACACTACCATGCAAATTATCATCAAGGAGTTTCTTTCTCTTTTTTCTGATTTACCAGCTGTCTGTTTCTTTATGATGACTGTGTGGGAGGTGTATGGATTACTGCGGGGAGAGCTCACATGTGAGTATAATAACACATCATTTCGAACAGTTAAATGTAAAGGAAGCCTTATTCCTAGCTTTCTCAGGCTGAACAAGTTTCAAGTGAGGAATAACTGTTTTTGCAGCCTTTGCCAAAAGATGATAGAGAAGAGGGAACATGGGTGTTATTGGAATGGGGATAGGAGAGATTGAAACAACAGCCTCTGTGGAGCTTTACACTCAGGTAATTTGTCTTTTCTTCCCTCTTTGTGCATGAGAATGGGTAGAAGGATTCTTAATATGTCATCCTATAAATTTTCATTACACCAAGAGAATCTCCTCTGTTGTTTGGGCATAGTTTCAGAAAAAAGGGAATGGTTCCAATTTATAATCTGCATGACCTGCAGGAACTTTCAATAATGCTGGGGCTTGGGAGAAGTAATATAAACAATGGTAGAGTGGCATGGTCTATTAGTTATCTATTGCTGTGTAAAAAATTATCCCACAATGTGAAAGTTTATAAAACAATCATTTATTATCAGTTCCTGTAAGTCAAGTACCATGACACGAC
Organism: Varecia variegata; assembly: GCA_028533085.1. Taxonomy (NCBI): domain Eukaryota; kingdom Metazoa; phylum Chordata; class Mammalia; order Primates; family Lemuridae; genus Varecia; species Varecia variegata. The sequence continues at coordinate 33,009,943 of CM052443.1, forward strand.
CTAGCTAGGTACTTCTGGCTCAAGGTTTCTTATGAGGTCTTTCAACAAAGCCTGTATTCTCTACTGAAGATTCTAATGGGATTTTGTCCACTTCTAAGCTTACTCATGTCGGCTCTGTTCATCTTGGATTGTTGGAATAAGGGAATTCCCTGCGGGTCCCACAGTCCTTACTACCCATTGGTTTGATGCCCTCTTCAGTTTCTTGCCACATGGCCTTCTCCACAAGTCAGCACAGCGCCTGACTTCCCCTAAAGTAAGCAATGAGACAGAGATATGAGAAAGATCTTGACACTGGGGACCATCTTAGAAACTATCACATACAGGAGTCCTAGTTGAGTGGCACTGACTCCAAGATTTCCGATAAGCTCAAAGAAGACAATACATAGTAGCTGGGACTTGGATCGCATTGCTGCTCATCCAAAAGCTAGCTCAGAGAGACAAAGAGAATCTGTGGTTCTTTCACATGAACTCTGTGCTGGAAGGCTGCAGAGGCTGCCTAGCTGAGTGCTCAAGAGCTATCACATGTTCTACAGGATAGTTTGCACTATTTGCTCTTGCACCAGAGGCAATATAGGGCAATAATGAAAACAGCCAGCTGTGCAGAAGCTGCAGAGAAATGACAGTGAATAAACTGCACCATTTCACGTTCCCACGACCACAAAAGCAGATGCCCCTTCCTCACTTGCTTGGACAAAGAACAAGCATGGAGAATTGGGGAGGAAGCTCAAAAAGAAGACTGACAATAGTGAACAATGACTGAGAGAATAAAAATGCTTGAATTTTATTGACTATTTTCTGAGTGGATCTGATATTTTATTACTGAGAGCAGAATAAAAGTTATTGGTTTAGAATGAATTTACCAAGTTGATCTAAAAATAATTCCCCCTCTGCTGAGAAGGAAAGAGGGCACGAAAAAAAATTCAGTTATAAAGAATTAAAATACGTTTTTGATCTGTCCAATTAACTAGAGTGACTAGTCAGTGCAGTTGCACTGTGGCTTAATGATTTACTGGGGGGAAGGAGAGAGACAGAGAGAGAGAGAGAGAGAGAAAGAGAGAGAATGCCCAAAGAAAATCCATACAATTTTCATAACCAACTCTCAGAAATGGTATCTATTCCATCAATTCTGCCATATTCTATTCACTAGAAGCAAGTTACTTAATCCAGCCCACATCCAAGAGGAGGGAGTCACAACACCAGGACATGCAGATCCAGAGAAGGGATCGTTGGCACCATCGAAGAGGCTGCCTATCACCAATTTCCTCCAGGAAGTGAGCCCCACAAGTGTAATAAGTAAGAAAAATTTAATGATAAATACCAGGTTTTACTCTGGTCACAAACACACACCAGGGGGAAAGAAGCAGCAAATACCATAACCAAGTAAGCCTTAGTCATTTCCTATGTGTGCTCACTTTATATTCCACTCAAATCCCTTCTGCCTTCCCATCTAAGGATGAGCTTCTAATATCATATGTCGTGTCATCCCTACATATGTTCACATTTGTCTGTGTTTTTTTCTCATTGTAATTGCATTAATAACAACAACAATAATGACAAACATTGATACAATCTTTTTACACACCATGTGCCATTCTAAGCACTTTACACTTGCAGCTACTCCTCACAGCAGCCCCGTGAGAGAGGCAATATTTTTATACACATTTTACGAATGAAGAAAGTTAAGCACAGGGACGTTAAAGACCCTGTCCAACGTCATAGAATTAGTAAGTTCTGAAGCTTTTTGGAGGACCCAGGAAGCCTCCTCTAAACCACTATATTCTTCTGTGACAGCAAGGGACCCTGAATCTGAAGCAACCTGGAGAGGAAACTGTGGTTTGGCCTCAGCTGAGCTCTCTGTTCTAGTTGGTTAACGTTAACCCATTGACTGCCACAATAGAAAAAAATGTTTTCTCCTTGGGACCATGGTGTTTTATTATGAAAATAGAGTAAAAACATTGAAAACAAAATGATCCTTTCTAATGTAATGAAAAAATTATTTTTATTGTTTTGTGTTTTTTCAATAAAAAAGTAATATAAAAACTTGAAACTTAGTAATGTAAAAAGTAATGTGAAAACTTGAAAAATAGTTCATAAGGGTAAAGTGTTTTTCTTGACTTGTCAGGCTTGAGTATAATTTAAAGGTAAACAGAAATAGAAAAATGAAATGTATTGACTTCTATTCATTTAATCCATATTTTTAGAATTAAATGGTCAATATTAATTGTAACAATAAGGACATCAACAAGTAAGATTTTTCACAAACCAACTGCAGGGTTTTGCCCAGGGGGCCACCCCTCAGGTAACATGAATGTTACAGCATGGCAGCGTGAGTTGCCTGTGTACCACGTGACTCCCAAGACAAAGAGATGTCTGAGTTATATATGCTTCACGAGGCCCCGGGCTCAAAACTAGCATGAGTTAAATACAACTCACATGGCAGGTGATGTGTTAAACAGTTTTCTTGGCCTACTTCTCGTCGGCCACAAGAAGGAAATCATTCAATAACCTTCTCATTATTTTTCCCATACCTTAGTGTTTCTTCCTAGGGTGACCATCCTGGGTCTGTCTACCACCCACTCCCCTTTATTCCACTACTGTACCCCAGTTTTCCTGCTTTCCGTCCATGTGTTTTGGTGGAGGTGATTGCTGCCCCCCTTCAAGATAGACAGTGTTCACATTATCCACAAAGCCAGGCTGATTCCACATTTCTGGACATAATGATACATTCAAGGCTAAAAACGTTACAAGAGCCACCTGACATCATTTTGAGAATTTGCAGCAACTAATGAGGAAGAAATGTTTTTCAAACTAGGAAGTAGCTACAAAGAGCAGCCTAGGCCTGCCAATCATCTATGTACATAGAGACTGTCTGGAAAAAATAAATAAATAAAAGGAAAGACTAACAGAGATAAACAGAGTGAAATACAGTGTCCTAAAGTATTTGACTACCAGATAAGGGCTTGTTGGGAAGCCTTAGCCCTAAAGCCTTCCCATTCCCTGTTAGCCACAAGCTGTTTGGTTAATACTATACCTGGCAATCACAAAGCTCTCAATAATAAATTTACAGAGAAAAAATGTTTTTCTAAATCTAATGATTTATTAGATTCTGTTTCTATGAAGATAAAATACAGAATATTTCCAAGCATTCATAATCACATAACTATGGCCTCTCTCACTAAAGACATAGTAATTATTTAACATGACAGAGATTCTCAAAAAATAAATTTTACTTCTCACTAATACTCTCGCCACTCTCCCATCTGTTATGCATGGTTTTCTAAATGCCTTATCTGCCTTTACAAAGTCCATCTCTGCATTTTCCCAAATCATCTTTCTTGAGTGCTACCCTCACCAAATTAATTAATTGATTAATTTAAAAAATACAATCAGAAAATCAATCCAAGCTGATTTCTTTGTTCTCATCACAGGGCATAAATTCCATGTACAGTGACAGTAACTTCAAGTAAGTTTTTCAAGAGATAGTTACTAGAACTGATTACTTCTCTGTCTGAGATGGTATGCAAGTCATCGGAGAAAATATTCTCACATAGAAGACATTCCCAAGCTTAAAATTCAGGCTCAGTGAACGAGTGTTCTGAGATCTTGATTCAATTGTCTCCAATGCCACTCCCGATGAAGAAAAGTCCCTCTGTGCCTCTTATGTTCCTGCTTCAACCGGCAAAGTTCTTGCCTGCAGGCAGGAATTAACTTTTAGGAGAATCACGTTTCGGGGTGTCTAGTGAGCCATGTGGAAGTCATAGGGCTTTAAGCTGAACATAGGAGAGAAGAGCCAATGGCCAGAATTCATTATCCTGTTTCACTGTTTATGGCTGCAACAAATCCTCTGTTCCTTGTGCATTATGACATGGTCTAATCCCAACTACATGCTCACAGTAGTTGAATGAATATGTCTCTTTTAAATTTTGTTTTTAATACTTTGTGTATTTATATTTTTATGTTCTGAAACATGTCATGCAATCCACATATCTCCAAATGACAGTGTAAAAAAGAAGGTACTTGGTTTTTATTTGTCTTTAAGTAAATAAATATTCTTAATCTCAATTTTTGCTCCTTGATCTTTTTTGTTTTTTATTTCCCAAGTAAACCTTATGAGAATTTATACTGCTGGAAGTAACATGTTTGAAAAGATGTATTCTTACTCTATACAAGCAACATTTGTCCTTATATTGGACAAACTCATAAGAAAATATGGTTTATATGCTCAACGCTTACATTAGACATACTGAAATGCACAGTGGCGAGGAAACCGGTACACCCCCTGGTGCCTTGCTGTCATTGTCTAGTATATGAGTCATTTCTCATGAATTCACACACTAACTTTTGTTTAATACCTTGCTTGGCATCCTTCTTTAACAAAGAAAAAAATCCATAGGCTACTGCTTAAAAGGAATAGAAAGAAGATAGCTGACCAATATTGGAAAATGTTTCTAGGGAATTCAGAAATCACTTCTTGGGACTGAAGGAAATGTTTCATATTTCTCCAGGTGTATTGAATGATTAAAGATTTTTTCTTTTATTTTCATCTGAATTTTTTTTCTATTATTGTCTTTTTAAAAGCTGATTGATACCTAAGTCTAATAGAAATAGTTTAAATTCTTGGACAATGAATCTCAGATCTAGATTTGTTTCTAGCCTACTGTGAATTAGCGATAAGGAATTGTGTCAAGTTTCTGAAACCGTCTGAGCCTCAGTTTACTCAACTATAAAGATTGTAATAATATTTATACCTGTTTAAACATTAGAAATAAATACGAGGGGAAGCTAAGATGGCCAACTAGATACACAGCCTGTTGGGCCATTCTGGCAGAAGAGTAGAAGGTTGGACTGAAGAGAGCAAAGAAAAATTACTGCTCAGATGCAGACCACCGGGAGAGAGAGCAGAGGAGTCTGGGGACCCCGCCAAGAGGGGCTGCAAAGCTGAGAGAGAGAAGGATAGAAAAGAGAGATCAGCAGCAGGAACCAAATCCAGGGAGGCCTGGAGCCCAGGGAAAGGCTAAGGGGGTTCCCCTCCCTGACCTGGGTGCCTCAGGCCAGCAGCGGGACACAGGGCTCCTGTCCTGTAGGGGAGTGCCACAAGGGACCAGAGAGCCTGCATTCCTGCATCTGGATGCCTCCTTCTCTGCACCTCTTCCATTCCTGGCACCCCAGAAAGGAATTTTGGCTCAAGCCAGCTTGGAGCCATGGTCCTTCCCTCCCCATAGCAACCACAGAAGTGCTCCTTGCTGAGAGACTGTCTCCCCTAAATGGGGACGCATTCCCAG
>CM052443.1:33015724-33034972 GCA_028533085.1 Varecia variegata
AAATATATTAAAAGTAATTTTACAACGATTAACATATTATCACAGTATACCTGACTAGTATGATTTCCAAACCCTGACCTGGAGAAAACCTGTCATCTCCAAGGAAGTGACTATTTAATTTGCAACATTCCTGAAATGTTTGGGGATTTGAGGATAAAGTGAAATATGATAAAAATCAAATAAAATTCCTAGAGCTTGAGAATGAGCCACCCAGAATCTTGAATATATAAGAATTCAGGAAACCAAAACCAAAACAGAATAGAATAACACTCCCCACATTTTGTATTGGTAATTGGGTATTGCCTAACCGTGTAAAGAGAGTGAGGAAAAGAAGTACCATAGAAAAAGAAGGTAAGTACGGTGAACACATCACTGTATAAAAAAGAGAAATGGTCTATCATTTAGAAGTCCTCATCTCTAGCCCTCTCAGTTCTTTTACTAGCCTTCCAATGAGCAACTTTGAAAAAAATAAAATTTCATCAAGAAAAGAAATGGCAAATTAAAAAATTATTTTAAGTTATTAACATTAAATAAAACTATAAAATATAGTGTTATATCCATATAGGTGTATCAAGGCATCACTATAAGTTAGGCCTTCGTTAATTATATGTACTATTATTCCTTAACAAAGTTCAAGAAAGCCAGAAAAAAAAACTCAAAGCTATAATTATGAGCTCTCTAGTATCCTTTCCAAGATGGAAACTGGAAATGGTGCATGTTAATAATTCAGAAATATCTTGCCCCTCTTTCTTGAAAGAGAAAGAAGAAATTAAAATAGTAGGAAAACCATGTTATACAGTGGTTAAAAGAAAGGATATTTGGGATTCAGATAGACTTGAATTTAGGTCCTAGCTTCATAGTTCTCAGATTGAGGACTTGAACAAGTTAATTGCTCTGTGTGTCGATTTTCTAATCTGTAAAATGGGAACATAACACTGCATTTCCCTCATAGGTGGAAACAAATAACAGTCTCTGGTACAACATAAACATCAGTCATTATTTTTATTACCTTTATTTCCTGTTCCTAGGTTTCTGCCTTCTTTATCCCTTCTCTGCTCACCCCCACATTAATAATCTTCATTTCACTTTTAGAAGTAGGGTCTCCACACTGCACAACTCAAGGAGAGCTAGTCACATTGTCGTCTATGTGACTGATGCTCCCCTGGGTCTGTGTGACCCTGTGGCCTTACAAACCAGAATGTAAATGTTTGCTCAGGGAATTCAGAAAAGGAACTGTCTGATTAAATAATTGTCATACTAAGGAGGTTGAGAGACACTTGATCTTCTTCTACCCACATATAACATTATCACATTTGCCCTACTAGATATGTTTGGGACTCTGTTACGTTGCTTCCTTCCAATGTGAAATTTTGCAGAAATAACGTTAGCCTATATCAGCAAATATTTAATATTTCTCTAGGGCTCAACATAAACCTCCAGCCCCAGGTAATGGGCATTTCCAGAAGATACTTCCTCACATCATGCCTGAGTGTGCTGCGTGTTTTGGCATGTGTTATTGTCAAGTGAAGTGTCTTTCTTCCATTTCCACGTGATTCTTATTCATCCTCACAATGCAGCTTTTTTATGAGCCTCTTCTTAGTTTGTTGATCTATCCCTTTTCTCATTGTTTGCTGGCTATTATTTAGTAAACAGTCTGTCGTTATTATCCTCAAACCGTTTCATGTGAGTTGAACTGTTCAGTTTTCCAAGTTTTGGGGGAAGTCAAAGACAAAACCCATTTCAGGAAGACCACGCAAAAACATCACAATATGCACAAGTTACAGTTATTGTAAAAGTCATTTCTGTGTCAAGATTACCTCCTTAATATGTCAGGGAATATGTTCTCAATAAGCTCACAGCATTTTGTGTAACAAAATATGCCATCAGATTGTTTAGAAACTATGAACTCCTATCCTTATATTGTTCAAGGTTTCTATTACTCAGAATCCTGGTTCTTGATTATTGCTTCTTGTGACCAAGTAATCATGCTTGGAATCTTGGAACCCAACAAAAGGAATCTTTAATTAGTAAATCGGGCACATTCTCAAACGAGTGAAATGGAACTTAACATTATCTAGCATCAAAATGAATGAGGAGACTACACACTGATCCAGATAATATGCCTTTCTGGAATTACTGAATTATACTAAATTGCTTAAAAATATATATCAAAGAAACTCTCAAAATTAGCTCTATCTTCTTAATTAGATAATACTTTCAGTAGAAACTGTGTTATATACCTCCATATCATCACCACGGTGACTACGTTATAGGCACTTAATGTATTCTTATAAATCACTTTATTTTTTAAAGCAAAACCAAGTTTATTGAAGTGATAAAGAAACAGAAGGAAGGCTACTCCATAGACAGAGCAGCAGTTATCTCTCTGAGCAACAGAGAGTAGCTATAAATTGACTTTTGTTTGATGATTGGGTAGTTAAATTACAATTCATGTCCGAGACTGCTTTATCAGTGGAAGTTTGTTGCGTTGGCTAAAATAGACTAGATTATGTTGTGGTAATGAAAGACCTTGGTATCTCAGGGATTCATAACAACAAAAGCGAGTCCTATTACAAGTCCATCAAAGGTTAGCTGTGGCTCTGACCTGTGCTGTCTCCACTCCAGGACCTTGGCTTCTGTACCAACCTCCAGCTAGAATATTGCCAGTTGTTGTGACAGAGGGCAGAGAGCATGATGCAATGCCTGCTGGCCTTAAAGTTTCTGCTGAGAATGGCATATGATACTCCCACTGACATTTGCAGAACTGGAGCCACTGCACAGCCACAGGTGAGTTCAATAGGATGAGGGTGTGTTTTAGAATGGGTTTCCAGGAGGAGACCCTGAGATGAGGATTTATATGCAAGTGGTTTATAAAGAAGGAGTTAGTTCCCAAGGAGCTCATCATGGGTGGGAGAAGGAGGACACGGAAGGGGACAAAGCCAGGCAAGGGTGGGGTCTTACAGAGAAGTTCAGGGGAGATTAAGCTTCAGCCTGACCCCACGACCCCATGGGAGAACTCTGCTGTTCAGATTACTTTTCCCACTGGAGATGAGGAGGCTGAGATTTCACATTCCTTCACTCGACAGGCATCGGTAAATAACTATGGGGGAGGCACTTTGGGATGTCTGAGCCGGAGAGGCCAGTGCCTCCAATAGCCAAGGACTGGCCTCCCAAATACAGATTCAGGTGTTGGCTTTGGAAAGCACTTAAGAGATAAGAGGGCAACGCTCATAAAGGTAAAATGTGATCTAAAGAGCATCCAAGGAAAGCACAGTACTTTCACTGTTTGGTGGAAAATGCAAAATTATCCTCTGGAAGGATACAAAGGGAAAAGGCACTGAATGTGAGTGAACAGAAATACAGTCTATGGAGTCAGCCTGAAGTCACTAAAATTTGCTTTTCTTCCTCTGACACAGCAAAACAATGCAATAGTCTCATCCAGTTTCTGCTTTCGAGTCAAAGCCTCAGTCATGCCTGGGAGTCTCTTCAGCATGTCTGGATATAGAACCAAAAGGACGAGTTATCTGACCATGCCCTGCCACCTGATGGTGGACACACACACACACACACACACACACCCCAATGTACCATAGTGGAACAGACAATGTATGAATGTCTAATATATGCAAAATAATATTAAAATATCCAATATAATCGGATACGTGATATTTGAGTCTTGCTAGCTTTTCCATTTGTGAGCATTAACAGGCCCCTTAAACAATTATTTAATTAAATTAAATAGATTTAATTGTAGGTACTTCGAGTCTATAAGATTTTTATGGGAAAATCATACCCCAACGTCTTTTCCCTGAGCCATTGTTTTCTGAGCCACATGTAAAGTTTTCCTAGGTTCAGTGTAACACATTCATGAGTTTTAGCTAAACATACAGTGGGAAAACTGTGGATTTTGTCCTAGTCTTAGGCTGTCACTCAAAGGGCCCTCAGTTTTATCTTGTACTGATTAGATGAGAATCAATAGCACTGTTCAACCTTGCAAGTCCCTGAATTTCTGAACTCTCAAAGTGCTCTTTTATTCTTGCTTGTAAACAGGCCAATTCTTTTTTTTTTTTTTTTCCCCATTTTTCTTTGCTGAGATCAGTTCTTTGTTATACAGGTTTTACTTTTTTAAAAAAGCATCCAATAGAAATGAACTCATCTTATAAGCAGTCTCCTTTCCTACTTTTGTAAAACCTAAAGTAATAAGCTCATTAGAGACATTATTTATTATTCACTTTATTGCAAGTAATAGGTTTTTTTCAAAATGTTTTCCCAAAGTGTAACATTAACAACCATTTTTCTAGCTTCAGATAACAATTTTTTCACTGTACATAGGCCAGTTTCCAAAGCCTAGGCCATATAATGCAGATTTTGTTGTTGCAGCTTCCCACTTTTATTATTGATTTCTGTATTTTTCAGGACAAGTAGGTTATGCTGCAGTTATGAACAACCCCCAAAGCTCAGTGGTTTACAATAAAAAAGTATATTTATTTTTTCATGTGCCTTTGGGTGGCTGAGATGCTGATCCATGTTTTCTTCATTCCAAGATATTGACAATGATTCACTTCATTGACATTCATGTTTCATTGACCGAATCATGAGTTCAATAGGGTAGGGAGACCTCATTTTCCACTGAGAAGCTCACAAGAAGGCAGGGGAGCACCAGTTATGGCAGGCAGCGCAACAACTGGCCACAGTGACCACATCTAACAGGCCAAAATCCATTTAGTAGCTCAGAATTCACTCATAACTCACAGATCACACTGGGGATGTTATTTTAAGAAATGAGGAAATTTAGCATGGTTTTAATAGAAATGCTAGACACACTTCTGCTGCAGAGGTCTCAAAAAAAGATGTGATATTCCTGAATCCCTGTGGTTCACATAATAAAACTGCCTACTGTATACATGTGACTCCAGCCCTGCTATCCCTATCATGCTCTGCCATTTCTAGCATGGTGAGTTTCACTCTATTTGATTTACTATAAAAAAAGGTCTGTCTTTTCTAGGATGATAGCAACCTCTGTGTGTTATAGAGCATAGTTCTATAGCCATAGAAACAAGAAGGCCCACTAGGATTTTGCCTTTGTATAAAAGAAAATTTTGAAATATCACCTTTATATTGGCCAGTCCCTTACAAATAAGTGTGTCCTCTTTCTGAAATTTCTTTTAGAAAGCTTATCACATGCTTATAATCTACTTTTCTAATCATAGTATGTACCTATCACAAATTAGAACCTGACTTTTATAAATTTATATGAAATGAAGATAATATATATGCTCTTTTCTCTTGTGTAGAAACGAAATAAATGTCAGAGTCTCACCTTTTTGGTTTCTATTTCTCTCAAAGAAAATTAATCTTAACAATGTACAGTTTGACGCAGATGAGTCGGTGCCTCACACGGCCTCGTTGTATTTGACATCCCTCTAGTTCCCCAGAAGAGCTCAGAAAATTAATATTGAGATGATGAAATTTAAAAAAAATGTTTTGGAGCTACTGTACCCAACTCATTTTTGTGTTGGATTTCTAAATCTTGTTTAACCAACAGGATTCACACTTTATGCTTTTCAGTGTGTGATTATCTTTTACCTTTTTGAACCTTATACTTCAACCTTTCTCCCATCAAATTATAACTGGTTTCTTGTGTCATAGATCTGATGCTTTTAATCTCTGATCTTTTCATTTTACCCCTACCTCTTTGCTTTCATTGTAGATTGCACAAGAAATCTTCAAATGTCTGAAAAGAGGACGATATTTGAGTCCCACTTGATTCTGGAAAGTAAGAATGAACAGCACAGTGCAACAGTTACTTAGGTTCTGGGAAGAGGTGAGATTCACAGTATACTATACTTTTCAAAACATAAAGTTCAATGTTAAACTCTATAGCCTTAATGTAGAGAAAGATGGAAATAATTTTGATGTATTTTCTTCAACTTAAAATTACAGCAGCTTGGAGATGAGGTAGACAAGTTTCAAAAGCAGAAGCATAACTGAACGCTTTCAGACACAAAAGAGAAAAGTATTTGTCAGAGGTTTCATTCTTCCCCTTCACGGAAAGGAAGTGAGACTTCCATAAATAATTTTCATCATCTGTGGAATCAGGTGTTGAGATGAAACTACAGAAGCATCTGTAATTGCCTGACCAAAATGTCCATGTTCTCTTGAGTCCCATGCATATACTAAACTGAACCTAACATGCCCTGAAACATAGTGATACAGTGAAAAACAAATGAACTTGTGTCAAAATCCTGTACCAGCAGCATGTACTCATGTATTTTAATGACTACCCCCCAGTGGAATTGATCAACTCCCAAGTTTATTTTTGAGCATACAAGCATAGTAGTATTAGAATGCAAACATGATTTCTTGTGTTTATTTGAAGTTTTTGCCTTTAACATAGACATGATAACAGTCCAATGATAACTGCAAATTACCATGTGATTGATGTTTAATGTCATGGTGCTTTGTCCAAGTTCAGGAAAAACTCTACAGATCATTAAAACTCATGATCTTTTATCCATGAATAGGAAAACATTTTATAATTGAAACAGTCTTTACGGAGTTCAGATATCAGAAAATGAGCAATGTTGCTGTATTAAAATATTTTAAAAGGATAAAACTGCAACTTTTCCAGTACTGGATTGTTGAAGTCACATACTGCATCAGTTGGGCTAGATGAGGTTATGTTGCAGGAACCACAAACCCAATTCTCAGTGTCTTAATAAAGCACATTTAATATTTCCTGCTCAGGATACATGTCTATCATGAATTTACTAAGGGTAATGAATTTACATGGTTTGTCCATAGTCGAGGACCCTGGCTGATGGAAGAGCCAATGTCTGAAACTTTACTGGGCTCCTGGCAGAAATAAAAAGACAGAGAGATTTGGAGGACCTAATATTAGCTAATTAAATATTCTGGAATGACTCATGGAATTAATCACACAAGTCTATCACTTACAACAAAGCCAGGAGTGCAATCTTATGATGTACCTACAAGAAAGAAATCTGAACTATGTGGAAAACTGCACTAATAACTCCCACACAAACATTTCAGCATTTAACAGGCAGAATTTCAGTGGATCAGGTGCTTTTTTAATTAACTGAATCGGATAGAGAAAATTTCCATGAAAATGCTCCCCTTGTTATGAGGAGTGAAGGGTTACGGTTTATTTCTACCAACTAGTTAAAGTCAACAATGAATAACATTATATTCTTTAATAGATGGGAAGCTGTCTTCACCTCATAGCCTGGCTTCTCTGCTTGGCCTTTACTCCCCTCAATGGCTAAGCTGGTTGTTAGTGAATAAGAAAAACCTGGGAAAGCATGTTAATTCTTTCAGGTTTTTAGAACATTATTCATTGCATGCTATATCTTTATGAGAAGTGATAAACTGAGTTTCAGACAACATCAAATATTCAGAAGTACTTTGCTGGGATTAGAGAATAGAAATGGACTCCTCTAAGGTAAGACAGCAAAATTAAAACCCTAAAATAATTTAACAAATTAATAACCCTAATTTGGTAGCTTACAGGGGGACTCCTGGGACCCTTTTGTTTAATACCCTTGTTCTGCTGAAGAATCTGATAGCCATGCACTACTTTGTCAGACTTCGAGATCTTTGAACGTCAATGTCACTTCAGTTTTCCATTCTGTGATTCATTCAGGATCCTGGCTGCCTTCTAGTCCTCTGTGTTAAACAGTTTATTGACTTTACTCTTCCCTCTCCTCACCGCTTTCTCTTCTGACCAAAATACAGTCACTGTGAGGCCCAAAAGTGGATTAGAGGAGAAATATATGGAGTATGATGCAGATGCAGCATGAAAAATTTCAATATTTACAAAAGAGCAAGTATGATGACATAAAACCAGACATGAATAATGTCACCCTTAGAAATATATGATAAAGTCATAAATGTGAGAGAATACATAAACTAAAGAATGAATAGATAATGAACATCTAGAAAAATAAAACACCACTGGTATCAGAGTGTGTGCAAGTGGAAATAAATTACTTTATTTAAAAGGGTTTAAATAAAAAGACAGAGCTTGAGCTTGAGCTTTAGCTTGAGCAATGCTCAAACTAAACGCATACTTTGGGCTATGTTTGAATCTTTTGATGAAACAGTTACTATATCTCTAAACAGATTCTGAGATTACTATATTAAGCATCTGAAAATTTAGACGGCTAGAAGAACAACGATTTATGTTTTTCACTTTCTGAGAACACTTATGTGTAAAAGAAGAAAATTATTTTTGTAGTTTCTCTCTGTTTATTTTTTAGTTTTTAATGTCTTTTTTTTTAAGGAGCTATTAATTCTATGATTGCATTTACTTCTAAAAATTCTTTTCCCACCCCTCCTAGGTGTCTTTTCTAACATGCTGAGAAATTTTGTAAAAAATTTAGGCTGGGCAAGGTGGCTTACACCTGTGACCTTGGCATTTTGGGAAGCTGAGTTGGGGGATCATTCAGCCCAGGAGTTTGAGACCACCCTGTGCAATACAGCAAGACCCCCATCTCTGCGGAGCATGGTGACATGTACCTGTAGTTCCAGCAATGAGGGAGGCTGAGACAGGAGGATCTCTTGAGCCCAGGAATTTGAGGCTGCAGTAAGCTATGATCTTGACACTGATCTCTAGCCTGGGCAACAGAGTGACAGTCCATCTCTACAAAAAAAAAAAAAAAAAAAAAAGACTAAATTTAGAGACTCAATAAGATATTTAATGTAGACCTGAAAAGTGATATGCTTCATTTCAAGAAGCGCAGGAATTTTAGAACTATTTAGGAGAGTAAAGGTTTTTTTTTTTTTTTTTTTAAATTTATACTCTGCATCCTACACTCAAATGTTGAGGCTCTTGGAAATCTAAATTACAGAAAGCAATAATTTTATATCTACAGTTCTGCCATATCTTTTATCATAGTTTATTTTCAGGAGTCTACCCGTATGATATAAAAGTAATTAGCCCTCTATTTTACAGGCAAGAACAAGAGCCAGGGAGCAGAGATTTTAAACAACTTAATGAAGTTGTTTATTAAGTTGTTTATGAAGTTTATATAGTTAATTATAACAAGGCCTTAGCTGGCACTTTTATGCCCATTTCAGTCCTTATAAGGTCCTTCTCAGGATGACCTTGGAATGTGCTAGGTCATGGAAAAGAGAAATTATGCAGTGTAAAAGTAGCATACCCCAAATCAGTTTGTACCTCATTTCCTCATTCTGCCACATTCTTGTGGCTTCTTTATAGATTAGTTGTACCTGTAACATGACACGGCATTGAATGGATCTGAGGATTCTGTCCTCTGTCTTAGTACCCTGGAATGGACCAAAATGCCTTCTCTAACTCTGTGGTCTATTACCCCCATTGCAGTCTCCCTCTTAATATAGTTCTAGAATCCTCTATGTATTTGCACTTCCCTCCTAGATCCCAATTCCAGATAAGACTTAATCCTTGGACTGGAATGGAACAGGGCCCAACTTTTCCACTGTTATACTAGTGCTGTGTTAGTGCCCTAGACAAATGCCCACACTTGGTTTTCAGGGAATAGCACAGGTCAAATAAATATGACAAAGTGGACCAAAAATGAAACTCTGGTCATATGCTTAAGAAATAGGCTCAGTCCAATTGGAGTTTGGATTCTAGCAATGCTTAAGCAAAATGTAAGTTTCATGATATAACCCTCTAGGATTTATTTGCTTTATTGGTTCATGGCTTTTGGCATTCTCAACATTTTGAGTTCAAGTGTTAAGGCCAAGTTTTATAAAGATGTGCAAAATCCGAAGTATAGATTTGAAGTCTTTCTGGCTTGTTCCTGTTACCTCAAACAAACAATTTTAAATAGTCAATTGCTCTAAAAAGACCAGGATGGAAATGCAAAGCAAGTCCAAGGTTATTCATAGATAAACTAGAACCCTAAAAATAGTAAAACCAAAACCAACCAATATCATGCCAAAGTGTAATGTGCTGCATTTATTTTGGGACATTTTCTTCTTAGGTGGTGGAAGATTTATTTGCTAACCCTGTGCTTTGCTTGGCTTGGGTTGTATAAACCACATTAGAAAAACAAGTTATGCACTAAATGCATAAACAACCCTCCCACGTGAGCACACAAACACAATTTTATGCAGACACAAACACACACACACACACACAGATAATAAATGAAATAACTTTTCGCAGGGATCTTTATCCCTCATAGGCATGTTTTATGTAAATAATCAAGGAAAAAATGTGAGTTTGATTGAGTTCTTCAGGGAAAGTTTTAGTTCAGCCTGTCTTGCTAAAGATCTTAAATTAAGGCCCTGCAGTGCTTTCAATTGCAGAACATGTTTTCCTTAGTTTCTCCCTAACCTGCTTCCCAGCCTCAATTTCACAGAAAAGTTTTCTCACAGGAAGATCTGATTTATGCAGAGCCAAGCAGGAAACAGGCCCTTTGTCATCGCCCCTTTGTGACTATGTTAATAGACAATCTGTAAAACTAATCTGCCTTCAAATTATTGTGACAGTTTGTAGCCTTACAACCAGCTGTCAATTCCACAGCTTCCTCTCTCCATCCCCTTGGATGCTCTGAAAGAGGAGATAGAAGCATCTTTTTCTGGTCACAGCTTGAGATATTTTCACACCTACAATCTTACACATCCTTAGTAAAATATTAAAGTTACCATGATATTTAAGATAGACAAAACTATATGGATTTTAAAAAGACAACTCAAGTCGCTTCAAAAAATATTCAGAAGAAAACTGACTTGAAAGCATTGAAGTGTGAGGTCGAACGCAACAAAAGACACAACTGGAATCTACATGTGGACATTTCTACTGATGTATGACACTTAATTTTTAAGTTTCGTAAAATGAAGAAGTGACTGCTAAGAGATATTGGAAAAGAAAATGTCAATAAGAAAAGGGTATAAGAGCTGATATTAATACATATCAATTTCTAATCCCCATCAAATCTAATCTTCTCTGAAGTTCTTTTTCTTAACTATAAAGACCTAAACAAGCAGACTGAAGCTAATGAAGTTGATTAGTAATTACACATTAACCTCTTGCAAAAACTGAAAACATAGGTCTGAATTATTTTTTGCTTATATAAAGAATTATTGCCAGATGACATTTTAAAGAGAAAAAAAAAACACACTTGAGTATTTAATTTTGTCAAGTGGATATATTTTACAAAGGATAGAGAATTTGTTTGTAAATAAGATATTCTCAAAGTCAAAATATTTAGCAGTGGTCAGTGGCAGTTAGACTTCAGATGGCCGTTTCCCAAGTGGAGTGCTTACTCATGGGAGTGGATGCACTGTTGCTTTGGGGCATGGGACATATTAGAAATACCACGTCTATTGATTCTTGAATATGAATGAGGAATTAAGCTTTAACTTAATTAATGCCTTGACCTTGATGCTTTTACTGGATCTGTATGTTAGAAAGTCTCACTTCCCCTACACTCAAGTTTTGCTGCAGAAAGAGGACTGGCTGCATGTAGCATGAAGATGTTGGCAGCATTGTCACGCTCTGTCATTCTCCTCTGGTGCCATATGGCAAATTGCAGTTTATGTATGCCAACTTCAGTAGATTTGAGTTCTACCAATCCAAATATTGATATCTTTACAATACTTTGTAATAAGAAAAGAAATAACTATGAAAGGTTATATAAAGCAATATTTCAAATTTAGCAGTGGCCGCCAGCATAGTCCCAAGCAGATATTTTAGAGAAAAATGAACAAAATCTGCCCCTTCAAGGTAAGAGTAATGTTTTAAAATATGAGAAAGTCATGGCTTTTCAAAAAATAACCATTTTATAAAGAGAATATTTTGAAAATACTTATTTAGAGATGTTTACCGAGTTAGATAATTACTTCCCAAAATTTACATGAGTGCTATCTATGTACTGTATGTACAAAATGAAACCAATAAAAAGCAGATTCTTAAATTAGTTTAATATTACAAATGAGGAGTTTCAGGAGATTTTAAATATATTAGCTAAAAAATATACTATTTAACCTCTTCTAAGTTGTTTGAAAGAAAAAATGATAGACATTAGGAAAGATAGAAATTTACAGGCTGAATTTCAACACAATCTTTTGCATAATTGCTCATATAGTTGAAATTTTAAAATAAGTATAAGTGTTTTGATTAGTGTAGCTGCTGATCTCTTCTTATATTTGGATCTTTGTGTCTTTCTTACCTATAAGAGCCATGAAAATCAAATGAATTAAATTAACTTAAAAACAGAAATTTTGTCCTAATGTATCATAAAATATTATAGCAATATTTTCAGAAAAAACACTAAATGATATTGCTAGCACTAAAAGCCACCATAAATAATTAATTAATTAGTTATTAATCAGTAGTGTTTTAGTGTAAAATTTTAATAGTAATGAATAGAATATAATGTTGAATATTGCTTAATTCATCTTGATCTCATTTTAACATTTCTAACTTGGGGTGTGTTTTATGCATATAATAATATTAGTAGAAGGCAACTACAATTTTCAAACAAATATATGCAAATATAGACTCAAAATGCTTTAATAATGAAGTGCTACATCAGAAGCCTTTGGCTATCACTTTTTTCAGAATTCAGGAAGGCAGCCATCAACACATATAGATTTTAGAATCTATTTAAGTGCTAAAATAAAAAAAGGCTATTCTGAAATATTGGAAAATAATGTTGAACTACTATAAATACATTTCTAGCAAGTATATTTCTATAATATATAGGAAAGAAATGACAAATTTTGAGAGATTTTTTCCCTTGCCTCATGTAAATCTTTTACTTATCATTCATTTATTCATTCATTCATCAGAAATTTATCATGCACCTATTATATGGAAGGCACTGTTCCAGACCCTGAGGATATGACAATGGAAAAGACAGAGGCCTTACTCTTATTTATAAAGCTTAATATTTTGGAGATAGGAGATACAGACTCACAAGTAGAAACAAAAATGTCAAGTAAATGCAGCACTGATATTCTACTGGTTTGGGCTCGTATGACTGTACAGATTGCAAAATATTAAAATATTTTCTTACCACATGGTAAATAGTCTCTCAAGTATATATATGCCCTTGTCCTGGCTCCACCACAGACCCTCCCTGGGGAACCCATAGACTTCTTCTAGATCCAGGCTCTAGAAGATTAACATCTGGCCCAGTTGGAGTCTGGCAGGCATCTAACCTGATTGGTGGTACTGGTACCCCCATATGGATTGTTAAATATTTGGATATTTACTCCTGGGAAAATATTTATCCAGGGGTGATATTAGATAGAGAGCAGAACAAGAAGTAGAAAATCAAGTGGTAAAGGAGATATTTTTTGGACAGGGTGGTAGGAAAGATCTCCATTTAGGTAACATTTGTGCAGGGAGCTAGAAGCAGAGAGGGAAGGAGGAATGAGCACGTGTATATATGAGTGGAAAAAGGGAAAGGCTTAGAGCTTTGAAGTTGAGCATTTGATGGCATTCGTGTAGGGTGCATTGTCAAAATCAGAAATTTTAAGAGCTTCACTTCAATTTTATAAAAGCAATAAAAAATTGAGTTTCAGGTGTTAAATGAATTACACATTTTCCCACCCACTAGTTAATCCTAATTTGAATGATACTTTTATAAAGAACTTTCAAAATCACTCCTGAGTAGATAGAGTATTCATTTATTTATTTATTTTCATTTCTAGACCCCTGAACTCAAATTTAGAGGACTTAGGCTCTTTTCTACAATTAAATTTGGTGTTTTCCTATTGCCTCTCTTGCATAGTTTCCTCCTTAGCAAAAAACAGGAATATTTAAAATTACACAAACACTTATGCTTTTTTCCATTTATTCAACAAACATATATTAAAAACTCACACTTATGAGCTGCAGATGTCAAAGATCCCTGCTTTCTAGGAGTACATAGCATAGTTGGGGAGATAGTCATGTAAATGGATAAAACACTAAAAAGTAGTAAGTCCAAAATCTACATTTAGAATGCTGAGCAATGCTGAATTTTCTCCCTATTCTTTCACAAAATAAAATAATTTTTTCCTGTCACTTTTCATCATTTTTATTAGAAGATAAATCTGAGGAAATAATGAAATGCACCAACTTCATATTTTATTATTTTAAAACTATCTCAAACACCAAATGAAACCACACGTAGAGTTAACGAGAAAAAAGGGAGACCTATGACTGGTTGAAATCTCTTAATTTTGTCACCTTAATTTCATCAGTATACTTTTTTCACTTTCAGAAGACATAGACATAATGAAATTAAAGTGTATAGACTCTTACCTAGCACAATAATCTGAAACTAACCAAACATTTTAATAATCCAACTGATTTTACTTAGGACCATTGACATAATCCCTAGGTTGAAAAGTCTGTTTTCTCCTTCTCTCTTTCTGTTCTTTTTTTTTTTCCCTGATGGCCCTGTCTTCTAACATAATAGACTCCATTTACCAGCTACACTGTAAAGCAGAGTTCCAAGGAGGTTTGAACAATTTTTACCACATCAATCATAATCTTGAATATTTGCAGAGTCACACACAGCACTCTGGTTTCATGCCAATTCTCTGGTTGAGACACGATTACATGTGTTTTACTATATCCTTGGCATCTTTTGCACTTTACTTTTATCAAAAGCCCGTTGATCCCCAGAGCTTCAATTTTCTCCCTGGCTGGGGAGCAGGAGAAAAATAAATACAGTTCCTAAAGGGTAAAAAAGTGGTTGCTACAATGTGTGCCCCATAGGCACTGGCCTAATGCTACCTATTAGAAAAATCGCTATTTTGTATGCCTTTGCCTGGGGATGGAGGGGTGAAATAGAAGCTTTCTCTTTTTTTTGTATTTTTATTGCTATTTGGGATGTACATATGATACTAGAAGGAAATTTGGGCTGGCCCTGTGAAGTTGGTACCACGTTCTATAGATACACATTTTTATTATAAACACAAAATTCTGGAATTCTAGCATTAGCTATAAGTTTTTAAAAATCCCTCAATAAACACTTGGAGTACAGGATAATGATACTAAAATACAGAGGGGGGAGACAAAAAAAATGGTCATATCAGATCATTAAAACCTCTTCTAATACCTGCAGAATCTCTACAGACTAAACCAGCAAGTATGATGACTGGAGTTCCCTTCTCCAATTCTTACGGAGGGTGTTCCAGCTACAGGTTCTCTGTAGTAACCAAAAACAAAGAAGAAAAACAAAACAAAAGAAAAATCGCATCTTGTCTATACTTAGTTTACATAACATACTATATGCAAGAGGAGAAAATTGAATCACACATTGTTGGTGATCTGATGTTGACCTGCTTTTCCTATAATTGCATTGTTGCAGATGTATCAGACGAAGACACACAAACTAAAGGATAAAAACGTTTTCATAAATCCCCAGCAACTGTCATATATTCCTCTGTAATGAGAAGATGTAGCCGTGTGTACCATATTGTTCAAAAATAATACTGGTTGAGAATTAAGATACATGGATTCTTCTCTGGGTTCTCTCACTTGTGTTCTCTGAGTTTCAGTCCCTTTAGTTGTAAAATGGTGATAATGAGTTCGATTCACAGGATTGTTTTGAGGGTTAAATGAAATAATGCCATAAGTAAAATATAGAGACCTAAATAAATGTTAACATCGTATCATTACAATAAACACATTAATAGTATGTTTCTTCTTCAAATATTTTTTTTATATTTTTTGTATTTTTACCTCTATAGCCACATGAATTCTAAAACTATCTCTGAATAATATTCCTCTGAAGCAGAATACCCTAGACCTGTGACTATCAAAGTGTGGTCCCAGGCCACCCACAGCTTCCGGGAACTTGTCAGTAATGCAAACTCTGAGGCCCTACCTAAGACCTACTGCATCAGACACGCTGGGAATCTAGCCAGAAATCTGAATTTTAACAAGCCCTCCAGGGGACTCTAATGAACACCGGAGTTTGAGAAACGCTGAGCTACGTTACAGAAAGTAAATGGGTGTGTATTATATGCGATTCTGGTGATTGTTTAATTTTATGTCACTTCATCTTGAAGCAGTAAATAACCACCAGTTATTAATATATTCCAGGTATCAGAACTCTTAATATCTCTTATAAACTTCATCATGGATCCTGTAGACTAACCAAGATCATCAGGGTTAATTACAATTATAGAGGCATAATATTCTTAGCTTTACACTTTTCAGAAAACTAAATACAATTTGTCTGCTATGCTGTATAATGGCCAGTGAATAAAACTTGCATTATGACATATACTTTTAAAGTTTAGTTCAAAAATGTTTTCTAATCTGAATTATTGGTATGCTTTCATTGACTACAATATGAAAAATGTATAATATATTTTCATTTGTGGTGATTCCCAGGAAATTCAAAACTAAATTTAACATTCATTGAAATGCAAGAAGAGATTTTAATTATATTTTATAATCAGTCATTAATACATCTTTTAAACAAATATATCACTTTGCATTTTTTCTAAAAATTTAGTAAATAAAATATATAAGAAGGCTTCATTATATATGTGCTTATATATGTGAATATATGTGTATATATATTTTTATATATACTCATATATCTATATACATATTCTAATATATCTATATCTACATATACTCATGTACATAAAGAAGAAGAAAAGTAAAGATTATGGAGTAATTTTAACGTAAAATATAAAGGAGTCCTATTGAACACTCTTTTTGCATTGGCCCATTTATTTAATTCATTTAAAAATCAGCTGTAAGATTTAAAACATGAAATGTAGAATTCCTGTTTCTGATGTCCTGTGCCAGGTGGATGCCAATCCACTTGAATCTTCATTTACTGTCATGATTCAACAGCACTCAGAGACTTCTTTGCTGGGAGGACCATAGGGATCGCTTGCAAGAGCTGAGTTTCTCTAAAAGGGCATGGCGTGACTGGCACTCTTCTGATGTGGGGAGACCTGACATGCCACTTTAGAGGACTTCTCTGACCCAGCAATACTTCCTCCTGTAAAAGTGAAAGCAGCAATTTGAAGAAAGCTCACCGCAACTATACCATTTATCCAGATTGGAGAACAGGGTGCACAGAAATTTAGATAATGAAAGCTAGTATCTGAAAGTAGTTTTAACGAACAGAGAGGAGAAATTACACAGAGAAAGATTTTCCCTCCTGAGACAATGTTCAATCTTTGATACTGCCTCTCTTTATTCAACCTCTGGTTTAACATTAGGCTTCCTATCTGAGCAAAAGGTACCAATGGAGTGAGCAGATGTAAAGATTATGCATTTGCAACATGTAGGAGAAAAATATAAGGTCCAAGGTATTATCCCTTCATTTAAGGAAAAAATTTAACAGGGGACTTATTAAAACTATTCTACAATATATTTTAAAAAGTACTTTAAAAAGTAGATAAAGGTAACGGTTTCTAAAAGTATGCCAAACAGGGAACAAAAGTAAAAATTAGACGGAATCTGGTTTTGCCCTAAGGAAATAGACAGGCATGATTTCCGTGAATAGGAGATTAAAGTACTTCAACATAACAACACTTTATTATGTTGGTAAAGTTTAAGAAAGAAACAGGAAAATGTCATAACAGAATTTTAAATTATATTAGAAATAGGAATGAAAGCATAGGCCACGACAAAAGAAAATCTGTGATGTAAAAAACATATTTAAGAAGCTTTTCCAAGATGCAGAATAAAAGGTCGCAACAATGACAGAAGAGCAAACAGAATGTGATAATGAAGTGACAAAAGAGCTCCAACACCCAGATGGTCTACATTCCTGAAGAAAACACAGGACACATGAAAACAAATTAATACTCAAAAAAGAATAGGATAAAAATGTCCTGGGTAGATCGGATATCTGAGAATATAGGTCATGGAAGCACAGCATGTTCCAGACAAAATTAAGTAAAAGAAAATAATGTAAGATCTGGATGCTGATCGAAGAAGAACTATCAGGCTTCCTTCCAGATGGTTTAGTCACAAGTAGGATCATCGCAGATTCGTGATAATGAATACCAACTATAGAATGAAATGTATTCATTGAAATGGAAACTTGTTCATAACAGATTTGCAAGTGACAATGGTAGAGAGCAAAACAGAATGTACCGTATAATGCCATTTTTACAAATGCTGTGTGCATGCCAGAGAAAGTTAATAGTGACTTTTTATGGGGATGGGTAATAAGTACATTTTCCTTATTTTGCTCCTGTCTACATTTACTAAATGTATAGCAACATATATATTGCATTTATAAATATGAGAAAGAATAACGTATCAAAATAAATTGTCTGTCTGAGTATTGTGCAAAATTACCTTATACGAGGAAGAACTATTTCAAACCAAATGAGGACTGAGAGAGGCTGGAGGAAAGCGAAATGAGTTAGAAATGTACTTGGGTTAGAAATATATAGCTTTGTAGCTGTTACTGAGGTGAAAATCATCTCATGTGTCTGTGGCCAATGTTCCTTGCACTCGTGTCTGTCATGTTTTTCTTCTTTTCAGTTTGTTATTGTTTTTGTCTGCATCTCATATGGTAAAAGAAATGAACAGAGAATAATTAGTCAAATAAAAGAAACTTGAATTTAGTGTAATAATTTATTTTACTCCTTTCATTTATTACAATAAGTGCTTAACCTGTAAAATAATGTGCTTAATTTGTACATAAATGTATACTAGTATGGAACCAAACACACACTCTTTGACATAGAACAACACACTTAAACACTGCTTAGGATGCCCATCAATTGTTTGTCTTGAAATTTTACAATGAATTCCCTCTCTATGATAGTTTCTGGGATGGTGGAAATTTATACTTAAAGGACTTTGCAAATATCATCCCGAAACATTTATACTGTAGCACATTTTATGTGCCTTACTATTTTTTTTATTTTATTTTTATTTTTTATTTTTATTTTTTTTTAGGAGCAAGGACCCTTAGCAAGCAAACATAGCACAGGAAACTTTAAGGCTAGGTTGTAAAAAGAGATGTTTGCAAATCGAGAAACACACAAATCTGTGGATAACACAAATGATCACTGCAGCCCTAGGTTATACAATGTCACACAATCTTTCTATTTGGTTGTTTGTTCTGTGCCACCATAAGGGGAGAAAGTCAATGTCAAGATAAATGTGGCATCTGCTTTTGGCTCACAAAATCAAGAAGTGAGTCTTGGAAACAAAGGATCGAATTAAATTTCAAATTTTGAAGTTTTCCAATGTGATGAAGACACAAAATAAAAATCAGAAGCTCTTTATTTGCTTCTTTCTTGGAG
>CM052443.1:33035472-33078727 GCA_028533085.1 Varecia variegata
AATGTGCTAGGCAGGATTCATGTCAATGACGCTACATTGAACAAGAAAGAAGGTAGCTACCCTTAAAGAGTTAGATTTTACTTGGGGAGTAAGTATAGAATAAAACAAAAAGAGGTTAATAAATTTAAACAATTTTGCATAGTGATTAGTGCTCTTTAGACAGTAAATTGAACGAAAGGGAAATTTTATCTAAGGTGGTTAGATGTAGGCTTTAAGGTGAACATGAGATTCAGTCTAGCTTCTTCCCTGCTATGCATCCTATACTTCAAAAAAAATCCTACAATATTGAAAGAGATCTCTCATTATCAGAAGAATGTTCTGCTCAGACTTAATTTGTTTTTGAACATGGTAAATGAATAAAGTGAAATGATATATGATAACATCACACTAACTTTATATTAAACACCTTGTAAGGTCCTTTATATATATTTTGTCTAATCTTTACCAGAATCATATGAAGTAGATCTTATATCATCTTTTCTCAAAGGAGAAAACTGAGATGAGATGTGTAGTGACCCGCCCTGCGTTACACAGGCAAAACTGGAATTTGGACTGGATGTCTGATGCCTAAGTCTGAATTCTTTCAGTTATTCCACATTCATCACTCTGTTCCATATGTATGATTATCAACAATACTCTGAAGAATGGGTCTGTACTTGGCACATAATATCCACATTGTTATTTCCTATTTGTTTTTAGTCCCTGGGTTTATTTTGGTAAAAAGAACACTGAAAGGGTTGATGCAACCATTTGCACTTCCCAAATTTTGAAAATTTCTATTAGTCGAATTTTCACCAGGAATGTGTTTTATGCAAAAATAAAAACCTGTTGCAAAGTTAAAAAAAAAAAAAAAAAAAAAAAAAAAAAAGAATCTCGAATACTTTCATCTATGGAGGAGGGCAGTACATGCTGTTGTAATCCTATCCAGATCCGGTTCCTGGGCCCGTGCACCCACCCCATGGTTGCTGTGGGCAACAACAACTAACTTCATCCAACTTCACCCCCTTTTCTAGAGACCTGTTGGACAGACTGAAGCTGCCTTGTTTGGAAATGTCTGAGATTTTTTATGTCTCTCCTTTTCCCAAGTAGCCCACAGCTAATAACTGAATGGGATTAGGGTACTTAAGGCAAGTCCTCTTGTCTCAAGAAGTGACAACTCAGGGATGACCCTCACACTCCAGAGCCACCCTGGCATCAGGCTGAGACTAAACCTCAGCTGAAATCACTCACTTGTTTGGTTCCTTTTCACGTTAGCCTGGCTTCCTTACAGGTTGCTCCTAAGAGCACTCCTTCATTAAACCACTACATAAGAATTCTAGTCTCAGGCTCTGCTTCTAGGAAATCTGACCTAAGACATTTATTCAACAAATATTGATTGCACACTTGGTTTGTGCCAGGTTTTGAGCTAAACTTCAAGCATTCAAATATCAATATACTATGGTCCGTTCTTTCTGGGGCTTGGGTTGTAGGGAGGGGCAGTGAGCGGATGGCTGATGAAATGTGTAAAATACCCCAACAGGGACACTCTATCAAAAAACCCCACAGAGTTAAAGAAAAGAGAATACCTTGCTCTGCCTGGAGTGGGGAGAAAAGGGAGACATCAAAAAAGACTTCACAAAGAAGATTGTAAATGACAAATAGGAATTCATCAAGTTGATAAGCGTAGGAAAGTTTCAAAGGGGAGAGATGGTCCTACGGAAAGATGCAGTGACATGAAAGAGTGACACAAGATGAAGGGCATCTCAAGTAGTTTGGTGTGACTGAATAGGTATGTGTCGAGGAAACAGTAATGGTTATCAGAAAATTCCTTATAAAAGACTTGGCCTCCTAAAGAGTTTGAATTGTACATAATAAATATTTTTACGGGTGCAAAGGAAAATACACAAACTATAAAGCTAACAGACATGCAATGTGTCTTTTGTGAATATTAGATTGTCTGTTTGAATTTAATTGCTAACTTAAGGCTTAACAGTGTTGCCTAAAGTGTCATTGATAGATCAAGTAGATCCATATTTCCTAACTCTACAGTGTGATCAGAATTGTATTAGTCAGGGACCTCCTAACATTCCTTTTCATCACTGAGTAGACTGCATTTTCATAATGTCATGTTTAGGGGTTGAGCCTGCTACTTTTTTAACATCTGTGTAGAACTTTGCCATTATGGACTAGAGCAAGATGCTATTACAAAGTTAGCACAAATCATGTAGCAGCTAACTGGGCACAGTTCAAATTATCTGTCATGTTCAGTTATTTTTATGGTCAACTGTGTATCATTTGACCACATGAATCAGGCAGTGATTTGATTTGCTCATTATGAAGGCTAAAAATAATCCATTTGACCTGCAGTAAACCATTTACTTTAGTCATTAAATTACAACCATTGTCTCATTGGTGTTTTTCATTTTATATATGAAGCGAGGTCAGCACTGGGGCAAAAATTATGAAGTATGCAATACTCTCATTCTCCTCCCTGTTCCCAGTCGTCTCTAACCGGGCTGCTAACTGTTCTGAATTTTTCCATTTCCCTCTACATTCACCCACATGCCATCCTCAAGTTTCATGAGCAGCAGAAGAAAAGCAGACAAACTGACACTGTTGTATGAAGGACTGATACGCCCTGGGGTTGTCTTCCCAGGGGAAAGTGGGATGGATGTGGTACAGTGAGTCTCAGCATGCTCTAAGAGCAGAAGTTTACACAAGCTGTTTCACATTCAAGACCACATTTACTCATGGTAAGGCTACAGGGCTACCATTTGATAAAATGTGTTCCATTTAGTTGACATAATCTTTCAAAACACAAAGCCCATATAAGAAAAGGCAAAAAATCAGAGTGGTAAAAAAGGTTGAGAAAACCTTGTGTAATGGAAAGAACATTAACCTAGGAGCATGACGAATGGGAGTCCTATCCCAGCTAAGTCATTCATCAGACCTATGACATTATGTAAGTCACGCAATGTCCCAAACCTAATTTTTTTTTCCTTCCTCATTGGTAATATGAAGACCTACCCATAGATCCTGACCCACTGAGTTCTTACCTGGCTCACTGAGTTGTTATAAGGATTAGATGAACTCAAATGCATTTATTTTGTATACTGGAAAGCACAAGGAAAATTTTATGATCTGTCTAAAGTGGTTGTCTTATTTCGAGCTGCCATAACAAAGTACCATTGACTGGATGGCTTAAACAACAAACATTTATTTTTCATAGTTCTGAAGGCTGGAGGTTCCAGATCAGGGTCCCAGTATAGTCAGATTCTTGGTGAGGGCCCTTCTCCTGGTTTACAGATGGCCATATTCTCATAGTATGCTCTTATGGATGAAATGGAGCTCTGGTCTCTTTATCCCCTTATAAGAACACTAATCCCATTCATGAGGGCTTCCCCCAATGACCTACTAAGTTCCCCAAGTGTCCCACGTCCAGATACCAGCACGTTGTGGATTTAGGCTTCAACATATGAATTTTCAGGAGGGGCACAAACATTCATTCCATAGCAGTTGTAAACTTTGGGTTTGATTCTCACTTTAAAAAGATCCCTGTGGCCTGCAGTGGAGCTGTCCTCTGTCCTGTCTGCACTCTGCCTGCCTTGGTGTCTTGGGCAATCATAGTCCATCAGAGTCATGGGTCAGCCTCGGTGAAGGTGTGTATGAGGATCAATGTTTAAGTTGTTTTAAAAAACCCTTGCCTATGTGTACAAGGAATCTTCACATTTAAAATTTTTGATGGGAGTGTGCATCCAAATTATCTTTTTCCAACATTTATTTAAGGTGACAGTGATATATAATTCATATAAACATCTGCTTTTTTTGTTGTTGTTGTTGAAATGGGAAGTCAACTTGAATATTCCAATCTTTTGTTCTTTCAGTTTTATCAGTATACCCAGAGGAAGAATTACAAGCAAAGCCTGTCCATATGCAATTCTTACAACACAAAGTGAATGTTTTCTTCAGGCTAATATGAAGCATAAGTGTCTGAATCATCTTTGTGCAGTTTTTCTCTATGAGTGTCAGACATTAGACGATTTTAATGCATCTCTCCTTCTCTTGAGTCTGTTTTATGTGATTCCAGATATCTTTCTGACTTTTTTTGTTGTTTTGACAAGAGGAATAAAATGTACTTTATGACCAAATCCATGTATGTTTTGGACTGCTTTACTCAGAGATGCTTGGGGAACTTAATCAAGAGAGCTTTTATAGAGTTTAATACAGAAAATAAAGCTGAGAAAGTAAGCACTGGAAATAAATTACCTTAAAAATGGTGTAAATCTTTTTTATCTGTCTGTCTATATTTAATTTCTCTCATTTTCAGAAGAAAGAGGATGCTGCTTGGGAGAAAAGGACTGTATCTCAAGTTTTATCATACTTATTCTGACTTCCCAAGCAACAGGATAATGTCATTGCTGTGTTCGTTAAGGTCTTTTACTGTTCACCACCCGAGTCATTACTCCTGCCTCAGTTATTTTTAAATGTTTGCTGTAGAATTGCCCATATTTTCAGTAAATCACCAGTATGTCTTAATCACATCATCTAGATTGCATGCACAAATTAGAATATGTGGACAGAAAGAGTTCATTTGAATGTCCTACATTCACAAATAGACTGCTGATTGCTCTACTCTGAAAATTGAATCAAAGAAAGTGATCACAATGGCTTGCAAGTGATAGGCTAGAGAGGAAACTAACCACAGGCTTTGTTTCCCTAGAAATAATTCTAACAATTTTCAAAATTACTTCTTGCTAAGTATTTTTGGCTTTGATTCTTCTTACCTGTAAGATAACTACAGCTGTTGTTAAAAATTCTGAAATTTGTCTTTCTTTCAGGGAAAGACTCTTACAGAATTATCATCAAATTATGGGTCAGACTAGCCAATATAGCTCTAGCTGGGTTTGGGAATAAAGCATCATCACCCTGTAGTATTTTTTTTTTTCACAATATTTTAATGAAAGATGTTTTACTATCAAGCCAGCACTCACTATGTTTAGAGATGGGTACTCAGGATATCTACCTTGACTACAGGGTGCTGCGTCATATTAAAGTGGGAATAACAGTTGAGTCATTGTCCTTTTTAAAGGTACCATCAATGTTTATAACCTGTTTTTTTTTTTATAGCTTATTATGGGGGTACAACCGTTCTGGTTAAGTATATTGCCCATGCCCCTCCCAACCCCCCGAGACTGAGCCTCAAGGGTGTCCATTCCCCCAACAGTGCACATCGCACTCATCATGTAGTATTTTTTTAATCATTTCACCTTATTTATTATTTGAAGCTTCAATTTTATTGATAGTTCTTTTTATCTCTATAGATGGGTCTACAGATTTGGATCCACTTTCTTTTATTTTTCCCCATCAACAGTTTTAGTCCTTGCAGCTTCCCAAACTCCTAAATATTCACCAGAGGAGGCAGCATTTGGATGAGAAGTATTCCCTTGGCTTTAAGACACACTCTTATTAAATTTTAAGCCACATAAAATGTCAAGGGAGGTAATTCAAGAAACAAGCTCTTCCCAGAAACCAGCTTCATCAAGGAATAGTTCAACACCACTGTTGTAATTTACACCCCTGTCTTGACAAATCCCTTCTATATAATTCTCTGTTTAGTTTAAAGGTGTAATGTGAGTTCTGTTGAATTAGACCTGAATCCCTGGGCCGTGGTGTTCTGCTCACATCTGCCCTAAGTGCTGCCCGGGAAAGCAGCAGCCACCAATGTCAATAGAATCCTATAAAGATTAATGGGGCACCTGAAAAGCAACAAGGACTTTGAGTGATTTCAGGGATTTCTAACTCCAGAAATCAATTTCCCTGAAAATGTCCTTGCTAATTTAACTGATAGCATTTGACACTCCTTATGTCTAGTGTAAGCTGTGAATATGAGAATCAAGACTTTATTATAACCAAGCATATAAATTAATATACACAGACAGATATGTATGCTCCATATATACATATGCAGATATAGACATGGGTGTGTGTGTATATGAGCCAGTGTGTGGAAACTGATGTAATCATTCAGATCAGACAAAATGAAAGGAAGGCTAACCTTTTGCATAGCTTATTGGCATGTTATATGAACAATGCTCCATTATATTCTTAATATTTTGAACTCTATTAGATTACTGAATAAAACAACTTTGAAATCCCAACAGAAAGAATTTTATCACAGTTTGACAGTACATTGATAAAGTCATAACTTACATTAAAAACTCAAAGTAGGAGAGAAACATTATAAAATTCAGTATCCTGTGAAAATTTTTGAAGTATTTAAGAAACGTTTATGTAAATAGTTTTAAATATTCTAAGTACATTTGGCAATTATTTGGAAATAGTTATTGTCACTTCATCTGCATAAAATGAACATACTGTGTTTGGAGAACTGTAGAGTTCTCCAAAAAGCCTTTCTTTCAAAATCTGTGTCGAAGAGAATTTTAGGTTGACTTGAGCCTAGTGTTTGGATTTAGTAACTGCCTCTTTCTTCTAATATTCGTGAAAACTTGCAGAAAGACGGTATGAAATGAAAATATTGAGAAAAACAAAATAAATAAGGTGAAGTTTTTGAAGACATATGGCCTTGCATGACGCTACAAACTTTTCATGAGTATACTTTTTGAAGTCTCATTGATCCTTGATTTGAGTTCCCAGGTTTAGTAATAAAATATGGCATGATTTATTACTCTAGTGCAGGGCAATGTGCTGCAAGAGAAAATGCAGTGTCCTGCCTAGAGTAGGGCTCTGACCTGTTCAGAGAATTCATGAAGTTCATCAAATCTGCCTATTTTAACCTCAGAACTTCCCATTTTTAATTTTATTATGACATGAGGCAAACAGAATGTGGTTTATGGTGCCAGGGAAGTAAAGCAGCTGACAACTGAAGCAAGTTTGTGCAAGTGCAGGATGAGACTTTATGACCCAGTGCCTGCTTCTCTCTTCTCTTCTCTCTCTCTTTCTCTCTCTCTCTCTCCATACATAAACTCACAGAGTGGTTTTCTCCTCATTCCTGTTATCAGCATCGCTTCTATGTTCAATTATACTCCATATATCACAGTTGCCTATCCAATGCGTAGAGGTTTCCCAAACAGCAATTCTGGCAAAGTTCTTTGGCTTTTTTTGCTTCTCTTAAAGGTCACATAACTTGGCTCTACTGATAAAAGCAAACGGAAATATTTTAAGGGAGAAGGAAGAAAAATGTTTCAGAGCAGCTAGAACTAGAAACTGTTTTAAAAGTAAAAAAAAGATACCAGTGGATTGATTGTTGGAATGGCAGAGAACAATAAAGAAAACTTTCACATAGACATAAACTATAGAGATACCAAACTCAAGGAGAAATTGGAATGTTCACAGCCACAAGCGTGTGAGATTTAGGAAGGTAGATTTCACGCGAAAAAGTGCCTGGTGCTTTGGTACTAACGCATCTGTTTCATTGGGTCGTCCTGTGTCACATGCTCTTAGTTCACTGGTGTGAGCACTAGAGTTATTGTGATCAGCTCTGCCAACAGGGCTTGGGGATGGAACAGCTCACTGCATGCTGCTACTCTGCCTTGTGTCATTACCAAACAAATTGGTAAGGCAATAAAGCCATTGGTACTCAGAATCGTTCTATCATTGGTTCACAATGAGTTTTAAACTCCTTCCCACCCTCCTCAAAGCCCCAAACCACATAGCTCGACATAGGGTCATCACAAAATTATATCACACATTTCTAGATAAAACAGTTTAAAATGAAAAGTGCTGACCACAAACTATTTCAGTTCACTAAGATAGATCCAGATTATGCTTATACTTTGTGCAAGGTAAAAAGAGCCAATAACTATCTGACACTCAAACTTTTCTGACATCTATGAGATTTCTATTCTCTAAAACAAATATATGAATTTTTAAAAATTCATTCACAAGCAACTTTATTTTATTAGTGATATATGGATTCAAATTCAACATCACACGATCCATACCTAAGCATTTTTGCTCTGATATTTAACAGGTAGAATTTTTGTTTATTTTTGCCCTTTTCTTCTGGAGAATCTAGAGTGAAATATAAATTAGAAGGGGGAAAACGAGACTTTATGAAATATTCGGTATCACTTCTGAAATCTCATCACCTTTGCAAGGGACAAGAATGCAGATGTTACCCCTCCCCCAGTCCTCTGCTTTGCTGACAGCATCCCTGGGGCAGAGGCCGGTTGATTCAAAGGAGGCCTGCTATACGTGACATATAATCCTTTTCAACCCTTGGGAGAAAAGATCACTTATTATAATGGAACTACTAGCAGACAGAGAAGCTTCTGATTTTCTATAACATTTTTGGTTTCTTTACTAATCCAGAAACTGCACTAATACTGAGGATTTTTGTGTGCATAATTTCTACTTCCATTCCTATGTGTATGCAATCAACTGCATGCAGGGGCCCCTCCATTCTCCAGATTATATGATGCAGACT
The DNA here is from genome assembly GCA_028533085.1 of Varecia variegata. Lineage (NCBI taxonomy): Eukaryota > Metazoa > Chordata > Mammalia > Primates > Lemuridae > Varecia > Varecia variegata. Next base: position 33,043,898 of record CM052443.1, read on the forward strand.
CTGTAGAGTAAGCATGAATAGAATATGAAATATATGCTATTTGAGAAATGTTATAGCTTTGCCTGGTGTTACATAGCGAGGTGTCTCCTCTAGACTGTTACCCTCTCAGGATATGCTATCTCATCTTCTGATTCCTTCATCCTTTTCCCAGTATCTTTATTATCTCAAATACATCACTTTAAGGTCCCAACGGGTTTCTCAGAGAAAAGGTAAAAGCTGGAAACAGAGAGGTGATCAGGAGAAATAAGAGCACAGTGCTAAAATACAAAGAAATAATTTTTTAAATGGTGTTAAGAACCCAATCACATAGATACCATTTTTGAGAGGTTAATGAAAAATTTTTATTTTTTAAAAAAATTTAGCATTCTTTTTTTAATATTTTAATTTTTTTATTTTAATAGAGTTAGGTACAAGATAAATTGTGTTACATGTATATGTGGCATAGTGGTGACGTCTGGGCTTTTCTGTCACATAGATACAGAACAACTTATTTTATTTCTTCAGGAAAACTTCCCAAGGATTAGAGTTAAAAGGTAAAAATTCTTTTCCCATAGGAGTCTACTCAATTAAATTTGTCACCAACCCTATGTATAAGCATATATTTGTATGTGTTTGTATATTAAATCTATACATTTTAATATATCCTAGCAATTAGATACTAGTAATTTAAAAATATGTATAGATTAACAGTTGTAACTAGCATCTCATTTGACTTAATTCATATTGATATACAGCTAAACTTCATGAATCTTCTTAATATGTTTTTAGTTCTTTATCTAGGAGTTATTTGTTCTTCCTTTGATCTGCTTGCCTATTTGTGGTTATTTCCATCTGTTTTCATGAGAAAAATCCTCACTATTTTTTTCCTCTTCAATGGTAAAACCACACAAAACATTTTAGCAACTTGCAGACCCAGGGAAAATATGGAAAAAATGAGGAAAAATAAAAAATGTTGTAACATTTTTCCCTAAAGTTCAATTGCTATTAACATATGAAAAGTATATAATACTATTAGGTTTCAAAATCCTCAGACCCACATAAGCTAATTAATAACATCTATCACATACTTAATAATACTATACTGGCCAGGAAGAGGTAAATACTCTTTTAGAGATCCCCAGAAAGTAATCTGGACATTGAGATAATTAAAGTAATTCCATATGTATACACAATGGGATCTTTGATAGGAAATAAAAGAAATTCAAGGTATTTTATATAAGACCATTTGCGTGGATTTTGCTAAAAACTCATAGTGAAAGTTTTCTCCTGAAATTCCAATAGCTAGACTCCCTGAACAATGTCACAGATTTGATATTCCCACTGAATTCTCTGCTGTAGCTATATAGCAAAATACACTGTATAAATATCACAATTTATCTATTTTTGGTGATGACATGTATATATACCATTTTGAAAAGGTTTTCCCTACCTTATTTTCCCTTGTTGAGTCTCAATATCTGAAATTTTTACCTCATATCACACTCAATATACATCTGTTTATATGTATACATTAGCAGTGCTATAGGATTATTACATGATGATATATAAATATTAGCACTATTTTCAATATCTAAACCTAAAACAACTTTTTCTTAATCTAGAAGGAGGCAATAATATTATATTATACATACTTGCTCTACAATTTCTACAAATCTGCTCCTGAATCCAGATTCAAGTTATGTGTATGAATATATTTTTCTCCTACTAGAATTTGGTTTGAGCTTTTTAATAATGAGTGTGTCTCCACTGGTAATTATCACTATCTAGTCTACACATTTCACAGAGCCTCATAACATTTGAAGACTAAATACAAGTTACCAATACACAACATGCCTCTTAAAACTTTTTTTGAAAAGCCAACCACCACACATTAAATATCAAATTTAAATCTGCTTTGAAGAAAAAATTAAATGCCCACTGTGGACTGTGAGAGAATTCATTTCTAATAGTGAATTTATATCAGTCCACAGGGAGTCCTATGAAGGCACAGCTGACTAATGACTATCATTTTCAGTTGATTTCATTAGATTTAACTTATAGTAGAAAGTACATTCCCTTCGGTGCTCTGAAAGTCAGTGATTTACATACATTTGGTATGAGGCTTTTGCTTTGGATAATATAAAAGCGATTTAATAGCTAAGTGAAGATTTTTCTCAAGCCTACCTAAACTCACTTATGCAAAAGTAAATATTAACTTTTAATAAAATAGCTTTTAATGCATTATTGCCACCCATTAAAATAAAACAAATGACACTGTCAGCTGACCATCTTCATGCCAGGATAATACACTATTACAGCTTTCTTTTTGTTGGAAGCATTTGATCACTTTCTACTGAGTGTAATTTTTATGAATGATATGCACTTTACTTATACAGTAAGCTAGTGGGGCTCTGATCCACAGATTGAAGAAAGCGGTTGTTATGCAAAGGAGGTTAGATATCCCATCCAACTGCTTGACATAAAGGAGAACTTTTCATTCTCTGGGTTTTAAAACAAAAGAAAAAAAAAGTGTTGCTTAGAATTTTGGCTTCATACATGGCTCCATTTTTGTGATGTATGATTTTGATTCTAAGAGATATTAAAGGTGAAAACAGCAAGTTATGGAATCAACTACTGTGCGCTAGATACCTTTCTGTGTTATGAGAGTTTCAGAGGAAAACAGACTTTGTTCTTGAAATCAAGGAGAGGGTCACGTAAGACATGGGCATTATCAAGGTAGTAATACAAGGCAGCTTATGCTACAGGCCAAGCAAGTGACACAATCAATAACTGTTGTGGGTCGGAGGGTGGGTACAAAATGTGCCTTGCTCAAAGAAGAAAATGAAAAGACTCAAAAACTTATATCAGATATTTTAAAATCTTCAAATACCTCACTTTACTGCATAGCTTTCTTGAATGTAATCATTCATATTTGCAGAATTCATTTTGTAAGAATTAAATGAGAAAAAAATGAATGTTTCAAAAAACATAAAATTCTATCTTCTGAGAGCAAATTCGAAGAAAAAAATCAGTATGCTTCATTTTCTGAGTACTTGATATTTTTTACCATATTGTTTACTGTGATGAAGAGTTTTTTCATAAAATTCTTCAGAACTAAAATCAATGCTTTAAAACAGCTATCAGTAATACTCAATCAAGAGAAATCTATTTGTAAAAATTCCTTCTGCTTTAAATAGGTCATCCTCACTATTTTTTTCAGCATAGGATAAGGGAATAGGCAAGAACCCTAAGGAAAGTGCTTTAAAAAACACAACAAAACCAAACAAAAACAAAATAAACAATAAAAAGAAAATCAGACCCACTAAGCACTAAAAACTGGTCTCTACATTTTTGCTCAAATATAAATAAAGTAGTTGATTATCCCAATCTGTGTTTATTTTCATCTTTAATTTCATCACACACCCACACAACCAGAGGAGGTAGAATGCATTTAGTTAAGCTCATGTTAACCCATCCATAAAATGGGGCTGCAACTTCATTAACCTTCTCTCACACAGCACCTTGGTTATATTCCAATTTTCTAATGAAGTCCTTTACGGAACTAGCATTTGCTATATCTGTGCTTTTTTACAGCTTCTGATCAGATTGGTGGATAAAATAGTATCTCTGTGGGAATTTTTCATCAACAAAAACAACCGGTGAATGCTTTGACTCAAAACAAAATTTACTTTGAAATTTAGGATATGGGACGTCCCATGAAGAATTTACCTTAAGATATTTACATAAAGTTGCAAAGAATTTCTTACTATGCCTCCAATTAACCATTACTCAAAGTTTTATGAGATAATATAATTCAAATATTCATGTCACGCTACTCACTCCAAGTGCCCCAATACGCATGCTCATAACTTTCCCTAAATTATATCAGAAAAACACCTGCGCCTAGAGTCACGTGGCTCTGATTCTACTTGAGAAATGCTGGAATGTAATGAAGAAAGCTCCTGCCACAAGCCAAAATGAGCTGATGCATTAAACTTTGAAAAGGCAGAGGAGGAAGTGCTGTCGCCGGAACTGTCATATGATCTGTTAAATCCTAACCTGTGAAAATTTACAGCTGTGGAACTATTTGTCTAATACAAAACTATTATGCAAAGAAAGTGTTATCCAATATGACTATGCAATGTTAAGTTCTGTCCCAACATCACAAACTAAAAACAATCATACAGTTTTAATGGTTTTCTTGTAATAACTGATACTTCTTAAGCAATTGTCTATGATCTCAATGGAGGAAGCAAAATTTGAGTATATACCTCTAATTTTATTTTTGAAATCCCTGTCCTTTCTTCTTCTAGTTAAATGGAGAAGACAATGCTATAATTTTTTGGTTCACAGAACTGAGGGTAGAAAAAAAAAAAACCGTTATTTGTGCCTTTTTAAGAAAATCAGAAGAATTCATTATATTAATTGGTAAAAATTGTGGTTGGGCCAGTACTGAACAATAGATATAATGTGTTGATCTAAAAATACATGGATGAACCACGTATTCATTGTTGTACCAAGGATGTTCAATATTATAGAAACTAAGGAAGAAAATAGATTTGAAAAGTTCATATGGAAATGCAATAAAATTGATTCATTATGTACCAACTAAAATTCCCAAGAGGTGAACCAGACAGGAGAACAAGTAAAAGTCTATTTTGCAGAGGATGAAAATTAACACATAAAACTTCTCTTCAAAGGAATATTACACTTGATATTGGACTAAATAAATTCTATAGTAAAATAATTTTACCTAATAAATTTCAATCTGAGACATTTACCTAAATGTTCCCTCCATTAGCCCCAAATATTTAATTCCTCAGAACCTGTCACCCTATTACCAAATGAAGATTAGGATTTAGAAGGCATTTATTATTTTTTCGAATTCATTTAGCTCTCCCTGGAAAATCTTTTAAGTAGATTCTAATTCAGTTGGATTTTTTAAATTCACACTTTCTCACACATGAGATTTTAACAAATATTCTTATAATAATGGGAGGGGGGATAATGGAAAACAGCATTTTGCTCTATCAATTTCTGAAAATTATTTTGTTAGTTCATATATTATGTTTAGAAAATTAATAAGACTATTATAAAGAGGAAATGAAGGCTATTAGAGAGACAGGTTGAAGTCATACCTTTCTATTCTTAACACTTTAGCAATTTATTATTATAATTTTGCCTGTCATCACATATTTTTATTTTTTTATTTCAGAATACTACAGAGATACAAATGTTTAGGTTACATATATTGCCTTTGCCTCAACCGAGTCAGAATTACAAGCATGCCCATGCCCCAGACAGTGCTCACCCATTAGGTGTGAATATACCCATCCCCTCCTCCCCCCTCCCACCTGCCCGAAGCCCGATGAATGTTACTACTATATGTGCACATAAGTGTTGATCAGTTGATACCAATTGATGGTGAGCACGTGTGGTGCTGATTTTTCCATTCTTGAGATACTTTACTTAGTAGAATGGGCTCCAGCTCCATCCAAGATAATAGAAGAGGTGCTAGATCACCAACCATTGTTTTTTATTTTATTTTATTTTATTTTATTTTTTGAGACAGAGTTTCCCTTTGTTGCCCAGGCTAGAGTGAGTGCCCTGGCATCAGCCTAGCTCACAGCAACCTCAAACTCCTCGGCTTAAGCAATCCTTCTGCCTCAGCCTCCCAAGTAGCTGGGACTACAGTCATGCGCCACCATGCCTGGCTAATTTTTTCTATATATATTTTTAGCTGGCCAGATAATTTCTTTCTGTTTTTAGTAGAGACGGAATCTCGCTCTTGCTCAGGCTGTTCTCGAACTCCTGACCTCGAGAGATCCACCCGCCTCAGCCTCCCAGAGTGCTAGGATTACAGGTGTGAGCCACCGCGCCCGGCCCACCATTGTTTTTTGTGGCTGAGAACTCCATGGTATACATATAACACATTTTATTAATCCACTCATGTATTGATGAGCATTTGGGTTGTTTCCACATCTTTGCAATTGTGAATTGTGCTGCTAAAAACATTCTAGTGAAGATGTATTTTTTACAGAATGTCTTTTTTAACTTTGGGTAGATGCCCAGTAATGGGATTACCGGATCAAATGGTAGTTCTACTTCTAGCCCTTTGAGGTATCTCCACATATTTTTAGAAAATATGATTTAATGCTGCACAATATTTTATTAAAAGAAGTACCATAACTTATTTAATCATCCTTTTATTGTTGAACATTTAAATTCAGAGAAAGTATTTTAAATTAGTTCAAAAGTGTCATTAGGTAGTGCTGCATCTCCAGAATATGGTATGCAAAGAAAGAGGAAAATAAAAGCAAAAGATAATTAAGGGCCAGGCGAGGTGGCTCACGCCTGTAATCCTAGCACTCTCGGAGGCCGAGGCAGGTGAATCGTTTGAGCTCAGGACTTCAAGACCAGCCTGAGCAAGAGCAAGACCCTGTCTCTACTAAAAACAGAAAGAAATTATCTGTCCAGCTAAAAATATATATAGAAAAAATTAGCCAGGCATGGTGGCGCATGCCTGTAGTCCCAGCTATTCGGGAGGCTGAGACAGGAGGATCGCTTGAGCCCAGGAGTTTGAGGTTGCTGTCAGCTAGGCTGACGCCACGGCACTCACTCTAGCCTGGGCAACAGAGTGAGACTCTATCTCAAAAAAAAAAAAAAAAAAAAGATAATTAAGATCAGAAAATAAAATTACATCATTTGGGTTTAGAATTTCGATACTGAGAAAATAAACTAAAAGAAATAGTGGGTTTTGGCAGAAGGATGGAAAAATTAATCAAAGTAATTCATGATAGCATAAATGCAAAAATACATATAAATTAGAGAGAATAAGTAATATGTCAAGTGCAAACATACATATTTTATCATAAAATTGTCAGTTGTTCCAAACCCTTGCAAAGCTTAGAAAGATTTTTAACAATGATCATCTTGTTCCCAAGGTATTACAAACAGTAATTTCATGAGGTGTAAATTATAAATTAAAATTTTATATATTTTATGTGTACAACATGATATTTAGATAAACATATACATTATAAAATGATTACCACACCAAGCTATTAATATATCCATCCCCCCACGGAGATATCTGTGTGCAGGTGTGTGTGTGGAGGGGGTAAGAATACCTAAGTACTACTGTCAGCAAATTTCAAATATACATGTATATATTATTATTAATTACAGTCACCATGTTGTACAACAGGTCTCCAGAATTTACTCATATTACAACTGAAAATTTGTACACTTTGACTAACATTTCCCTATTTCCCTACCATAACCTCTGGTAACCACCATCCAACTCTGTTTCTATGAGTTGGACTCTCTTGGATTCCACATAAAAACGAAATCATACAGTATATGTCTTTCTGTGTCTGGCTTTTTTCACTTAGCATAATGTTCTCTAGGGCCAGCAATACATGTTGTTGCAAATGGAAGAATTCCCTTCTTTTTTTAAGGCTGAATAATATTCCATCACACACACACACATTTACCCATACTATTCAAGAATCAATGAATACTTAGGCAGTTTCCGTATCTTGGCAATTATGAATAATGCTGCAATGAACATGAGGGTGCAGATATCACTTGAGATAATGATTTTATTTCCTTTCGATATATAACCAGAAGTGGGATTACTGGATCATACGGTAATTCTATTTTAACTTGCTGAAGGAACCGCATTTTTCTCCAGAATGGCTGTACCAATTTACATTCTGAACAAGAGAGTATTAGGGTTCTCTTTTCTCCATATCATCCTAAACACTTATTATCTTTTGATTTTTTGATAATAGTCATCCTAATATGTATGAGATGGGTATCTCATTGTGGTTTTTATTTTCATTTCCCTGATTATTACTAATGTTGACCACCTTTTCATTTATCTTTTAGGTGTTCATATGTCTTCTTTGGACAAATGTATATTCTGGTTCTTTGCCTATTTTTTAACTGAGTTATTTATTTATTTTTTTCTATTGGGTTGTATGTGTTCTCCTATGATTTAAATATGGTTTGTCCCCACCAAAACACATACTGAGGCTTGGTCCTTAAAGTGGCAGTGTTGGGAGGTGGTACCTTTAAGAGGTGATTAGATTGTTAAGAGGGATTAATGCCTTTCTTGCAGGAGTGAGTTCTCACTCACAGGACTTGACTAGCTGCCTCAAGAGTAGGTCGTTATAAAGGGAGGCTGCCTCTCACATTTGGTCTTTGCAGGTGCCGACCTCCCCATTTGCTTTTCTACAATGTTATGATGCAGCATGAAGCCCTTACCAAAAGTTGACCAGATACAGCCACCTGATCTTGGACCTCCCAGCCTCCAGAATCATGAGTTAAATGAACCTCTTTCCTTTATAAATTACCTAGTCCCAGGTATTCTGTTATAGCAACAGAAAATTAAGATATGTTTCTTGTACCTTTGGATATTAACCTCTTATTGAATATATGAATTACAAATATTTCCCCCCATTCTGTAGGTTGCCCTTTCATTTTGTTGATTGTTTCCTTTGCTGTGCAGAAACTCTTTAATTGGATGTAGTTTCACTTGTTTATTTTTGCTTTTGTTGCCTGTGCTTTCAGTGTCATATCCAAAAAGTCATTGTAAACCAATGTTATGGAGTTTCCACTTATGTTTTCTCTGGGAGTTGTATAGCCAGGTCTTACATTTAAGTCTTTACTATATTTTGAGTTGACTTTCTGTGTATGGTGTAAGATAAACACCCAAGTTTGTTTGTTTGCATGTGGCTATCCAGTTTTCCCAACAATAGTGAAGAGACTATCCTTACCTCATTGTGTGTTCTTGGTGCCTTTGTCCAGGATTAGTTGACTGTATATGCATGGTTTATGTCTGGGCTTTCTATTCTTCTCCATTGGTCTATGTGTGTGTGTTTATGCTAGTACAATACTGTTTCAGTTACTGTAGATTTGTAATAAAATTTGAATTAGGAAGTATGATGCTTCCAGCTTTGTTCTGCTTACCAAGATTGCTTTAGTTATTTGACATCTTTTGATTTCATAGAAATTTTAGGATTTTTTTTATTTCTGTGAAAAATACCATTGTAATTTTGATATGGATTGCATTAAATATTTAGATCACTTTGGGTAGTATGGATATTTTGACAACATTCGTTCCTCCAATCCATGAATACAGGATATTTGTTTGCTTGTATCACTTTTAATTTCTTTGATCAATGTCTCATAGTTTTCAATGTACAGATCTTTCACTTTCTTGGTTAAATTTCTTCCTAAATATATTATTCATTGTGATATTTTGTAAATAGGAATATTTTCTCAACTGTTTTCTTGGACAGTTTGTTGTTAGTGTATAGAAACAAAATGTATTTCTGTATGTTAGCTTTGTATCAGAAACTTTACTGAATTTGTTTATTGGTTCTAACAGTTTACTTGGTGGAGTCTTTAGAGTTTTCTTGTATAAGATTATATATACTCTTTGCAAACAGAAACAATTTTACTTTTTTCTTACCAATTTGGATGCCTTTTATTTCTTTTTCTTGCTGAATCTCTCTGGCTAGGACTTCCAGTGCTATGCTTAATGAAAATGCCATGAGTAGGCATCCTAGTCTTGTTCTTGATCTTAATGAAAAAGCTTCTAGTCTTTCATTTTACTTTCTCAGTAATGTCCTTTGATACATAAAGTTTTTAATTTTAAGGAAGTCCAATCTATCTTTTTTTTTTATTGTTTCTTGTGCTTTTGGTGTCAAATATAAAAATTTATTGACAAATCTGCAGTTATGAAGGTTTATCCTTATGTTTTTATTTAAGAGGTTTATAGTTTTGGTTCTTACATTTAGTTTATTTTAAGCTACTTTTGTACATGGAGTGAGGTAGGAGATGGGGTGAACAGAAAAAGCAGAAAGAAGGATTGAAAAAAAGGTGATCAGAAACGTTGTTGAGTTTGATATATATGTTCATTATTTTGATTGTATGTTGGTCTGACATTTACACATATGTTAAAAAGTATAACATTTTATACTTTAAATAAGTGCAATTTACTGTGTGTTAATAAATGTTAATGAATTATTAAAAAGAAAAATTCATAGAAGAAGAAATACAAACTGGTAAATTTAAAGGCATTATAATGGTCCATAAAATTGACTTGAGTATAAAAAAAAATATATAAAAAAACTTTTCAGCTTACATTGAGCTGTAGTATGAGGTTAGAAAATGTGTAACCACCAACAAAAGTGTGTGCTTAGCTTTTTACCTTAGGTTATCCTTACACATGTATAACTTTACTTATTCATACATGAGCATAACCAACATTATTGACTGAATTCTATGTAATTAGCAGTACCAGGACCTGAGAGTGCCAGGCATACAGCTAGTATTTGATAAATCACTATTGATTGAATTAATAAAAGAAGGAATTGATAATAGGCATCATTTTGACATTTCAAATACTGAGATTAGAAAAATAGTCATGTTCTTTAGACTCTTAGAACAAAGACCAAAAATTATTATTATTTAGAAGAACAGGTAGTAATATAGACATTTAAAATATTTGCTATTTTTTATGTTTACTTAGAGCACACTGCATCTTTTACATTATGTAGTTCAATCTGTTCTTACCATTCGAATCCATGCCATACTTTTGTAGCATTTTAAGAAATATCTACTACTGAAGAAACTAAAACATAAATTTCTTTGCTTTACTGAAAACAATGATTTTGTTCTGACAACTACAAAATGGACCTCTTTGAGCAATATATTTTCTTTTTAAATATTTGAATGCCTCTGAGTGTCTTTGTTCATCATCATAAAAAGAGTTTCAAAAATAAATTGCAGTATTCAAAAGGGAGAGTGAAATATGAATAAGAAAAAAAGAGACCATATTTCATAAACTTTAAATAGTGCACACCTTTTCAAAAATGGTATCCATAAATCAGATTATTAAATATTCAAAAGAATTGTATCCTATTTTTGTGTCTGATATGGTTAGGCCAATCTATAATAAACATATCTTATGTTAATATATTAACTAAATCTCAAAAATTAAATGTAATAATTAATTCAATAATTCATAATTATTATTTAAGCTTATTTATTACAGTATGGAGCTAAATCATGATTATCTTAATTATTGCAGCTTCGTAGAAAGTACTGAAATATATAGTGTAAATCCTCCAATTTTGTTCTTTTTTGTCGAGAATGTTTTACAACTTTTAAATCCTTTGCATTTCCATACATGTTTTAGAATAAGCTTGTCAATTTTTATTTTAAAAAGGGCCTTGTGGAATTTTTACTGAGTTTGTGTTGACACTACAGATCAATTTATCAGAACAAAAAAATTCACAAATAAAATTGAAAATAGCAAAAATTAAAATTGCAAATATTTAGAAAAGTTGACTATTAACTATACATACATTTATTTCTATATTGAACATAGCTAAATTTTTATTGAAGCATAACTTACCTAGTGTGAACTTCACAGGGCTTTAATGTGCAGTTAAATGAGTTTTAACAGATCCATATATCTATTCATTGAACTCCACCCCATCAAGATCTAGAACATCTCCATTACTTCTGAAAGTTGCCCTATACCCCCAGTGTAAGAGAACAGTATGGAATTCTACCACACTGAGCAAAGACACCCATTCTACTGATTTACATCAGGATCTATTTCCTGTTTGAGAACTTCATGTAAATGAACTCATACTGTTTTTGTCTGTGTCTTCGTCCACTTGAGCTGCCATAACGAAATACCATAGACTGAGGGGTGTAAACAATAGAAATTACTTTTTTCATAGTACTGGATGCTAGAAGTCCAAGATCAGGGCGCCATCATGGTCCAGTTCTGCTGATGACTCTCTTCCTGGCTTGCAAATAGCTGCCTTCTCCCTTCTCCCCGTGTGCTCACAGGGCCCTTCCTTGGAGCATGCATATGGAGAGGGGTGAGAGAGGGAGGAGGGAACACCCCCTAGTGTTCCTTCTTATAAGGGCAAGGTCCTTATGATTCTATCAGTTCAGGGCTGCACTCTATGACCTCACCTAGCCCTAATAACCTCCCTTCAGTTGCCATCACATTGGGAGTCAGGGCTTCAGCATATGAATTTTGGGGAGACATAAACATACAGCCCATAATAGTCTGTTTTGGTTCTTTCTCTTTTTCTGTTTCTCTTTCTCGTTCTCTTTCCCTTTCATCCTTCTTTCCTTCCTTCTTTACTTCCTCACTCTCTCCCTCCCTCCTTCTCCTACTAAACTCCCTACTCACCCCCAACTCTCTCTTTCCTTCTACTTTTCATTCTTTTTTACTTTCATGTATTTTTTAGATTCATCCTTATTATTGTGTGTATCTAGTTTGTGAATATTTATTGTTGACTAATATTTCTTGGTACAAAGATTCTAAAAATTGTTGATCTATTCTCCTATTGATGAATATTTATTTTTCCAGTTAGGGGCTATTATGAATAAAGCACCTATGAACAATCTTCTGCAAGCCTTTTTTGTGTGGAAAAATATTTTTGTTTCTTTTGACAAAACATCTTCTAAAAAAGAAAATAATTGCTAGATTTAGTGTTAGGAGACAATTCTCCATGGACTCACATTTATGCACAAATTATGAGCAGAGGCATAAGCAGAATTTCTTCTCTACTATCTTTGCAAGAATATTTGTATAATGAACAACACTGAAAGGCAGAGACAATGTCACCCTTCTGGGCAGAGGACCGAAGTTTTGTTGTTCATGATAATAAAAATAATGTCTTTCTCCAGGGCAAAGTTTAGTAAGGTTTGCATGAAGCTTTTTAAAAGACTGGAGTTTTCTACGCTCAGAGTTCCTCATCTATGACAATCTATTGATGCTCAGCATCCATGTGGGTCATTCCGCATCACCTGGGAGCCAGGGAGAAGGGCACGTGGAAACTATGCAAACATGAAACTCATGCAGCCTGCTTTCCCATGAGTAATAAAGTTCTTTCTTTTTGAACTAAGAATCTCCTTTCTCTTGCCGTTATCCATTAAATTTTGGCAGGCTAACTTATTAATATTTGCTTACAAATGGAGTAAACTGTCTGATCCTTCACTTTTCTTGATGTTCAGGTGCCCTGTGAAATTCAACACTGGGATAGAGTAAGTGCAAGAAGTTTTTGAGGATAATGCCTATAAAAATTAAAAGAGGAACATGCAGTTTTAGGGGCCACATCTTTCTAATTCTTCATATATTGAGTTTTTAAAAATATGATTATGGATATTGTGCATGCTACATTGTGAAGCATATGGATTTTGTTAATTTTGTATATAAAATGTTGCATTTTGTTTGGCAAGCAGTACATTTACTGGTAGGTCTGCATTATCTCATGGATAACTGTTTTTGATTTTAGAAGAAGGGGTCTACAAAAGCCCTGTACCCTGTGACTAGGTGTGGCTTTTCTAGAATGTCAACTGAATGTATAGAATATTCAGTCTCATCTCCCCACTCTCAATGGTTGGAACTCTAACGTCTCCTATTGCTATATGAAGTCTGGCATCTTGTTTCAGTCAACAAGTTCCTCAAAGGGCTGTTCTCTTCCAAGGCCCATGGAGTCTCATCCTATTAATGCATGGGTGAGAATTTGGCCAACAATGCAAAGGGACCCCAAAGCATATTTTAGAGCTTCTTTTCTAGGCTGTATTCTCATCTAAAGTATCCTAAGAATTCTGCTCTCCTCATCAATACTGAATTTTGATCTTTATTCTCATTTGCCCAGGAATCAGGATTGTTCTTTATTTTGTTCTACTCCCCTTTGCTGAAGCACAAAGTGCCTCAGGCAGAAAGTTGAGGTGAAGTGAACCTCGTTTCATGATTTTTCCTTCCCACAAGGATCACAGCCAGGTACTACTTATTGCCAATGATTGAAAATAGACACCTCATATAGATACAAATAAAAAAATATAATGTACATGTTTTATATAAAATACATTACATATAATTATGTATTTTGTATATTATATAAATATACATATACACATAGCTCAACTTAAAATCTATTTACAGTCAGATAATAAGTCTTATACCAGTTAATCAATTACCCCTGGGAGTGGAATCCCATATTGAATTTTGTTTATTATGAATCTCCAAAGTATTTTGATACTATCTGTGTCTATTAAAGAATAAATTAAGATTCACAAGTTAAATTAAAAATATTTTTCATTCTTTGCTCTATTAAAGCATTATATTATGTCAACATAGAAATAATTAACAATGCTAACTGAATATCCTAAGATTTGAGTTTGAAATTATATTCTAGTCTAGTTTCCAATTTAATAGCTTTAAACTACATATCTACTCTGTTTTATCCTTTACTTCCTTTAAAAAATATCCCATCTCGAATACCCAAATAAGCAAAATTGGTGTCATAACTAATGATCATTCTGTACACATAATATTCTACCATTCACATGATGTAATGCTTTAATAGGGTATAGGGTTAAAATATATGAGATAATAAAATATAGTATGGGCAACATACTATAGTGTAGGCAAACATACTAAAGTCAATATTTTAAGTAACAGAAAAGTTGAATAAGTTAATAACTGCCACATTTTCCATGTAGTAAGTTGACTTTGTGACACATAGAAATTCATCAAGATTTCACTAGTTAATTGTCTTTTTCTTGAGTAATCACAGCCAACTGGTCTCACCAGGGGTAGGCAAAAGAGTTCTGTTATTACCATTATTGACAATTTTTACAGTGCAATAACTATGGGGTCATTGAACATTCTAATTTAATGAGAAAGGCTACCTCCCTTGTGACATATTTTTCACTTCCCAGAGAAGTTAAAGTCTTTGAGAATTTTCAAAAGTCCTAGGGGCAATTCCTAAAAGGACTAATGGCCTTGGACCTTGGCAGCTCTGGCAGAAAAGTATATGGAATTTGTACTATGCTTTATATTTCCAGGCCTAAGTAACTATGTAATTATTTTGTAATTATAAGGCAATCATTAACTGGCAACTAGAAGTTTTTCATTTTGATGGTAATTCCAAGTATAACTACCATATAATTGGTAAGAAAGAAATAGCTGTGCAATTACTCTGTATTAACACAGTAATTACCAAAAATGTCCAGGCTTATTTGTGTCTTATGAAATAAGAGATTTTCACACCTGCACACTGCAAATTATATAACAGCTATGTATGCTTTCTACATTTGTTCTATGATAAAAGAAAAGGTGGTGGGGATTGGCTTTATTTCATTAAATCATTGTATTGAGTTACCAATCGAATATTGTATTTTATCACAGTTGCTTCTCTGTGGTCGCAGTTGAATTGCTCCTTCATAGAAAAGTAGAGTCAATTTCATAGCTGCAAAGAAAGGACAGTTCAGTGAAATGAGCAGAAGTTTTGAAGTCAAACAGATATGCATCTGAGTTCTTTCAGTCAGAGTGATTTGAATAAATTACTTAATTTTCATCATCTCTACAATAACTATAAATTTATGCATTTCAGAGATTTAATAAGACAAAATAGGTAATATTTTATAAATTATCTATCATTATGATGGCTTCACTTAGTCAACAACTCATTGCTCAAATATCTCTGTGCCAGGCATGTCTCAATCAGTTACTGCTGCTATATCAGAAAACTACAGATAGACTAGGTGACTTAAACAATAGAATTATTTCTCATAGTTCCAGAAGCTATTAAGTTCAAGATTAGGATACCAGCATGGTCAGGTTCTGTGGGGTTCCTTTCCTGGTTTGCTGTTGGCTATTTTCTTGCTCTGTCCTCACAGGGTGGAGTGCAGAGAGAGAGGAAGCAAGCTTTCCCATGTCACTTCTTACAAGGGCACTAATCTCATTTATGGGGCCTCCACTTTTATGACCTAATTACCTCCCTTAGATCCCATTTCCAGATATTATCACATTGGAAATTAGGCTTCAACCCACAAATTTTGGGGCAACACAAACATTCACTCCATAGCAAGAGACACTAGAAAAACAATGATGAAAAAGGACATAATCCCTGGCCCCATGGAGCTTAAGGTCCATTAGAACATATTAACTGTAATTGAATTATCACATCTATGTAGATGGAAAATTATAACTGTGATAAGTGCCTTAAAGGAAAGGATAAAATGCAATGAAATCATAACCTCTCTTAGATAAATCATCACTAGAAGAAAAGGTAAGCCTGATCGCATGAACACTTAACACAAATATTCACAGTGGCTTTATTTATAACAGTCAAAACTACCAGAGGCCAGATGTCCTGCAATGGATTTACACTTAAAAAATCTCTGGTACATGTACACCACTCAGCAATAAATACTAATCAGCAATACAAAGAAAGAAACTATTTGATATATGTCATAGCCTGAATAAATCAAGGAATTGTACTGAGTGGAAAAAGTCAATCCCAAAGGCTACATATTATATGGTTCCATTTATAGAATATTTTTTAATATATATTATTTATTTATTTAATAGAGATGGGATCTTGCTCTTGCTTAGGCTGGTCTCGAACTCCTGAGCTCAAGCGACCCACCTGCCTTGGCCTCCCAGAGTGCTGGGATTACAAGCATGAGCCACCGCGCCCGGTCTGGAATATTTTTGAAATGACAAAATTTTAGAAATTGAGAGGAGTTTTGTGCTGGCTGTGTTATAAAACAGCAACACAAAGGATCTGGTGGCAATAGAAATATTCAGTATCTTACCTCTGATAGTGGATACATGAACCTACACATATAATAAAATTGTATAGAACTAAATATACACAGACACACACATGAATAGAAATGAATATAAGTAAAACTGGGGAAATATTAGGAAAAAGTGTATCAAAATTTTGAATAAACTCAGTTTTAAAGGACTTTATATAAAGATCATAGCATTTGTTATGATATTAATATATTAACAGAGATTTTAAAAACATTATTCAATTTTCCTCCCTATGTATAACAATTGGTACAGAATAAAAAAGTGGGACTAATATTCAGATTTTAGAGATTCATTTTTAAAGCTACCCTTTTTTGCTTTTTATTGAGGTGCCAAGTGTTTTTTTGCATAGCTGGCAGAATGAAGTCTCTCATAATTTATTGAAATTCACTTAAGGCTCTGTCAGCCATCACAATTTATTGCAGTATTGTCCAGACAAGCCAGAATATAATAGTAGGATACAATATGATATATTACAGAAATAGCCAAGAAAGGAAGACCCTTAATTAGACAGGAAAATGAGGATGTTTTAAAGATATCAAACTAAAAGTGTGTCTATATTTTATAATTTCTCAGCCCAAAGCAACCTGAAATTTCAAACCAAAAAAGGAAAGAATCAAACAGATTCTTTCAACTCTTGCATAATTAGGAGGCTGTTGCCATATCCTCCAGTAAATCTAGAATGATACATGTTTGAATCTGATTAATTGATAGGTAGCTCACAATACTCCCTAGAGTGTAAGTTACTGCAAAAATACAGCCATTCCACTGTTACTTCTCACTATTAGCTAACCTTGTTAACCAAACTGGTTGAAAAGTGATGATCTATTTTCAAAAGCATCTGGAAAGTGTCAATGCAGTCATAATGAGCATATTCTGTTATCTGAAACTTCTCTTTTAATGTAAGTTATAAATGGAAAAGGAGAACTTTGCCAGGTAGAAAAGTTAAGTCATTCAAAAAATAAAAAGAAGTCACATTTTTGTAATTTGTTCAAAGGACACCTAAAGGCAGTATTATGACACATGTAGAGATTTCCCATTAGAGGTGACCTTATGTTACAAGAGGTTTACAGCCTAAAGAAAATTCAATTATCTGGGTTACTTCCCTTTAAACTTGTTCTTTGCTCTATATTTGATGAGTCACATATTTCAAACAATAAGAGGCACAGAAGAAATATAGAGGAAAATATATATTGACTGCTTAAAAAATTTGAGTAGTAGTCTGATAAATCATAATGATATTCTAATGATAATACTGTATATATTCTTCACTAAATGTTCAATGAAGCTATGTATGTGTGTGTTTGCTTATTTGCTTTAAGACAAGTCCTCCCATTTTGAATGATGCTTCCAGAATGGTATTAAGTTCATGAACTTCTGAAAAAATCCTTACACAGGACTTCATTATAAATCATGCTGTGTCATTACCAAATAAACTGATTTACAGGACAAAAATATCTGTAATAATATTACGAAAAACGGGATTTTTCATCATCTTGGATCTGGATATCAGATACTATTCTTTAAAGTGACAATAAATTTTCCTTTTAGAGAAGAATAAATGAACGTGAATACGTCAAAATGTCCACCGGGGACCATGAAGTACTAAAATCTGGAACAAGAGTCAGAGAAATGCATTTCACAGGAAATGGTCTATTCCTTGCTGGTTTTCATCTCAATGTGTCACTATGTCCTCTTAGAAAAAGCAAACAGAATGTGCCCTGTTAAACATACCATTTAAAAATAAATGTTTTCCTGATAAACATAGCCTTGTGCTTCCTCTCCCCTCTGCCATCCACCTGCAATGGTGTAATTTGACCCTTTGGTCATCTCTGTGTCTCAGCGTTTTGGCCATCCTCTCAACACAGCAGGTGCATGATCCAGTTTCCACTGCAGTTTCCTTGCTTCCCAGTTCAGGATGGGTATCCGAACCCATATCATACCTCCGATGGAGAGTACATTGACTAAAATGCTAACAAATATCTGCATTGTGTGACTAGAGCTGTGACTAGCTTAATCAACATGTGGGTAGGAAGAAACTGGTGTGCATATTACCTCATCCTTCGTTGCTCGCATCCTATTTATCTGTTATTGCAGCTACAGATTTCTAGGAGCTGAGGGTAATACCAATTGGCACCATAAAGTGCAATTATTTGCAGACATTGCTGCAGATTTTGGTGTCATTTTTTGCAGTGAATAATAAGCATATTCAAATTTACTTTATGAATAGGAAAACATATTTCTGCATACTCTGGGATATTAGATTTCGTGTAAGAAGAAAACTTACTTAAAGTATCTCCTTTTCTAATATAGGGTATTAATAATATTCATTATTTTTTAATATTCGAGAGTTTACCAATGAGACGGTTCAGCAGTGGAAACACAGAGACAGAAAAAAAAGAATGAGTAATAGAAACAGTGAAATGGGAAAAAATGCTGACAAATGTAATCAGTTCGTTAAGTAGTCTTAACCCTTTGTGATATAAACACTAAAAAGATTAATTTGCCCCTAATTGCTGCCTTAAAACTTCAGTCTCCATTTCTTTTCCTTAAGTTATATCTTGAGAAGATTTCATAGTTTTATGACCACTTTTGGTTCTTAAAATCAGCCCATACTGGGTGCAGTGATTCATACCTGTAATCCCAGCATTTTGAGAGCCCAAGACAAGGAGGATCACTTGAAGCCAGGAGTTCCAGACTGCAGTGAACTACGATCATGCCAGTGCATCCCAGCCTGGGCAACAGAGTGACAGCCTGTTTCTTAACAAAAAAAGGATCAGCCCAATTTAGAATTTTAAACTCAAACTTTATTATGATAGTGTAGTGATCCGGGCTTTTGGCCCTCTAAATGTTCGCTGAAAACTCATTGACATGAGGCAGATTGACTAATAGGAGAAAAGGTATACAAATTTATTTTTGTTGTTTTTTTTTTGTTTTGTTTTATGAAAATTATTTTTTTTTAATTTCATAACCTTACAGGGGCACAAACATTTTGGTTACATGAAATGAATTACTTTTGTACATCTTGAGTCAAAGTCATAAGTGTGTTTATCACCGAGATAGTGTGCATTGTACCTGTTAGGGGTGAATTTACCCATCCCTCCCTCCCCCTCCCACCTGCTTGATTTCTGTTGAATTTTACTACCATACGTACACTGAGTGTTGATCATTTAGTTCCAGTTGAATAGTGAGTACATGTGGTGTTTGTTTTTCCATTCTTGCAATGCTTCACTTAGGAGGATGGTCTCCAGCTCCATCCAGGTTGTTACAAAAGGCACTAGTTCACCATTTATTTTTATGGCTGAGTAAAACTTCATGGTATACATATACCACATTTTATTAATCCACTCAAGTATTGAGGGGAACTTGATTGTTTCCACATCTTTGCAATTGTGAACTGTGCTGCTGTAAACATTCAAGTGCAGGTGTCTTTTTTATAAAATGTCTTTTTTTTTCCTTTAGGTAAATACCCAGTAATGGGATTGCTGGATCAAATGGTAGATACAAATTTATTTTAATATGAGAGCCCTCAAAATGAAGACTTGAAGATACAGGGGAAACTATCTATTTTTATGCTTAAGTTCAACAAAGTATTGACAGCTGTGTAGAAATATGATTGGATAAAACGGACATAATCTAATGCCAATAGGCTAAGTGCGGAAACCAAGCAAGGCATGTCTAGATTCTTCTTGGCCTCCCTGAGCATGCATTCCTTCCTTCTGCATGTAGGGCAGGGCCCTCTCTGGAATGGGGATCTTATCACCTACAGTCAAAGAAGGTAGGTCAGATAACTTGTTTATGTCCAATTTGCACTGAATAATTTTAGTTTTATGACTTGCTTTCAGGAGAAGGGTCTGTTTTCTATGAGCTACCCTGGAGAAGAGAGATTCTAGTTTTTATAGCTAGCCTTAGGGAAGAATGGGGCTGAGAGGCAGAAGGATAGGAGAAGGTCAGAAAAAAACTTCTACTTCTGAAGACTTCATTTTGGGGTACTGTTTTCTGAGTCTCAATAATGGTTCTTTTCTTCTTTTATCTCAGTAGAACTGGAGAGGGGCTCCTGACTTCTTAATGTAGAGAGAAGGGAATCTGTTTACTCTGGAATAATAGGAAGGGGGGTGGTGGTAATTTTAGAAAGGCAGCAGATATCTTAAGTCCCTCAGAAAAAATGGGACTAGTTTTTTGGGATTCTGGATCTTTGAATAAATGCTGAAAGTTCTGTGAGCTCTGCATATTTGGTCTCATTTGCCTTCTCTCTAACAATGTGAATTGTAAGCACATTTGCTTTGTTCTCTGAATTATCCAACACAGTGTTTTTCCAACTGCAGATCAGTTTTGCAATGTTTCTTAATTTCTTAGCTTGCCTTTTAGGGAGACTGTTAAGCCATTTCTTTCCCTAATATCCCACTCCCATAAAATTTTAATACCACAGACATACTTCATACCAATTTATGTACTGTGAACCTTTGAAGGGCACAAACCATTATACCGTCCAAGTTTTCTTTGTCCCTAACAACCCATTTTTCCCTTTGGGGCAATATCACCCCACTGGAAATGCATGATTCAGAGTATTACTATCAGATTTTTTTTTTCACATGAGATTGGAAAGAATAGAAAATGTCAGTATGTATCACAAGTAATGTAACATAGTAGGTATGTTTTTCTAAAATTATGTAATTTACTGGTGGGGGCAGAACAAGTTGGCCCAGTGGAAACCTCCAGCAATTGTCCCTCTGCACAAACACCGAATTCAACAACTATCCACCCAAACAAACACTTGCAGAAGAACCAAAAATCAGGTGCACGATCGTGTGACCTGGTTTTAACATTATATCAAGGAAAGGGGCACTGAAGAGAGCAGAAGAGACAATCTTGAATTGTCTACACTGTCCCTTCCCAGCCCCCAGTAGTGTGGCACCAGCACACCAAGTAGAGAGAGAATCTATGTGCTGGGGAGGAGAGAGTAAAGTGATTATGGGGCTTTTCGCTGAGATGCAGGGTCACTATAGCACAAGAGAACACAGCACAGAGCAGAATTCAGCTGGTGCCCATAGAGGGAGAATTTAGACCAGCCCAGCCAAAGGGAAATCCTCTACCCTGAAATCTGAGATCTGGCTGCCACCAGCTGACAAAAGGCAGCCTGGGGCCTGGAATAACATGGGACGGCAGTCGGGCCACAGGGCTGCAGTCCTTGGGCAATTCCAGCAGTTCTGCTGGTTCAGGGCCAGTGGCCTTGGGGTGCATGTGGCTGAGAGAGACTCCAGCAGTGGTGGTCAAGTCTGTGTCCCATGTTTATTGCAGTTGATTTGATCAATTCACATTGTATGCCTATGTTAAAACATCACACAAACCCTATAAATATATACAACTATTATGTACACATAATAATTAAAAATAAAATAATATAATTTAGTGTGTGTTTGTTTATATTTAGTCACAATATAAAATGCACTTCTTTAGGCTGCAGTGAAATGTTGACAATCACTGTTCTAGTTGATAAATACAAGAACATACAGCACACACACATACACACACCCAAAAGGCTAAACCAGTGAGTAAGAAAATCATTTCCCTAAGTTAATTTTCAAAGCAGTGTCTGGATTGAGTCACTATATGATGTCATTGTGGTGCTCTGCAGAGCAGCAGATATCTCCCTTCCTTTATCTTCTTAATTCTAAATTCTTCCTCTGCGGGCCTTTCTGGGAAAAAGAAACCAATGAAAAAATAGGTGCAAATTCTGCTGCTTATTCTCTTTCCTTCTATCAATTAGAGGTACGGGGAAGGGAGTAATCAGAGGAATATCAGCAGCTCCATACCCTAAGGGAAAACCAAAAGACCAGAGGTGCTCCGATGAAAAGGAGTTGCCATTTGTACTTTTTGTTGTTGTTTTGTTGGTTGGTTTTATTTGTTTGTGTGTTTTGTTTGGGCAGGGATAATTACTGCAATGAAGATACAAATTATATAGGGCCAGTTTCCAATAATGGGAAATAGTTTCAAAAACCAAACCTATAGAGGGCAGGCCAGTGATATGAATGGCGAAATTGGCTGGCTGGGTTGGGGCTAAAGACTGGCAAACTGGAGACCACAGGCCTTGCCTGAAGGGAGATTCTGAGTCCTATAGAGGGAGATCTGGTTTTGCCAGATTTTTATTAATAAATAGAAGACCAACACCTAGGTTTTCGCATGGAATTAGTATGTAACTAATTCACATTTTTGTGAATGTGGCAGATGCAAGACAAGTGAGCTAAACACAACCTGAAGGTTGTCAGTTTGCAACTTCTAGAATAGTGTAAACTTTGACTTTTGATAAAATTGCTCCTAGAGAAGAAAATAGCTAATCTGGTCCACCCCAAAATTGGTCTGACCCTGGGGCAATAGTCCACACACCATATGTCTAAATATTTGTAAGATAAAAATAAGAATAATAAACTAAGTGAAATGTTTTTAAGGTAGTCTTGATAAATATACTTCAAACAACCAAATTTTTAATATTTCTATAAACCTATAGTTTCTTTATGGCTAAAAGTAGGCAAAATATCAGAAGACCAAGCATAATTCCTATTATCACATCTGTGTGTTGACAGATCAGGCTGTTTTGAGGAGTAATGACATAAAGACATAATTGATAAATCATTTATACTAATTTAATAAAATATAAATACAATTATTAATTATGTCATTATAACAAGATTTTCACATAAATTTTATCCTGTTATAATGATGATCTAAAGCAATGGGTGGGGAGCTAAGAATGGTGGGCTGGCTGTTTTTGTAAATAAAGTTTTATTAGAACATAGCATTTTCTATTCATTTGCATGTTGTCTTTGGCTGCTTTTGTACTACAGTTTCAGATTTGAGTAGTAATAACAAAGACTACATGACTGGCAAAGCCTAAGATATTCAACATCTGGCCCTTTACAGAAAAAGTGTGTTAATCCCTGGTCTAATTCAAAATTAAAGTGTAATTTTATTAAAGTCTACAACTTCCATATATTCTTCATCAAATCATAAAGTGAATGTTAAAGACTAAAATATTAAGATTATTTTCAAAAGAGCTTTTCCTTCTAAAATATTGAAAACTATCTATTAAAAGCCAAAGGAAACATCAACTATAAACTAATAAATCTTAAAATTTAAAGAAAAATATGTAAAGAAACTGAATTATTTTTTAGAATTTTATTCAATATTTTTGCAATTGTTTATTAAAATAAAATTATTTGCAATTTCAGTAAGCTTTAGACATGTTAAATTTAGAACTACATATATGTTTACACACACACACACACACACACACACACACACACCCCTAAAAGAAACGAGAATTGTTTAGTTTCACAATTGTTTCTTCTACCACTTTGTGCAACTGTTGGGACAACCCCATTCTAATTCATGATTAACTCCAGAACTACAAATTGGAACATGAAGAGAAAAAAGAAAAGGGATAATCTATACTACTAGGAGATGATACTTCATTATACAAGAAATTTCTGCATTCATTTCTGAGAAAAAAATTTGATGTTATCCTTTTTTCTTACTTATGAGCTTCCGATACTCAGGTCTTTCCTGAAGTACTGTCTGTCTCCCATATTAGCAGAAGCACAACTCCAAACCTTTAAATGTTTGGACACCATGCTTTTGGTTTCAGGACTATAGCAAAAATGTGGAGACATATTTCCTTGGGGACTACAATTGCTAGTTATGAGAGCAGATATTTAGCATTTCACCAGTAGTGAGCGTTAGATTTCAAGTAACAGAGGCACCCACGTGTTTTTTAATGAATTCATTTTTGTGACTTTTAGGAGTGATTGTGGTTAGTGAAGCTTTCTAAAGCATGGGGCCTGAAACAGGGCCCCGTATTGTCTGGGTCTAAGGGTAGCTCTGCTGCTCACAAATAATCTAATTCTTATGAAGGGATAAGGAATGGTGAGTGAATGATAGATTTAGTAACAAGCATGTCTTCTAGTGTAAAGCAAGTCCACCTTCTTGTTTTGATCAAGTCCCAAAGAGCATGCTCAAATGGGGAAGTTTAGCAGAGTTTAGAAAAGGAACTATTTACAGATGTATGAGCAGGATTCCAGCAAGATATGGATAAGCATTCCTAGGGCTGGCCTCATTGGAAAACAGTAGGAAACAGTGGGAAAACAGACTAACAACAAGAACACATGAGCAGTTCTTCATCTCAACTTCAAGGAAAGGGAATAGTTACCAAATTCTCAAGAGAGAGCTGCAGTTTTCTCCACGAGCCAGGAGGGAGTGAATCAGGGAAGAAATACTGTGGTTATCATTCTCCTGCACCTTGCAGTATCCTCTCGGCACCTGTGGCCAATTCAACCAAAGCCAGAGGGCAAAGGGTCTTTTGATACACTCCAAGTGGATTGAGTAGTAGGTGGTCTTGGGGTGGGGAGCTGATGGGAACTACTCCATATACTACATGCACATAAAGTACCACCTAGTTCTGCAGACAGAGAGAAGCAGCTAAAGCACTCTCAGCCTGGACACCATCCCACCTTTACTAGTCTGTTTTCCAAATATTAATAGTCTGTTTCCCAGATTTCAATCTGGCTTTTATTTAGGAAATTGGCAATTCTAGCAGTGTTATTATATGCAGTTGTAAATACTAATGATGATTATTTCTGAGAAGTTATTCTATATTCAAAATATGCTCTTGATGTCTCTGTCTGCAATTCACATGGTTGTCACAATTTGTAGATGTATGAGCTATGCAATGAAATGAGGTTGATGTACCTGTAAGGTTGATTACCAGAACACAAGTCTCATTGCTTGACGAGAGCTTATAATTCTTTTTCCTGAACACCTTATTTGAGAACTCTCAACTCTGCCCACTCTTTAACAGCTGCTTACTATCCTGGCTGCAACCATGCTCTGAATCCGACTGGTGCAGTGGAGCGAAGCACAGCTGTAGCAAGGAGAGATGTTCACTGGAGATACAAAGCTGTCACCAAATTCTGCTGCTTTAGCAGTACAACTCCAATTTGGAGTTGGCAAAGCAGATCACAGAGGAAAATGCAGGAGAGCAGATCAAGGCAGCTTATCCATCCTTAAAAAGTCAGTGGGCAGGAAGTAAATAAACACTTGTTTGCTCCTAAAAGAGCTGAAATTGCCACTGGTGTTCTGGATTTTTTTTTTTTTTTTTTTTTTTTTTGGCCTACAGTGGGAGTTTAGGTAAAAATCGTAATAGGTACTTCAAAATAGCCTAGTCAGAAGTGTAATTAACTTATCCCAAAGGTTGGCATTTCATATACTGTAAAAGCAAATCTTGTCACCACTTTGAGTAATTCCTGTAGTGGACCCTGACTCCCTCTCCCTGTCCCTTCCAGCACCTCAACCCTCTCTAATCACAGTTCTTGAAAGTCTGATTTCTACTCCAGGACTAATCATTATCATTCATCTCACAATCAAGTTTAAGAATTCTTATGGGATCCAGGAAAGTAAATAAAAATCTTTACTGCAGCTCTATTTCACTTTTTTTTTTTTTTCAGACCAATTGGTGGGTCCATAGTCAGTTGTCTGCCTAGATCCCTTGGACCTATTTTACTGTTTCTGGGATTACCTCCCCCCGCTTTCAAATACATTTGCTCCAACTTGCCTGTAAGACTGTACTTCTATGACTGCCCTCAGGCTACTGGAGCTGGTATTTCTGGGCATTGAATTCTCCAAGGGGCAGTTGTAGTAAATGACCAAGAGGTAAGGGAGTAGAAAATCTAACTTTCTGACTTCAGGGTGAAATAATTTCCCCTGGAATATAACACTGAGGCTATCCTCAGGAGGATTTGCTGGAAATTGCATCTTTGCTGGTGTCTTAGTTTGGATGGATACGATAAAATACTATACACTGGGTGGCTTATAAACAATAGACATTTATTTCTCATGGTTCTGGGGGATGGGAAGTGCAAGATCACGTCATCAGCAGATTTTGACTGTGGGGAGGGCCAGCTCTGTGATACATAGATGGCACCTTCTCATTGTGTCTTCACATGGCAAAAGGGGCAAAGGAGCTCTTTGGGGCCTCTTTCATAAGGGCACACTAATCCCATTCATGAGGGTTCTGTCCTAATGATTTAACTACCTCCTCAAGACCCCACCTCCTTAAACCATCACATTGGTGATCGGGTTTCAGCATATGGATTTTAGGGGGACACAAACATTCAAACCGTAGCAACTGGCTTCTTTCTCTTCCTTGTCCTGCTTCAGTCCTTTCATAACAGTGTCTCCAGGGAGAACCTCCTTAATATGTCTCTTAGACACAAATCTTCATCTTGAGATATGTCCCTAGGGATCTCAAACGAAGACAGCATCTTCTATAGTGGAAAATATTGTCTCTAGCAAGAGTCACCACTAATTCTTTACATATTGTCTTGTCTTATTATTCATGAAAACTCCTGTAGAGTTCAGCATGGGTAAGAGATGACAAATTCATGACAGAAACCCAAACAAAATAGCATATATTTAGAGACAGTTCATAGATATTACCTCATTTTTAATGTGGTTAGGAAAAGGTAAAGTAAGGGAGAAACTGGAAAAATTAGTTCAAGCTGAAAACAAGCCCCCAGTTTAAAGCTGACATTGATGTGTTTTCACCATGGGGTCTTCTCAAGGCTGCTCCAGGCTGCTCTCTGTCAGTGGTTAGCCAAGAGGACTACAGAATAAGGAAGGAAAATAACATTAATGCTCCGACCTCCTGCTTTGTTTGAAATTACTAGGAGTGAAGGCTGAGCTGGTAAGAGCTTTTAAAAGCATCTGCTCACCAAATCTTTTGAAAAGTTCTGTAGTCTTCCACTCAGACCAACAAATGATCTCTCTTTTCCACTGACTTCTAAAATAAAATCCTTTGTGTGGTTGCAGAAGCTCCTTAACGTTGTACCAACACAGAGAGAAAGATTTTGTCAACCCTGCCCTGAACATGGCTTTATTTAACATCTTAATCTTAACAAATCTCACTTTTGATGGATTTTTGATTTCTTTTTTATTAAATAAAGGCTTGCATATGGCTATACGCTTCCAGAAGGGAGTTTGCCACTTCCATCCGAATGTAATATAGCCTTTAATTACAGGAAGCTCTGTCAGTGCATAATAGACATCACTGGCTCTAGGGAATTCCAAAATACTACTTATTCCTTGTCAGAGAGATAAGATAAATGAAGCATTCCCAGCTTGCGGCTTCCTCTTTAAAATTTTTCAGCGACAGAAGGGCAGTTTAAAAAATTAACTCTCAAATTCTTTCCTCATCATAGAAATTGCTTGCCTTTAGATATTATACCATCTTTGTCTTAGGTAATGTGAGATCGTGGAATGAATCTCAGACATTGAGTCAGAAGATTAAGGTTCAAGTTCCAGTTTTGTCATTTAATTGCTATACCCAAAATTCTCAATTTCCTCCTCTATAAAATGATCATAAAAATAAACAGTCTGATCTACTGAAAAAAGGTTGTTTTGAGGAGAAAATAAGATATAAAGTTAACACAATTCAAAATAAAATGTGAAAAGAATATTTATACTATAATAACTATAGGAAGATAAGGTATCAATATAGGCATCAATTTCAAAGGCATAACAAAGACTACTTCTTGCCAGGTCCAGGAATTAGTTGTAATGTTAATCTACAGAACAAAAGAACTTATTGTTAATTTTCTTTTCTCTTGTAAATTTTACCTTCACTATTTCAACATTTTATATCCTTGCTTTGCCTATTTGTTTTGCCTTTCTTTTTCCTACTTCTGGCAGAGAAAGAAAATCCCCTCATTGTGTTCACAAAATAAGAAACAAAATAATAAAAGCACTTTATGCTAGTCATAGATCTAATTGGGTATATTGAATCCAGTGATGTGCATACGAGGCAATTCTGATGGAGTGTTCAGAAGATTAAACTGGGAGTAAATACATTAGAATTTTCCCCTTTTTTTAACATGTCAGCTATGTAAATTTTTCTAATACATTTAACCTTTCTGTATTTGTTTTCTCCTTGATGAAGTATCAATAATCTACATGTATCAGGTTTGTTGTGAGGATTAGCTTAAACACTTGTAATCTAACACTATCATCAATGTCATTATTATGATATCAGCGGTGAGTGGCATAAAGGATAATAAGAAAACATTTTTTTTTTCATTAAATAGCCCTTTCTCTGCACAGTTGGCTATCTTTTCCTTTACATATTCTACTTTCCAGGGTACCCATTGCTCCAATGCCTACATATAAGACATACAATCTTTTTGGTGTTCTATCCTAGTTCTTGCCTAGGTTACTTTCATTCCATTGCCCTGGTCAGACTTTCATAGTTTCTATTTTCTTTTTATTTCTTTTCTTGACTAAACTGATATAATAGCCTCTTCCCAAGTCATTCCCCTTTTTGCTAACTGTTTTCTTCATAAAGCATAGAACTGATCATATTGCTCCTCTGTTTATGACCCTTTTATTAATTTCCATTTCTTACATGATTAATTCCAAAACCCTTATAATGGCCTTCTAGTCTTCTTTATTCCACTCCCTACCTGTCTTTATCTTTATAAGAACTTAATTTTCCCAGGAAATTAGACTCATTTGCCATTTCCCCCCAAACCACACCCTTCACCACATTCATACGTCCACTCCTGTCATTTCCTTTCCCAGTAGTCCTCCCTGGCTCTTCATCACCACTCAGGGCAGAGCACAAATGCCAGCTCCCCTCTGAGTTGAGCTCAGTCCATCTGTTAGAAGATTAATCTCCAATTCCTCTACTTATACCAAAACTTTGCTTAAATCTCTATGACTTAATTGTCAATATTTCCCCATATTACACACACACACACACACACACACACACATATATACACAGACACACACATTCCTTTACATCTCCATATCTCTCTCTCTGAGGGCAGCTGCCATAAATCTAATGTCTATTCTATCTTCCAATAACATGATATCTTGAATAATGTACATTACAGTAAATATACATTGAAAGATTACAGTTGTGTAGGTTAGTTGCAAATAGAAGAACTGGAAAAAAAATTTCTATATATTTAAAGGCCTTCACCTGAATTTTACCTCCCTGAAAAGGAAGTCATAGTCCCATGTTCTTTCCTCTCCTAATCAAAATTTGAGCCATTACCATACTGTTTTGGTTACTATAGCCTTGTAGTATAGCTTGAAGTCTGGTAAATTGATGCCTCCCAATTTGTTCTTTTTGGTTAAGGTTACTTTGTTTATATGGGTTTTTCTCTGGTTCTATCTGAAGCATAACATTATTTTTTCTAGATCTGCAAAAATTGATGTTGGTATTTTAATAGAGATTGCACTGAATCTATAGATTACTTTGGGTAGTATAGACATTTTAACAATGTTGATTCTGCTGACCTATGACCATTCTTCTGAGTGAAGTATCATAAGAATGTAAAAACAAACATCACATGTACTCATCATCAAATTGGGACTAATCAATCAATACTTTTGTGCACATATGGAAAAAACATTCATGAGAAATCACACAGGTGGGAGAGGGGAGGAGGGGATGGGTAAATTCACACCTAATGGATACAAGGCACACTATCTGGGTGATGGGTACACTTCTAACTTTGACTCAAATTGTACAAAAGCAATTTATGTAACCAAAACATTTGTAGCTCCATAATATTCTGAAATTGAAAAAAAAAACTTTCTTTCTTTGATATACCGGCAGCCAGATGGTTAAATAAACTGATTTATAATGTTTTGATGGTGACTTCTAATATTTGAGTAAAAATTAATACATTGGATTACAAAGACCCCCTCAAAGTTGGGAACTCTAGAAGATGACATCCAGAAAGTGGAAGAGATATTTGGAAAAGTAAGACTCCATAGTTCCCTTATATCAGGTGGTATTCAACTACATATTCTGCCTCCACACAAAACATTCTGCTCTTGTGTACTATGCAAAAAGAATGAGCCTATCCCTGGAGAGGAACTGAGAGATATCAGTTGCCAGTACCCAGGCAGATAGACAATATGTTCTAACAGTTAGAATATCTATTACGAAAAGAGGTCAATATTCTACCCATCTGGCATGGGACTCCAGAAATAGGCTGGTGATGTGCAATTTCAATACAAAGGTGAACTTTGACCTCAGGCTGCCAAAGTACCACTTTTCTTTAGCATAACAACCCACATCTAAATTGAGTCTATTTGCCAATAAGTTGTAACTCTTCAGTTCTGGATTTGCTATTATGAGTTATCCTCCATCTAAAGAGATGCCCTGAGCAGACCTCACTCTTGAAAGAAGGTCACCAGCATTATTTAAGAATATAAAACTCAAGCGACAAAGACTGACCCTCGAAGCAGTACTTCCGACTCCTCACAGAGTTGAATGAGAGTTGTTAATATGAGTTTAAAGGCAGAATTTGGATTCACACTTTCAGTAATCCTTGATGTTTTGGTTTTTTTTTAAACCAGGGCTTATGCTGCGTTTAGGTTTTCACATGTACCTGCTGAGAGGGGACATTTTCCTCAAATGCACCTGGAGCCAGTATGAGGCTTTTGAAATGCTGCTGAGCCAAGTCTCCAATTGATAGGTTTATTAAGACCATGTTATGTAGTAAGCTGCTACAGTCTGGCACTTTAAAACTCAACGATGTGTAAAGGATGCGAAGGCTGACAGACAGTCCTTTATAAAAACCATTAGCAATCCCTGCTTGGAGAACTCCTTAAGCATGCTTCAAGTAGATGGGAAAAAAAAAAAAAAAAAACTCACTGTAAGTAGACTTTGCACAGAAAACTTCAGCAGAAAAATGCTTTCACTTGGGCAAAAGTATGCAATATGCTTGAGCTACACCAAAGAACCCCAGTAAAATGAGATAGTGATAATAGAAATAGTAGAGGTCACAATGTCACCTCATATATACAAAGATGAGTTTGGCCTTCTCTTCCCAGTTCTTCCCAGAGTCAGGAAAAGCTGGATTGAGGGGGAAAAAAAAAAAAAAAAGAAGATGAGATTAAGTATCTCTAAAACCTTTAATTTTCTCATTAATAAAATGGGGGATAATAATTTCTTTGTCCATTCAGGGGGCTCTAACAGAATACCATAGACTGGGTGGCTTACAAACAGCAGAAATTTATTTCACACAGTTCTGGAGACTGGGAAGTCCAGAACAAGCTACCAGCAGATTCAATGTCTGGTGAGGGTCCAATTCCTTGTTTATAGATTGTGCCTTCTTTGCTGTGTCCATACATGGTAGAAGGGGCTAGCTAGCTCTCTGGGGTCTCTTGTATAATCTCATTCATTAAGGCCTCACTTTCATGACCTAATCACCTCCCAAATGCCCTACCCCCTAGTACTACCACATTGGGAATTAGATTTCAACATAAACCTTGGAGGAACATAAATAGTCTATAGCAATAATACATTTCATTTCTTCTCCAGAGAACTCTTGTATGAGCATTATTAAAAAGCAATTACAAAACTGGAGGATTGTGTGAACATTAGATGATTATTAATAATTCCTTCATTCGTAAGATAGCTGGTCACTGGAATAAATCCACGTGACAGATACAGTGAAGAATGACGTAAACTGGACATATTAATGATATCACATAGCCAAGAAAAAAACAATGCATGAACCAGGAATTGGGCATGACTTGCGTTCACTTTATTTGTTACAGTTTTTATAATTTGTGAATCACTTTTATTTTTAGATTGAAATAGAACCTTAAGATAAAATGGGTTTAGCATGTCATAGTTGTCAGAGATGTCCTGGTAGCACTAGGCCAGAGTTTTGGTTTGTATAACATCAATCCTTGTGTCTTGTACAGAAGACAGCTACAACAACGGTTCCTCATCTCTTCTCCTGGCATGTGGCTCCCTTCAGAAAATTGTGCTAAGAAAATCCGCCAAAGCATAAAAATTGCAAGAGTCACTTGGATATCATTCTAACTTTAGCCTATAGAAAACAAATGTCTTTATTGAGGGGAAAAATATATGTATGTAAATACACACACATATGTATTTAGCCAATGGCAGAAAAATCAAATAAAAAATAATTGCGTATATATATTTCTCTCTATGTAATGCTAACCA
Organism: Varecia variegata; assembly: GCA_028533085.1. Classification (NCBI taxonomy): domain Eukaryota; kingdom Metazoa; phylum Chordata; class Mammalia; order Primates; family Lemuridae; genus Varecia; species Varecia variegata. Next base: position 33,076,570 of record CM052443.1, read on the forward strand.
CTATTGTAAAAGTTGTTGTTTTGTTAATAACTAAAATGACTTATTAAATGACTGATATTCCTGATCTGAGTATGAGTTGGATCATCATACAAGTCATCTCACTATAACTTAACCACAAAAGGAAAAATGGAACCCATTTTTTTTTCTCCCCAAAACATATCTGAGTTTCCACACCTTTGGAGAATGTGATTTGGGTAATTCACTATTATTTTCAAACCAGAGGACATGATGCATCACGTTAGAATGAGAGCCTGTACCCAGGTGTGTTCCTGACAGGGTTTCCTTTTTTCTATCAGTTCCATGCTGGGAGAGCTTCCTTGTCATAATTCTATACATCCTGCCCTGATACTTCTGATTTCCTCCTTTAGAAATATCAAACCAAACTTAACCGTCTTAGTTTTTAAAATAACATAACACAAAGCCTTTGATGTCTTCTATTATCATTCTTTGGGCAGTTTAACACATTGATGGCCAGACTAGAAAGAAATTTTTTTCCTTGGGGCCACAGTGTTTTATTATGAAACTAGAATAAAAACTTGGAAAACAAAATGATCCTTTCTAATTTAATGAAAAACGTGTTATTTTTCATTGTGTTCTGTGTGTAAGTTATGCGCAACTCACATAGCACTAGAATCAATTTTTACACTGCACATACAACGTGAGTTGTATGTGAATCACAACACACTTATTGAATTTGTGTCTGAGAATTGAGTCTTTTGTCATTCTACAGGTATTTAGTTGTGTCTGGAGTGGACCTTGGCTGGTCCTGGATGACAACCTCTGAATCATACCCCCTAAGTATGGGTAACGTCATGTTGCCACATACTATCTTATTGATTTTATTCAAAGAGTCACCAGGGAAACATTCAAGGGTAAATGCACTATCAGAAATTATGGCAATTGGAGAACACAGTCCAGCACGTGTGGCGGACTTGGGCCACTGGCTGGAGCAGGGCTACAGGAGGTGAGGGAGACAGGTTGATTGACAACGAAAGCAATGAGCAGAGGTTTTACAGCAGGCAGGCATATAGGGACCTTCCCACCTAGCCACCAGTAATACTTTAGTACAGCTTTCTGTGACCAGAGCTGTGATCATCACACACGTTTATTTTGCATTTTTCATTCTCAAGAGAAAATGAGCATAAAGAATTGCTGGAGGAAATGGTGAACGAAGTTTTGGACATGAGTGATGAAGATGCCGATCAATTTAGTGGTGATTCAGAGAAGTCCCGTCCTAGTGGAGACAGTGGGTACAGTTCTGATAGCAGGTGCAGCCCACCAAGAAAAACTAGAAGAAGAACATCACATGCAGATCTTTCCAGTGGGGAAGTTTGTTCAAAGTCTATTACTGAAACAATCGAAGCAGCTGCTGCTAATTTCAGTGAGAAGTGATTCTTCGCCGGATGTTGCTGAAGAACCTGAAGACTGGTGAAAGTTCCGTGACCTGGGGTCCAGTTTCAGGAAGCAACATGAAGATTTTTGACTTTGTTGAAAGTAACCCTGGCATTCCAACCAAAATTGGAGTAAATCTCCAGGAGGCTTCTAAGGGCCTCGAAACTAGCGTGAGTTAAATACAACTCACATGGCAGTTAAGGTGTTAAATAAAATAATTTTTTGAAATTGGTTAAAAACCCCTCTAAGACTAAGTACTTCTACACGCTGTTGTAAAAAAATAAAAAAATAAAAATAAAAACACAAACCATAAGAGCTGAAGTAAAAATGCAAACGCAATGATTGAAAATACATTAAACATAACATAGGTGGCACTGCCATTTTGTTAAGACTTCTTTTATATAAATACTGTTTAAGAAACAGAAAAGAGGCTGGTCACGGTGTCTCACGCCTGTACTCCTAGCACTCTGGGAGGCCGAGGCGGGAGGATTGCTCGAGGTCAGGAGTTCAAGACCAGCCTGAGCAAGAACGAGACCCCCGTCTCTACTAAAAAAAAAAAAAAAAAAAAAGAAAGAAATGATCTGAACAGCTTAAAATATATATAGAAAAAAAATTAGCCAGGCATGGTGCCGTAGGCCTGTAGTCCCGGCTACTCGGGAGGCTGAGGCAAGAGGATGGCTTAAGCCCAGGAGTTTGAGGTTGCTGTGAGCTAGGCTGAAGCCACAGCACTCACTCTAGCCCAGGCAACAGAGAGAGACTCTGTCTC
>CM052443.1:33078827-33109409 GCA_028533085.1 Varecia variegata
GGATTGCTCGAGGTCAGGAGTTCAAGACCAGCCTGAGCAAGAATGAGACCCCCGTCTCTACTAAAAAAAAAAAAAAAAAAAAAGAAAGAAATGATCTGAACAGCTTAAAATATATATAGAAAAAAAATTAGCCAGGCATGGTGCCGTAGGCCTGTAGTCCCGGCTACTCGGGAGGCTGAGGCAAGAGGATGGCTTAAGCCCAGGAGTTTGAGGTTGCTGTGAGCTAGGCTGACACCACGGCACTCACTCTAGCCCAGGCAACAGAGAGAGACTCTGTCTCAAAAAAAAAAAAAAAAAAAAAAAAAAAGATAAAGAAACAGAAAAGAGATGGATAATTATTTAATAAGTAAAATAAACATGAAACTATTAAAAGATGTAAATATTTGACAGAAAGAGAAAATGTTTGGGAATATTGCACGTATTTGCTGGTGCTGTACATATTTACTTAGACTTATTTAATATGTGACCAGATTTAATATAGTTCACATCCAGGTTAAGTGTGTGCTTTGAATCTTTATAAGCAGCCTGGAAGTTTCCTAATTTATTTACAGTAGAAGGCTCTAGAATGGTCAGGGCATTATATTAGTGAGACAAGAGACACACATGCTACTCTCCATTCCTTACTGTTTTGTTAAAGAGGAGCATTGTGATGTAATTTTGGAAATACACAACTTGTGTTTTCTTCTTCTTGCTTGGGTACAGGTGAATAATGTCAAGAAAAACATTTAATTATAGTAATTTTGAAATAAAATTTATTAAATGTATGTACAATAAACCTAATTAATGCAAAGCCTAATTTAAGAATTTATAATCAATACAGGGCCATATGTGCTGCTTCTATGGTACAAAATGTTGCAAATAATATCTTCTCTAAAAGTTTTACAAGTATAATACATCTAATCTAATTTCAATATCTTTTGTTAATTAATAGCTTAATAAACAAGAGAGTCTCTTGCTTTCATCTTCCTAGGAGAAGGTGTCCTAGGAACATAATCAACTCTCAACCTATATGTTCTGCCCTTCCTTACTCTTTTTCTAGTTTTTTCCTATTATTCCTTCAAATAGCAACTCAGTGGTCACTCTCTCAAGGCACATTTCATTAAAAGCCCTCATTATTTCAAAAGTTTCTAGATTTACCCCTGACTCCTCTCTTTTTCTATTTTTTATCCAATGCAGCAGCCAGCTTTGTTGCTCTACCTTGAAACTCTATCCAGAAAGCAACCACTCTTCACTATCTGTAATGTTGCCACCAATATCCAAGCCACACTCCTTTGTGCCTGGAATGTGGAAAGCACTTCTCACGGGTCTCCCTGATTCTCCCTTGGTCCTTACAGCCAGAGTGATCTTCAGACGTGTCAGACCATTCCACTCCTCAAAACTCTCCATGATGTCCCATCCAGGATGCAAGTCAATGCCTTTGAAATGGGCTGGAAGGCCCTGATTTTCTATCCACTACCTCAAGTTAGGACTTCTCTAATCACATCTACTCCTGTTACTCTCTGCTAGATATAATTTTGCTTCGAATTTTTCTACTTATTTTATTGCTTCTCTAAAAGTACAGTTTTTTTTTCCTATTTTATTCACTGCTATATTCCCTAAACAAGAAGGAGCACACATAGTAGGTACTCAATAAGTGTTGTTTGAATGAATAAATCACTATACTTGTTTCTCAAAAGACTTGCACAGACAGACCCCTACCCCTATATTTTGTGTAATTATTTGTGTAATCTTTGTGTTCCCTACATTCAATGCTGACATAAGAGTCCAGAGTTCAGAGACCATTTATGTTTTGTCTACCTTGTATCCTCAATGCCCAGCACATTCCGGATGTATGGTAAGTATAATATACATTTATTTATTAAATGAATTAGTGAAAGAAAAATAGTAGGACACCTTCCCCTTTATTTTGTAATGTGTTTATAGTATATTATTTCTAAATTATATTTATGCAATTAGTAATATACTCACTCTCTGATCTCTCAATCTTTCCATGGAACAATTCAAATTTTAAGTTATCTGTCTTGCTAAGTACCTTATTTAAAAGGTATTTTTGTTATCTGTTTTGCATAAGTACCTTATTCGAAAGATTAGTATTTGTTTTTCTTTACAATAGGCAGAAGTAGATTTAGTTTATTTATTCCTTAATTAGAAGCAGAGTGTAATTTTGCAGCTATCATTCTAATCCACTATGCTAAACAAAAATAATATATACAACACCTTTTTGTGTGAGTTCACATGAGCAGCAAAAATAAAATGAACATAATTTAATAAAGAAAAGAAGCAGTGACCATCTATAAACCAAGAAGGTCAGTGCACTGCAGTCTTTCTCTAGATCTGTTCCCTCATTACCAGGTTTCTTGCTAAAAGCAATCGATTAAAATGGAGTGTGCAATTTTTTGTTTGTTTGTTTCTCGGGCCCAAGGCAGATTCACTTAAAAGCATCTGGTTATATCTGTGGTTGGGTGGACTAGGGTTTGTTAACATGCAGATCCTTCTGATGCAGCACTGCCATCCTTTCGTCAATTACATGTGGTGTAAGGGGACTCCAGGTTTCCCTTAAACAACTCCAGACAGCAAACTGCAAATGCAAGAGTAAGTGTAGTGATAACATACAGGCGTGACATGTTTTCAGATCTCTTCCAAATGGGCCTTGGGTTATGAGTCTGTCTGTGGTTGGTGGGCAGTGTAGACAGTCGTGTGAGTCACATTTCGCTTGGCTCGCACTGGTTCAGGCAAAATGGGAAATGCTGTGGAGTCTTCATATACTATGAATATCATATGAATATCTCCCTGGCTGTCAACTTGACTGAAAACTCTGAGTTGGAACTATCAAGCTAATCAGCTTCCAGATTTTTGACCCACATAAACTGTGTGAGATAATAAGTATTTATTGCTTTAAGCCACTATGTTTGGGGGTGCTTTCTATACAGCAATAAAAAAGTAATAGGGTAGCCAAGAAAAGATTCTCTGGGAGAGAGCATTTGACCAGACACTTAAATCAAGTTAAGGAACAAACAATGGAAATGTTTTGAGGGAAAGATTTCAAGCAATGAAAGAAAAAAAAAAGCCTGTATAAAAGCCCTGGACATATTTGTGTCAAGGAAGAGCAAATTGGCCTATCTGGCTGAAACAGAGACAGGGAAAAGTAGAGTGGTAGAGGCCGAGGCTTCACTTGTATGGAGCTTTACATGCTTCCATAGAAGAACTTAGATCTCACTCTATCTGCAGTATGAACCTGTTGAATGGTTATGAACAGGGAGTGACTGATTTATTGCAAAAAAGATCACTATGGTTATTGGGTAGAGAATAGACCAATAGCAGAGCAAAAGTAGAATCATAAAAGAATCATAAAAGTCACTTAGGAAGTTATTTTAATAACCCATGATAATAATTTGGACTAGGGTAGTTATGGTGGAGGTGGTGGGAAAAGGGCAGATTTAAGATTTGAAAGTGGAGACAATAGGACTTGCTGATAGATTGGATGAGGATTGACTATGTGAACACCTGGCAAATCAGTGATTTCAAGGTCCACTGTTTTCACTGGGACAAAGTATTTTGGAGGGCCCAAAAGTAGTAACTTCGGTTGGGATGTGTTGGAGCATTCCTTTCCTTGGGATTACCAGGAAGAAAATTGAAATATAAGGATAAATTTTATTTTCTTTTACTGTTATTTCCAAGTTTATGATACTATATCTACTGGTGAGATCAATGAAACATATGGCTCCAAGTCACACTCTTATGAAATATGAAATTAAAAATGAAGAGAAAGATTGTTAATGACCTAAAATATTCCTCTTGTTTTTGCCCTACATGAGAAGACCATGGAATTAGTTTACTCCTCCTTCAAAGTTGGAAACTATGATATTAGCAATGGGATAGCTTTTGGCATTGGAGAAGACACTATTTGGTGTGGCATGGCAGTTGTGTGGCGTGACCTCTTCCATGGTATAGTCAGCTTTGCAGGTGGCCATTAGAGGATAAAACCATGGCCACAGCCCCATTCCACAGCTGTTCACAATTGCATGAGTATGAATCTAATTTTTTTAAATTAACCAAAAACTAACCACCTAGACCAGAGTGAGCAGTGATGAGGGAAGGTTGACACAAGTGTTGCCTGGGAAAGCCTTTTAGACATTTTTGGGAAGTCTTGAGTAGATTTCAGCAGGAAACACACCATCACCTGCCATCTGTTTTGGTTTTTAGATAAGAGTTATTAAGTTTTCGTTTTTAAAAACAGCAAATAGGCCTCTCAGAAAGCTTATGATCCAAATTATTTTCTCCTAATCCTGTCCTCTCCTTATTCTTTAGGCTGTTAAATATCTTAAATGGCCAAGGCTGACCCTAGGCTGCAATACTGGAAGACTCGTAAGACAAGAAAGGATATTTATTAAGCTAAGCAGCTAGAAGTCCAAGAGATCAGGTTGTGGGTACTCCTAAATTCCCAGAACTCACCATCGTGTCTAAGACTCTTACATTTTTTTCTTTTCCATTAACACTATTGACATATATTCTGTTTCACATCTTTACCTCATTCCTGTTAAAATAAGCTAAAACTCATGTCACTTGCTTTGGCATGTAAAAGGTAATCTGAAGTGACATCCATTACTTCCAGACAGAAGCCTTATGAACCAGCGTGTCATTGCCACATTCCCTTTCCTTCCTCTGGTTATCATAAACACCCACGTTAAGATGGATCTTCCTTCAGGCTGAGTCCTTAGAGGATTATAATAATCCCAAGATTTCCATTTCCCATGCCCCACTGTGCTGTTCATGTAGCATGAGTAAGATATACACTTTTCAGTTGGGTTTAGCCTCTGAAATTTGAAGGCTGTTTGTTATCGAAGCATAACCCAGACTAACCTGACTGATATAGTCAAACCTTGATTAGCACTTGAGAAGATGGAAGGGACACTGTAGAACTGGAGACAGCTGATAGGAGGTTCCAGACTATCCTAATGTGAATCCCAGATGGCCAAAAGACTCCAAGGACTAAGGAAGCAATTTATCAATTTCCTTAATAAGGATACTCACCAAGCCACATTTATCTCAAGAAAAGCTGCCTGGTGTTTTCAGTTGCCAGAGCAGCCTGAAGAGAATTCCCTGAGAAATGAATTGCCACACATCCAAGGGTAAGTTAATGGGAACAACAGGACCCAGGCACCGGTTGCCAAATAGAAGTCTCTTGAATTTTCTGACATGAAGCAGGCTCTGTCACATTTAATAGAGGCAGACAGAGCATCCTACGCATTTGCATTCATCATTGTTAGAATGATACACATTTTGTACTGTTGACATTGCTGGTTTTTGTCAATATGTAAAGCACACAGCTCCGTGAACTAACTCACTCTCTTCCCTCGAAGATTTAATTAAGTAAATCACTTGCCATGGCCCTCTTTCTATCTGCTTGATTAGTGTGCAGTGAAAAATTGATTGTTGTCAAATCTCATGGTGATTTATTTTTCTCCAGGGTTTACAGAGTGTACTGTTTCCCTGTAGTTGGTATCCTTCTCGTTGGAGGAGGTGGTGTGTATTTTGTGGAAGTGGCAACAAAGAGTTTATAATGCATGTTTATCCCGGTGTTTTCCCTCTTGTTGAATGTTAGAATGCCATTGTCTTGTTTGTTGCTAGCAACAATGTACCATTGGGTCTTTTTTGCCAAAAATAATTTTTTGCTCTTTCTTTACTCCAGAGGCACTATCATGTGGTAAGTAAGTGCACCAATTCTGGAGCTCAACTTCTGGCATTGCTGCCCACAAGCAGTGTGACTTTGGACAGGTGACTTAACCTTTCTGTGTCTCAGTTTCATCACTTATAAAATAAGAATAATGATAGTCCCTATTTAGTAAGGTTGTTGTGAGGATTATATATGAATACATGTAAAGTACTTAGTACAGTGCTTAGAATACTGTAAACATTTAATAAATGTTGACTTTTCTTCTTTTATATCTAATTTGTTGTTCCCATGGGGGAAATCTGTTAATCATATGTGTTATACCACTGCTAAGATAAAATAGAAAAAGAGGAAGAGCAGTTTGGGAATGTTATTATCTGTATGTCATGGTTTTTCAAAAAGAAAATAACATGCATGCACTCTTTGATGCTCTAGGAAAAAAATACATACCCACACACATCCTGTACACACCCCTATCTACGTTATCATAGCCCTTTGCTGCTGACAAGGATATTACATACCTGAAGTCAGGGATCATAATTTTTCACGTTTACATTCCTTGCCTCTGAGTGCTGCATACATGGGGAAATAAAATAAATTAAAAAGAAACTGAATAAATAAATAAATGACTTCCCCATTTACTTTTCGTATCTTACATTCCCATTATAACATCAGACCTCAGCGCCCTCAATTGCACTTTAAAGAAATTTCCAAATGTAGCCGCTCACTATCTTGAGAATTCCGTGGCCCTACCCTGTTAGGATTTGATTTAGTACGACTAGGATAGAATTCAGGAATGGACATATTTTACGAGCTCCCTAGGAGATTCTGACCACCTGTCAGCATCAGGAACCATTCTCCTCAGGTGTCTTCCTACCTGACATCGCACGATGCAAGGCTTAGCTGAATTTAAACTCAAATTCTGTGTGCTAAGGTTTTAGCAACTGAACAACGGGTTGATTTTAGAAGCTGGCCCAACTGGTTAATATGAAAATTGGAAATCTATATTGTCTTCTCTTTATGTAATTTCTTATTACAACACATTCTTAGATCAAGGAGGGGTAGTTAACTCCCAAAGTCTCTTAGGCATACTTTTTTCCTTCAATAAAAACCCTTATACAGATAGAACTACGTGTTCCACTTAATGAGCCCTATATAAATTATCATCTGGATAAAAATAGCTCTAAAAATCCTGCAGCTCTATTATACAGCAGAAACGAGAACAGTTTGAGTAGTAAAATTGTAACTTAGATGACTCAAGTCACCAACGGTTTATTCTTCTACTAAAAAAACAAATAAGTCTATAGATTCAGACATTGCCAAGTTTCAGTATTTGAAAGGCTGTAACTTACAAAGCAGACATTTCCTTTGACACATGATTCAAAACAAAATGCTGTTATGAATCACAGAAATCTGTGACCAAATTCCTGTTGCCCCAACTTTTTAATTATTTACCTTTCCAAGCTAAAATAACTAATCAGATTTGGACAGAGCAGAAGGCAGAGTGTGTATAAGTTACATGTTCATAACTAGCAATAAAACTAAGTCATTGTAACTGAATTATTAGATTTTTTTTTACCCAACAGAGATCATCCAAGGCCAAATAGCAAGTGTGTCAGAATTAAAAGGAAAGGTTAAAACAAATATATATTATCTACTTCATGCTTGAAGCAATAGTCTCTTAAATCTATGTAATTCAGAAATAGTGACCTCTTGATAACAGGTGATAAAATCAACAAGCCAATCTGAAATATGCCACTGCTATTCTCTCTCACAGCTGCTATTGGTTTTCTTCATGCAATTATTACAGCTTATAACTATTTTATTAATTTCCTTGTGTTTTTACTTCTGAACTCCCCACTAGAACTGAGCTGCTTAAGGGTAGGGAAAATATACTTTAATTCGTTTTGCCTCTGGAATTGAGTATAACACTTGGCACATGATAGCTATTCAAGAAATATTTGTTGAAAGAGTGCATGCAAGCTTTATGAATTCAGCCATATGTCTGGCACTGTACTAGGAAGACTGAGATATCTTATTTTCCCAATGAATCTGTGAAATAAGCATTAGCTTTATTTTAGAGGAATGGAAATTATAATTCTGAAAGATCTTATAATTTTCCAAGATCTCTTGACTTCCAGTTCAGTGTCCTTCCCACTAAGTACCCCCTTCAAATAAAAAAAGTTGACATTTAACGTTTGTCTCAAAAATCCCAAAAAACTTTTCAAAGTACTTTTCCCCAATTCTTGTGGATACACGGTCTATTTGGAACCTAACAGACAGTGGTGTTTCAAGCTAAATGGTGTAGTTACAAGATGGAAGAAGTTCATTTGTCCCGCGCTAAACTTGGTATGATTGAGAAATAAACATTTATTGTGGCAAGCCATTGGGATTTGGGAATTTATATTGAAAAATAGCCTAACCTAGTAGAGTAACTGACTGATGAATAACACCAACACCTTCAAGCAGGGCCACCCCTGTGTTGGCCTCTCTGGAGCAGCCATGAGTTTAGCTAGGAAGTAGCTGCCTACTGTAGGCAGTAGCTGCTGTTTAGCTAGGAACACTGCCTATGAAATTCAAAGCCATTGTCATGGCCCACATGTTCAGTGATGATTTGACTCTCTAGTCTCTGATGATCTAGGACACACCTGGGAGACTTGGCACAGGTGTTTTGGCTCCAGGGAAATTTTTCCTGACCACCTTCTCTGGATTAGACGTCCCTCTTACGTGTCTGTTGCAGTGTGAGCTTCCTGTCATTACAACACGTACTTCATGCTCTTATTGTTTTCTATTTATTTGTCCCCTTCCTCCTAGACTGTGAGTTCCTTGAAGATCGGTAATGTAGATTTATTCCTTTTTGTTTTCCAAATGCCTAGGACAATGCTTGTCTCATAATGTTCAGTAAGCCTTTGTGGAAACAGAAAAGAAGAGAAAAAATATGCTTAAACAAAATAGGAAACACGATGATGCTTTTCCAAGTAGATCTACAAGGAGTGATTCCCTTTATCCAACTGAGTTTTATGAGTCCTTATAACAATACAGTTCATATCTTCCTATGCAGGAAAGGAGAAGCTGGTGCATTTATTTCCTGTTTCCCCCTCTTACATCACTGTCTCAGTAGGTGGGTGTGAAGGACTACAAGGAAATCAACAGACAGTACATAATGCAGCTTACAGAGGCCACTAAACCCACATGTAGGAAAGAAGAAAATTCTAGTATTAATGCCTGCCCGTGTCTGTAACAACAGTGGAGGTGGCTGACTGTGGAAAGATAAGTCACACATGCAGGTTTTAGCACCACTTGGGTTATGCTCACGTTTTTTAGGACAATGTGAGTCATGAGTGTATGATGTACTAAGTCCCAAAATGTAAAATGAAATGAACATAGGACTTACAGAGAAAAGATTTGGACTTTGCTAAGAGATTTAATCTCTCTCTGTCTCAGTTTCTTTACCTGTAATATTTGACGTTGATCTCTAAACTCCCAAAATTCTATAATTTTATTAATATAAAATTTTATTAAAATACATTTATTTTACATAAGTCATATATTTTTTATAACAGATAATTTAAAAAAAACTGCCATGGTTATGTTTATGATTATGTTTAAAACTTTAGGCAGATTATAAACATGTCTCCATAATTGGTCAAAATATTCTTTTTCCTACACTAAGCTGTCATTTGTTTGTTGCTTAGAAAGGTGAAATAGTGAAAATCCTATCATTCAGCACCTTCAGATGACCATCAAGCACTCAAAACTGTGTCTGCAGAACACCCAAAATCAGAGTCAATTTGCTGTTTAACTTATTATTTAGGATGCCAATATTTACATATGACAATAAAAATATCAAGTCAAAATTCCAACAAGGACTGGTGGATGGTTAATGCATTGAAAACACATGAATAAGCACACCTACAACCACAGACACAGGTGAGACTAGACAGTTGATGGCTATTTAAAGGAAATGATCATTGAAAGTGAAAAGATCAGTGTCGATACTTAAAAAAGGAGACCTGGAAGGTTTTTAAAAAAAATGGATTCTGAAAGAGAGAATATGGGACCATTTAGGACATAGCTCAAATGAAGACAAAATAGTTCAAATTACTAGAGAAATAGCACACTGTGAATTTCTGTGGTGGGTTGCAGAGGGAGCAGAGGAATGAGGGAGGGTCATTGGTTCAGAAAAGATTAGTTTATGTTCTTTATAAACTTTATAAATTTATATTATTTTCTGAATAATATCCCATATTTAAGGGAAGTGAAATGAAAGCAAGCAAACAGTATTTATAGCATAAAGAAAAGACAAATTTTTAAGGTGATGGATATCCCAATTACACTGATTTGAATTTTATAAATTATATAAATATATTAAATGTTCACATGTACCCCCCAAAATGTACATTTATTATGTATTAATTGAAAAAAATTAAAAAATAAGCAAGCATGCAAACATCAACAACAATGAAATGAAGGTATTGAAAATTTGCATAAAACGTAAAGAATAAAACAAGCTATAAAGACAGAGAATAAAAATGCAAAACGAGCAGCGACAATGTGATTGCTTCAGAAGATGTGCGTGTGAGGACGATGCAGCTGGCCCGTCTCACTGTTGACGTGTAGAATGGCTCAGAAGGCACTGGATAGTGAGAGAGTGAGGGCTGGCCAGAAACCGAAATGTTTAACCCTCAAAAATGTGGCAATTCCTGCTCCCAGACAATCTAAGGTAAAAGCCTTTGATAGACTATATTGCCACTTATGTTTCCCTTCTTATGTAGGCTTTAAGAGTGAATGTTATTGGTTTTGTATGCTAGAGATTCTGTGATTTCATAGCAACTGTTAATTGTTCCCTGGAGATTTTGGCCTTGTGTCTGGAATTTTACTGATTTCCACCAAAGGGTTATATTAAATTTCCCAGTTAAGAATGCTATAAGGATGATTTATACCACCATCTGTCAGTACTCGCCACGTGACAGAGTAATTTCACTTACATAATAGGTCTAATATCTCTTTTCTGATATAGCATTTCCTGCAGCTCTCTGTCAGAAAGTTTTAATTTAATGCTAACAAGGAAATCCATATTTTCTTTCTCTCCAGGTAACTACTGGTAGGTTTCTGTCTTCTTTCTATACACACTTAAAAAGTAGCAGATGACAGATGGAATGTTTTTCCCTGACTTATATTGTCATTCTGCAAAATAGTGCCATTTCAGATGTTTCTTTTCTTCACATATATGTATAAGTTATTCATTTATTCTTTTGTTCTTTCTCCCTTCTAGTCACTTGTTGCCCACCCTCCCAGACAGAGATCTAGGCACTGAGAACACTGTGGTGGCCAACCCCACCCCAGCCCACCCTGGGAGCTGACTTCCTAGGGCAAACACTCAACAATTAAATAAATAAATAAACAAGGTGATGTCAGATAGTGACAAGTGCTAGGAAGGAAATACATGGAGGAGGGGTAATATGCAAGAGAGATGACTTGGCTACATTTGATAGAGAGATTAGTGAAGACCTGTCTGAGCAGATGATTTAGAGCTACAACCTGAAGGTTGAGAAGGAGCCAGCTAGGAGAATAGATCCTGGACAATTTTGGCTTTCTCTACATAGTGACAAAAACTTTCCTTAAAAAAAGAAGACTCGTTATTTTTTTCTAGATCATTGAGTACAGGTAGATATAGATTAGATATGTGGTTAGGTGAGTCAGAGTATAGAACTGCTTAGATCTGTATAGATCTAAGAACTATACAGAGAGAACTGTATAGATCTCTCCTGTAATCCTCAATCCAATGAAATAATGTGTTGTGAGTTTTTGATTCATGTAAATGAAATTGATTTTACTTTAAATTTATTTTGATAATTATTTAATATATCTTGAGTAAAATGAGATATCTTTAAATAATAAAAAAAAAAACATTTAGAATTGTTAACCCTCCAAAACAGGACCTTCTTGTTTTATTGGTCGTCTTTGCAATCTCTGCTAGCAACGACTATGGAATCTTAGAAAATGGCCTAAATTTTACTAGTAATCCATGAAACTTCATACTTACTTAGGACATCATAGAAGATATACACAATTGACAATGTTAAGAGAGCTATACTGTTTCATAGCAACAAATGTACCAAGGATTATTCTTAAGCATATCATCATACCTATTAACAATAAGGCTGGGTGAAAAAGAAATAAACCTGTTCTTTGAAAAGCAATCATGGAGCTAATAGGATAATGCAAGGTACATTAGTTTCTATAGAAAATATGGTCTACAAGCCATCATTCAATTTTTTCTGCTATAGACCAACACAAATAATATGCTCAGAGCCAAATTTATTTCTTTGATTCTTAAACATGTTCTACCATCTATAATACTTATCCTGGTCTAGTTATTACTTTTCATTCAACTATCTAAAGTGTCTTCCATTTATTCTTGACCATATAAGCAGCCACCAATTGACGTTAATACCAATCTCTGTTTTGGATGAATTCACTAGTATTTTAAGTGATATTCTGGTTTGTTTTTGTTTGGGGGTTTATTTATTTTTTTTGATGGGGGGAGGAGGTCCAGAATGTCTACATAAAAGAGAGTTAGACTGGAAATCCCTAGGGAAGGGTGGAGCTGGGCAAATACCTTGAAGCTGCATTTGTGCAAGAAGCACAATGCAACATCCACACAGTTTACTTGCACTACTTCTTTGCTTGAGGTAGAGGCTACTGTTTACTGATGGAGAGGAGTTGTATTTAGCAACCACTGCTTGACTTTCCTCTTTTTCCATTTTTTCTTCCCTAAGGATACCAGGTTATTTTTCTGAAACACAAATCGGATCTCAATATTTACTGTGTAAAACAGTTGATAACCATTTTGTCCTTTGCTTCTTAGAAGATGGGGGGCGAGACCCCTCACAATACGTCTCTAGTTTGCTTTCCAGCTTTATCATCCACCACTCCCTCCCTGCTGTCCAGCCTCTGTACCTTACATGTTGCAGCCACTCTAAATCCCTCACCATTCCTGAATATTCCATGCATTCTGTTATGTCTTTTTATCTGCATTGGTTTGCTTTTGACTGAAGTACTTTTTTACAGCCCTCAAATCTTGCAAACTACTACTTCAATATCTTCTTCCTCTGCGAAGCCCGTCTAACTTCCACAGGCAGAATTAACTATTCCCAAATCTGCATTGCAGTGGCACCAGCTTCTGTATTTGAATAACTACCTCTCATGGTATCATGATTGTTTATATCTTTTTTTTTGCCACTTTGACTCTAGACTCTTCAATAGGATCTTTCTTATGAAATTGTGCATTTCCTACCCACTCCTAAATCTTTGTACTTCTTATGGAACAAAATAAATAGTAAATTAAAATAAAAAATAAATATGAGCATCAATTTAGTGACATGTTATAAATTGCACTAATATTTGTGAAGAAATAGTTAATGCTCAGTGAATACAGCCATCCCTCTGTATCCACGGGGAATTGGTTCCAGGACCTCCCTTCGATACTGAAATTTGTGGATGCTTAAGTCCCTGATATAAAATGGCATAGAATTTGCATATAACCTATGCAATCCTCCTGTATACTTTAAGTCATCCCTACATTACTCATAATCCCTGGTAAAATGGAAGTTTTATGTAAATAGTTGTTATACTCTATTGTTTTGGGGCTAATGACAAGGAAAAAAGTCTGTACATGTTCAGTACAGATGCAATTATTTTTTCTGAATGTTTTCAATTGCATTTGGTTGAATCCATGGATGCGGACCCCACAGACACAGAAGGTTAGCTATACTTCTCACACAGTGGACACAAATTAGGCAAGTTTACCTGGCTACCCATATATGGACTCTCTCATGCACACAGACTAGCAGATGCAATCATCCCAACAGATGGCTCCCGGTAGTGGTGGCCAACAGACCATGTTGTCTATCAATCATCTTTTGTAATCTCTGTTCACTTGCGATCTCTTTGCAAGCTCTGTTCATTTAAAACTTTGGTGTATGAGTTTAAGTAGTTAAATCAGGAATTATGATGTGACAGCAATAAGTGCGGCTTTGAAAAGAACTTTGGAGATGTTAAAGAATCAATTCTGGAGTCTATTAGCAAGTTCATTTGGGAACAAAATAAGGCAAGACTTAAGGATGTGAATTATACTCTATCAATTTTATGTTCACACAAGTATTTTATATATTTTCTCAGATTAAGGCAATGTTTCTTGCCCCTCTCCTTTTATTTAACTAAAATATAGATTTCAACTTACTAAAGCAGGCAAAATGGGCTGATAGAGTAGCTATGAGACCAGGATTCTAAAAATCTGGGTCATGGTCCTATTTCTGACTGGGAGGGAATAATTAAATTTATTTGTTTTATTATTTTTATAACCAGGGATTTTAATTAGGAATTCTTAAAATTTTATTCCTACTTAAAAATGAATTAAATATACAGTCCATGAAAAGGTGTGTGTGTGTGGGTGTGGATACAAGTATACACATGTATCTTACACACTAAGATATAATGTTTTTACCTATTTTACCTTAATTATTGCTCCTTGATTCAACATTTTGTTATTACTATACTCTGTATCCCTTGAGCAGACATGCTGTCTCACACAACTCACTTTTGTATAGTAACTCTTTCACCAACTTCAGGAAAAAGTGTAAAGAAATCACTAACATGGTGCCTTAAAGCATACTTTGCAAGAAGGATATGTTTCATTAACAGATGAAGCAATAAAGGCATAAAAAATGTATTTCTATGCAATGCATTCAAACTATCCCATTTCTTAACCCCTCCCTTGCCACAGACATGCTCCTTCTCCATCACCTTAGAAAACTTACTGCATTTCAGAATTGAGCCCTTCGGGCAGACTACTTCTTTTGGCTCACCTCAGAGACCTACCCTCAATAAGTTTCTGCTCAAATTCTGGTGGTGCCTGAATGAAGTCAGAATATTAAAAAATCTGATGGACAATCACTTAATTTGATTATCAAATGCAGCAACACAGTCCCTATTCTGTTTCAGGAAGTTATCCATAAATGTAAGCTATAAATAAGTATTTTCAGAGGAAGCCATTGAATGGATCTCCAAATAACAAAACATCCAGTAGATCTAAGTGTTTTTTCTAGTTGTTACGTATTCACAAATAATCAGAGGAACAGAAAAATGCATGTACTCTCATTCTCTAAAACTTTTCAAAGTAATTGATCATATATACTAATAAAATGAAAGACTAAGAACCCATAATGTACCTTAATAAATAAAATTATGCATCCCTAAAGCTCCCTGTGAGTTCCCAGATTGTCCACACTTTCCTACCAGTAAGAGGAAAAGGCCCAACCAGCATGCTTGCACAGCCAAAAATTAGAGTGAAAACACACAAAGGAACCATGTACCAGGAGCTAGAAACAACAGAATAACACCTAAGGCTTCAAATATTAGGATTATTAAACAAAATATAAAACAAATGCATGTATATGTTTAAAGAAAAAGAGAAGTAATACAAAGTATATGAGAGACATAAATTGATCATGAAAATGATCAAATAGATCTAAATAAAAATTATGTTTCATAGAAGAAAAATATAATACTTAAATTAAAAACTTAATAGAGTGTTAGAAAGCAAATAAGACATAGATGAGAAAAATAATGCATGGGAAGAATGATCTAAAGAAATTATATAAAACACAGCACAAAGAAACACTGAAACTGGAACTATGAAATAGGCTGAGATGCGGAAGATTGATTGAAATGTTTGGCATCTATCTGAAATTGCAGATAAAGGCAAAATGTGTAATGGAAAAGGTCACACCTGGTCCAAGAAGCCTTCCTTTTGTAATATCTAAGATCATGCCACGATTTCCTTAGGCAAGTAGCTACAAAATTTATGACACCATTTAAGCCTTGGTAGACTTTCTTTAATAAAAGCTGCACATCTATATAGTAGCTATGTTGATATTCTTCTAAAAGCTGAAAGAGATGTAGAACTTAGAAAAGCATGAAATCCTTCTCTATTATATTCAGCAGAAATGCACTGCATCTTATGCTAAATAGCACCCCCTTGCTAAAATTTTCAATGTAGTAAGGATGTGATGTGGCAGGTTTGCCATTATGAAGTCTGCCCTGTAAGCCATATTGAGCTACCATATGCCCCCAAACATAACAGAATAACAATGTTTGGTATGATTTTACTGGATTCTTTCCTGTGAGTCTCAAAATATTCAAATAAAACTGCATTCCACTATTCTAGCTATTAGCATCAACTCCTTAATTATAGGTAGCACAGAAAAGAACGCTAATTGTGGTCACTAATTCTATTCCCAAACTCAAATTTTTCTTTCCTGAGATTCTTAGCTGAAGAAGATTCCAGAGATGTATGCTGTCCTAGAATGAAGAATGCCCATAGGACAGGGAAAAAAGTATTAAGCACAGCACCCAAAGGCAAATATATCCCCAAAATATACCATGCAACTGTGGAGTATTACAACACTCTCAAATATAGATTTCTGTTTGTCAAATCTTTTAAATCCTCCTTGAAATTCAAAGAATGCTCAGAAATTCTTGGCTGTAGTCTCCCAGCATTTTGTCATAACTCTAGTGCCTAGTACCGTACCTGGCCTAAGGGAGACAGAATATCATGTTGGTTAAACACGGACTTCTAGAGGGAGGCAGAGCTGGGATAGAGTCCAGCACTGTAACTTAGCAGGTTACTAAACATACCCAAGGCTCAGTGTCCTAGACCATGAAATTGAAATCTGTTAGTTTTAACCTCATACAGTTGCTTCAAGGACTAAATAAAATGATGAATCTAAAGGATTTGCCACAGAAGCTGCCATTGAAACATTTCATCATCATTTCAAAATTGATCACCTTATTATGACTACATATGTACTGAATGACTGCATTAACTGCAGGGCCTACTTCCTTTTTGCCATTAAAGTCAAAGTGCATTTATTTAACCTTATTTTGAGAATCAGTCATCCTTGGAAACATAAAGGACAATCTCAGAGATGTCTTTTTGTTTGCCTTTTAAACATATAAGACCAAATGAATCATATAGATGATAAAGTGTTCCCATAGCACTTTTCCATAGCTCTAGGTAGCACGTCACCTATAGGTTGTATTTTTGTCTGCTTCCTCCATGACTGTGGCCTCTCAAAGAGCAGGTCTCCATCATGTACCTCTTTCTGCTCACTCCCAACATGGCTTTTCCCTCAGTCAGGAACATGTTTCCCTATTTCCCTTGGCAGTATCTACTCGCTCTGCAAACTCAACTCAAGGATGAATTCAGGGGAAGTTTCTCCCTCCTGTGTCACTTCTTCCTGGGTGGACTGAGTGTCCTCCATCTATGGATCTATGGCATAATATTCATACCACTGTCATACTATTTACCATATTACCTGGTAATGGCCTGTTAGCATGTGGGTCAGCTACCATGTTCAGAAGTGAAGTGTTATGTGTATCACATACTAAACACTAAATATTGCACATGCAAATAAATGACATCTAGTAGACATGTAATTAAATTTATCACCTCATTAGATAAATGGAGGGATGGACAAACGGATGGAGACAGAAAAAAAAATACATTCTTGTGTCTTTTCCAAGGAGGAATTTTTTTTAAAAAAGAATAATCATGTTACCAATAGACTGGAGCCTAATATAAAGGTCACTTGGAACATGATTTAAGAAAAGTTTTACTAATTCTCTTAGAGTAATAAAAATAACAATTGCGTTTCTTGAAGGTGAAATGATTAATGAAACTGTGGTCCCTACCCTTGCCAAAGTTACTCCCTGGTAGTACATTAAAGCACTGAAGGGCAGGCACTGGCTTTTTCAAATCCTCATTTTAGTTCTGCAGCTGGCTCAAGCCAGGTTCTGGCACAATCACTTTCATCCGAGAAGTAAAGCCATCCTTTAAATTAAAGGGTGCAGTGAACTGAGCACCATACCCAGAGGACACAAATGGAAATCATTTAGAGTTGCCTGATCTTTCCCTTCACTCAAAACCAACACAAAACAAGCTAGTTCAGCAAATTGAGGCTATAAATAATATACAACACTTCATCATTTCAGTTACCTCTTTGTACAGCATCCAAGATGCCTGCAGGTCTAGATAGAGCAGCCTTATTAGAACACCAAGGGGAAGGGGTAGCCCTGGCTGGCTAATCACAATACTGTCAAATTGCTACATCAAACGACTATAATTCACTGAATAGGGCAGTTATTAAAATTCCAAGCTCTCTCTATGATGTGACCAGAATGATAATGGCAGTACAGTCAGCCTTCCTCGCAAACAATGAAGCACATTAAGAAAAGCATAGGTCCCCAAATCTCCTATATCTATTCCATGAGAGCTGTCCTTCAGTAAAAAATAGCAGAACAGTTTTGTGCCTTCTGTGATGTGGCAGCATTTGTACAGAAGAAAATATCCCAATTCCACTGAAAGCCCCAATAAAAGTTAAGGTCTTGATGCTCTATAACTCACAGCACAGAACTCCGCACTAAAACCACCTTTCACAATTAAGAAAGGCAACAGTGAATTGTCTAATTAGCATAAGAATGTACAAACAATGTCCCTTAAGTGCCATTATTAAGCATTCTAAATATAGTCATTTTACTTGTAAAATTTACAAATTATTTTCTTTTTCCTCATAATAAATCTTGGCACCCTTGTGATAAATGCCATAATCCTCACTAGGCAGAAAAGCCTTAAGCTAACATAAAATGAACTTTTTATGAAACCGATGAATTCAGAAGAGAAGCAATTGAATTAGTCTTGGCATCAGCCTAAAACACACTTAGATTGGAAAATTACCAAATTTAACCCAATGCAACTCAGTTAAATTTTAATAAAAAGCAGTTAAAACAAGTTTTGAATTAATCTTTCTTCTCGATCATTACAAAAATACAATTATGGCAAACATAAAACTCCATAACAATGATTACAAAATTATTTTGTTCCGAAAATAAATTAGTTAGAACATTACCACCTAAACCATAATTTGAAATTAGTTAATAATGATAACCTTCCATTCTGCACAAGAAGGTAGATTGTAAAAGAAATATCACAATGTTATGTTCATGCTGCACAGTT
Source organism: Varecia variegata (assembly GCA_028533085.1). Taxonomy (NCBI): domain Eukaryota; kingdom Metazoa; phylum Chordata; class Mammalia; order Primates; family Lemuridae; genus Varecia; species Varecia variegata. The sequence continues at coordinate 33,097,577 of CM052443.1, forward strand.
TCAGCTATGGAAAAAGGACACTGGTGTGAATTCTTTTTTGCTGAAAGTTATTTAAACTATTAATAACAAAATTGAAGGTCATTATAAAATTGATAGTTGAATTTTCTTTTTTCTGAATTCTTTGATATAGAAAGATAGATAGATGAAACCATAAATAGATATAAAATCATTAACTCCTCGATTTGGAAAGGCATCTTTGAATCTATCAGTGTGTAAAAATTCAGAACTGACATGCGCTGGATTAAATCATCTGCTAAACAAGAGAAATCCTTCCAGGTCAGGCCTCTAAACAAAGGAACACATAAACTCTGGACTTCACTTCTCTCACATCCCTATGTAAAGTGCAACCCGCCAAACAAAAAACAAATTCTTTTCTGAGACAATGATTTCCAACCTGTGGCATATGAACCACTAAGGATCCTATGATTATTGCAAAGGGCTTGAAATATCATTTGAGTTTCACCTAAAAAAACTATATTTTAATTGGTTAACCAGTGGTTTATATATTTGCATACTAATACCTTTTGAATACCATTACTAAAACATATTCATTTGCAAAGTCAAAGATAATTTATAAACTGGAATTTTCAATCCTGCAAATATAACAATTCTACTCCAACTAATCCATAACCCTGATGCGTTGCTAACCTATATCCCAACTGTCTTCTTTTAGGGGTAGGGAGAGACAGATTATCCAAATGATTCTGAAGTTTATTTGAAAGACTAATGTCTGAGAACAGCTAGGATAGTTTTCGAAAATGAAGGCTAACATGGAAGAATTAGTCTTGAATGTGTTAAAAAAAACATTATGAAGATAAAGTAACAAATATGGATGGGAGTCCAAAGCTAATACAACCAGACTCTTCCTTTCTCAGTTTTGGACTTTGAGCCCTACTTCAGAAGAAGTTCCCCATCCAAACAGTTAAAAAAAAAAAAAAATCCTGTTTATTATTTTCTTCCTATAGTGTATTCTTTTTATTTTTTAATATTTGCTCTATGTACAATTTATTATGTATAACGTGAGAGGGGAATATCATTTTTTAAAAATAATTCTAGTAATCAAATTAATATATATTATATTAATATAACTGTTTCCCCACTGATTTAAAACATCATTGTTAATCTCATATAACTCTCCATAAATGTATAATAGTCAAGAACAATGGAATTAACTTAAATATTTCTTAATAGGAAATTAGTTAACAATACTAGTAAATTTAAAAGTAAATTATGATATTATTATGGAATTTTTTTCCATGACTAAGATGATCATTTAGATAAATATCTATTGGTGTTCAATATCTCCTTGATTTTATTAAATTAAAAGAAAGCAAAAAAAAAAGCAAGATACAGAACAGAATATATAATATGAATCAAATTTCATAAAATATTTTTGTGTTTCTGGATTTCTGTGTTATATACAGAAGAAAAGATACTAAAGTGGATTTGCACATGACTTTTTATTTCCCTCTTTATTTTTTTCTGCATTCATTTTTATTTTTACTTTTTTTTAAATCAATAAATGCCTCACTGTGCTCAGTCTCCACATGATTTATCCCTGTGGATATGTCCCTTCACAAACTAAGGTTTTAAGTGCACCCTTTAAATAAAAGTTGGGCACTCAACACTTGACTGTGTAGAAACCTCACATGTCTACATCTGTATTGAACAGAAGAACTGAGTCAACTTGAGCTTTCCTGAATTGGAGCAGTTGTTAAATTCTTTCTCTCGCTCTCTCTTCTGCTTATCTGTCAATTTCTCTATATGAAAAGGAATTCGTAGAAATTTCTTGAAAAATAGAATTGGGACTTCACTTTTTTTATTTTTTGCATTGAGAAAATACAATTAAAAGTAAGAATGTTGATGGCATTAGAATTGATAAATGAGATTACTAAAACAGTTGGCTTGACTTTGCAAAATTTCTCAACTTTCAACATCAAATTGTCAAATTATTAGGTTTCAGTCTGAAACTGTTGGTTCTTGGCACGCTCATGGCCGAAGAATGACCAGACACACCAAAGTATGGCTTGTTGAGGAAAGAAAGATAGGATTATAGGACAAGAGCAAGATATAGGTTTACAGAGCATGGTACATACGCCACAAATGGCGACTGGCCCTGTTGTCGCAGCAAACAGAGAACAAAAGGAAGGGCGAAGAGAGAGCGATTGGCTATGATCTGCACTTATTTTTAGTGCCTGGATAGGGATCTCCTTCATGGTTCAAAGGTCACCATTGAACCACTTTGATTGGACAGTTGGGAGTCACATGACCTGAGCCTTAACTACGCATGTTGGTTCTAGGTCACTTTCCAGACTTTATGGTATCCATGTGGTTTGGCCCATGGGTTAGAGAGTCCTCTGCATTCTTTTGCAGCTGGTGTGACAAGTTCTGATTGGCAGATTCATAAGATGGTCCCTCCTCCCCCAGGTATGGAGAATTAGGGTTGGGCAGGACCAAGATGGGGGTAACAGCACCCCCTTTCCTCCCTAGGAGACCCAGAATCCCTTACTATCTACCTAACAAAATCATTTGCAAGCAGTAATCTATTCCTTATTCTCCAGATATCATTTGTCTATATCAGTACATTGCTAAAAATCCTGCAGTGTAAGATTTTATTTTGTATGATAGAGTAACCAACCATTTTCAAGAATGGCAATATTCAATTGCCTAACTCTATTTTAAACAATGTTCAGGATTCACAAATGTAAAATCTTAAATTCAAACATTTTTCTTTGATCACAGCCTTCTCTTTAATTTTTATAACTTGATTTTTTGGTGTGTATCTATTCTTTAAAAACTGGGTCTCTACTCTTTATTTTTCTTTCCCTAAGAAGTCTTGGTTTTGCTGTCCATCACTTCAATCAGTCCCTTGACAATGTTTTTGTCTGTTAATTCTTTGTCCCTTCATTGTACTCCAATGGCAGAAATCACAATTCTGGAAATTCAAATAGTCTGATTTCCCAACTGCTATACAAGGGCTGCTGAACAGGCCTGGAAAAGATATTGCACCACTTGAAAATTGGAGGCATTGCAAATTTATAGTTTCTAGCTCAAATTGGGTCTTCTGTACATCTTAACATCATCCTGGGACTCTAACATCCTGCCATGTCCCTTTAATCATCAGTTCTCTTTTGTTCTCTTTTCATACTTCACAGTGGCTATTCTGAACCATCTCTATTTCCATTAAATCTCCTATTCTACCTCTTCCTGCTGCCTCAAAGCCAATAGCAGTCTCAAACCCCACAAAGAAAATAGAACCATCAGAAAAAGACTCCACCTATTTCTTTTCATCTCACTTACCCATTTACCTGCATGGATATTTATTAATATCATGATGCCTCCCTTTTTGTCAAAATTGTTTTCCTGTGTAAAGTAAATTTCTCGACCTGTATTAAAGCTTCTCTGCTCGTTTTCTCTATAAGGAACTTAATTACAATTAACTATTCCTTCTTTATCCTGTACCAGAAACATCTTAATCTCTAGGCTTTTTGTTTTTCCACTTAGCATTTAAACATGCTTACATCTCTTTTTCTTTTTTTAATCTTTATTATTTTATTCTCTTCCTTACCCCAATGTGCTATTGCTTTTTTTCCTCTTCTTCCTAGCCAAAGTTCTTAAAATGGTTTCTTACACTCAATGTTTTCACTTCCTTATCTCCGATTCACTCCTCCAACTCTGTAATCTAATGTCTTACCAAAATGTCACTGAAACTGCCATCTCGAAACCAGCAATAATCTCGTTGCTAAATCTAACGGACAAGGTTCAGTATTTATCTTATGTGAAGCCTGGCCTCTTTTTGGGCTGTGACACTATACTTCCCAATGGTTGTCTTTTCTGCCTGCTCTCTTCTACTGTTTTTCACCAGATTCTCTCCTGCTTATTCCTTAAAATGCCATTTTTCTCAGGATTGATCTCATCCACCACAACTCTTCAATTACATCTGTCTCCTAATAACTCCCAAATCTATATTTCCACCCCAGACTTTCATTTCTTCCTTACCTGTATATTGAATTCTATTGAATGTCTTCCCTTCTATAGCTTGGGAACACTCACTCACAACATCCCCAAAGATGAATGCTCATCTTTTACTGCAAGCCTGTCCCATTTCCTAAATTCCCGGTTTCAGAAATGGCCTCAACTTCCATTCAGTTATCCAAGCATGATATTTGGGTGCCCCATTTGATTTTTCCTTTCTTTAAATCAACACCACTTCTTAATAGTTTTGAATATCATTCATTCATCTCCATCAGCATAGCTTCAGATTAGGCCATCAATTACTTATTTCTCCCATGAATGAAATACTTTTCTAATAGATGCCCCTCTCTATAGTCTTGTCCTTCTTTCATATCTCCAGTGCATCAGAATGACAAATCTAAAATTCAAATCTGATTATGATAATCACTCTATTAAACCTCTTCATGTTTGGGATATTTCCAAATTCCTTATCATGGCTTTTAAAGCCCTCCATGATCTTATCTCTCTAGTTTTCCTCATTATACCTCACTCGATATTCTATGCTCCAGCCATACTACTATAAATTACTGGCTATTCTCTAAATTACATGATGAATTTTTCTTTGGAGTTTCTGCACTACTGTTCCCTATGTCTAGAATGTGTTTTTCCCACCCAGGCTTTAATGTTCCAGGTTAGATGTTAACACTTCCATAAGACATTTCTGACTCATTTGTCACCCTCTGCTTACAGAATTAAGTGCCCATCTTAGGTGCCATTATCATAGCACTTAGTACAATAAATTTTAATTGCCTGTTAATTTTTCTGTCACCAAGTAAGTTCTTTAAGAGAGAGATGGTGTCTTCTTATAATTTTGTTTCTAGAGCTCACCATAGTGTCTACCTCCATGTAGATGTTCTATCTACAATTGTTGGATGATTGATGTTGGGCAGCTGCCCAGAGAGTTGTGAGATAATAGAAAAAAAGACAAGATATCAGGGAAGAGTATTAGGCAGGTCAGAACAGCTGCATAATGAAATTAAATATAAATCAAAAAGTATTATTTTAAGAGATATATTGCCCATGTTTGATGAGAGCTAACACTGCAATTATCTAGCTGACTGGGGATTTTCAGCAGTGCCATAACTCATCATCATGTTGATCCCAAAGCCACTATTCCATGTCAAATGGATAACTTCATTGGCTCCTTCTCCACCCACTTCCAACAGTTTTAAAAGAGGGAGAAAAGTATCACATTTATTTATTGTAGTTTTGATATTTATTAAACGAGCTAGCTAATTGATGAGATAGCTTGGACACATTCTGCTTACATTTGATTTCACAAATAGATCTAATAGTGCAAATAAATCTAATAGTAATTCTTAATTAGAGCTAGTGGTACAAAACCCATTTGATTGGTAGAGAGATGTATCAGAATCATCTCCCAACACCACATTGACGAGGAAATATAGATCCCATCCATCATTATTGAGCCTCTCTGCCACAGAGAGTCAATGTTAGTAAGGTACCCAACACAGACATCTAACTACGCTGGATGGTTGAGAGTCACTGATTTAAAGTTACTTATATTTATGGGTAGGTAGTATGTAACTAATTCTAGTTATAGAAAAGAAAAATAAATTAGCTTTTTTCCTTCTAAAAAGTAAAATTAATAGCCTCTAGTTATAAAATTCATATTTTCAAAAAAATTATCATATAAGATATATTTATAAAATTATTTAATTATAGTTCTAGGATGTATATTAGAGTTTACTACCTTAACAACTAAATCTAACAAAACACTTACTATGGGCGGATCACCTTTCTAAGTGTTTGTTGTATATTTTCTCATTTCATTTTGAGAACAGTTAGATTCTATAATTAGCCCCATTTTACACACAGAAAGATTAATCCACAGAAAACTTACTCCAGAATACATACTTAACAAGTAGCAGAGCCAAGATTTGAATGAGGATATTTGGTACCAGCGTCTTTGTCTTAACCAGTATACTATTTTGCCCTATTCACCCATATTTTATACATTAAGAAACTGTATTCCAGAAAGTTTAAACAAATGGCCCAAGAACTTTAATTCTCTGTGTTATTTAGTTCATATATGTATATCATTGTGCTTATTTTAATGATAAATATTTCTAACTCTAAAAAATGTTGCTAGTTTTTGGGGGGGGCTCTTTAGAGAAGGTTTAAAATTATGTGTGCCTAATAGACTTAAAGAGTTCATTCAACCTTAAATTGTAATGTGGAAAATAACAATATGGTCTGATATTTTGAGCTCTTTTCACAATTATGGATAGCAATGGGAGGACTTTGAAAATTCAATTTCTTTATTCAGCTAACCAAGCTTGATAGCCTTCCATTTACATTACAAAGGGAAACATTTCACAGAAAATGTTTTCACAGTTTTATTCCAGAAAATCTATGTCAAGTGCTCTAAAACTAGCCAGGCCTCTGTCCTAGACTGAATAAAATAGGCTACAAGGAGAGGCGACTTGATAAAGTAGAAAGGTCACTGGTCTCAACATCAAGAGGTCAGGCCAGTAGTATCACTTCACTTATTAATGAACTCAAACCTGGCTTACATTTTTTGATTGTTCTGAGTCTTGCTTCCCTTACTGGTGAAACAAGTGAGGCCCCTGGAGTTGCTTTAGAAGACTTAATAAACTTCTGACCTTCCTCCTCCTTAATGAGAGGCTAAGAGGCAAACAGTCACCAGCTTGCCCTACCATCCCATGACACACACAGCCCAGTGGAACTCCATATCGGGTTGTAAGACATAATTACAACTTCCAACACAAAGACTAAAAAGAAAATTGAGAAAAGTAATTTCAAGGCTACCCAAAGACTTGAACTGACAGATATGGATATGACTTTTTTAATAATAAGGGAGAGAGAAAGAGACAGTGTTTGATCAATTGAATGAGTCCAAAGCCCATTCTACAGAAATTCTAACAATGCCCAGGAAAATTATTTCCTGAAAAACTCTCTGGAGAGCCAAGCTGCCTCTGATTGAGGTTCTTCCATACACAATGGCTGGGATCCCTGCCTCTCCTCATCACCTTCTTCTGTTGTGCTTCTGCAGCCTTGTGTGATCCTAGCAGGGATTTCACTGACCTCCTTTATCCCCTAGGCCTCATCTGATCCATATCTAGCTTTGCTTGACTACCTTTGAAGCTCCCCACTCATTTTCACTGGTAAATTACATGGTAGGTACAATCACTGCACCTTTCCCAGAGCATCTGGCCCATCTCTATTCTATATCCACACAGCAAAATATTTCAACTCATTTGGTATTTATATATGTCAGGGGAAAAAGTGGGCATGGATTAAACACAAAGATATTGTTCATGTGAAGATATGCTATAATTCGTCAGTTCTTTGGGAGCTAAATATGAAATTTAAATATGCATTAGTACATTTGTGCTCTCCTTACTTTTTCTTTCCGAGAGTAATGTGACTCAGCCAGCAATTGTGGTTGTGTGATTGATTGTAACGTGTCTGTGGCTCTCTGAGACCTTCCTGAAAATGAAATCGACCATCTTTGAGTGATAATGTCAGTGGGATAGAATGTGTCACTGGATAATGGTATCCGGCTGCTGCATAAATGCCAAGGCAAGCCAAAGGTATTTATGGAGAAAAAGTTCATTCTAAGCTAAGAGTTTTATTTTCTATGCAAAAGAAACTGACTCTGTGGTTAGCTATTGCTACTGTAGCTTCTTATGCTGTATACAGACATAATGAATTCACATAATGGATGTTCAATTCACATGATGGAATTCACATAATTATGATAGTCAAGTCATCAATTCTTATGTGAATCCAGTATTCTGATTGGTTTAAAAACTTGAGTTCTTGTGTATTTAAGCAAACTCTAAATAAAATTAGTGTCTCAGAAATAAAACACTTCCCTAAATATTCTTTTAGGGAATTCTTTTACAATTAGCCAGATTCTCTTAGACTATTTTAGGCGTTTTTGAAATCCATATTTTTGTATAGACTGGAAGAAGTTAGATAAATAATATTCAGACATCTAGAAACTATATTTGCCAACTTATTCGATAATAAAAGTTATAAGATTTTAATAAGTTGATGAACACTACAACCTTTCAAATACAAAATAATTTGTATTATTTAAACTGTATCTTATGATAAATATGTACATACTGCAAATATTTAATAAAAATTTTATGATTTATTCAGAAGACATTTCAAAAAAAATCTACTCAGAAGGCATATGTGATATATATTGGGTAGTATAGTGGCATTATCTATTTTTCTTTCCCTGAATCTGGCAGAAAACCTCATACTATTAGTTTTGTCTTATACTACAACCTTCTAAGATTGGATTTGCTCTATAGAGAAACCAGTAAAATGAAATATAAATCCATAACATAGAATATATTGGCCAATGAGAAGCAATGTGTAAGTCTAGGTAACACATTTCCTCAAAACACCCTAGAAGAAATTGCCCTGAAATGTGCCCACACAGAAGCTCATTCTGAATCTTTTGCTGGTGTCAGTCATTAAAGAAGAAATGGATACAATTTGTAACCAAAAATATATGGCTATATTAAAAAAAAAACTGTTTTTTGAACTGTTTAAAATAGGTTAGTGGAAGCTAAAAATAATATCCATACACATGTACCCACACCACTGAGATGTCTGACTTTAAAACACCAGTATTTCCAGCTTGGAAATAAAAGATAGATCAAGCGTCTATGCTAACCCTGGTGGTTTGAAGGTGGTTAGAAATGTGACAGGGAATGAAAATATCTGTTGTTGTTTTTGATCTTGTTTTTATTTTTGTGCAAAGGCCATTCTGTATGTGAATGCACTGATATCTGAAAAATCACTAAATTCTCCTGAAAATGATTTGTAAATTGGCCTCCACTTATCTCATGCTAAAGATTTAGTTGGCATTTCAGATACAGATATCTTTCAATTAATAACGGCAATAAATGGAAGAAGTCCCAAATAATCAAAATTCATAGTTGAAAAAGATTCTCAAACATGGAATGAATTGGAATGAACAAAAGCATATGTATTTAAAACAACATACAATTGTTAAGAGTTCATTTACTGTTCTATTTATCATTTTAGTAAAAACGTAAATCTGGCACACTCATTTAAAAATACAAAAATCCTATGCATTTTTAGGTAAAATGCCAAAAAGTCTGTTAAAATAGTGCATTGCCTATTTTTGCATCTTAGCTGAGCTCTCCTTTTATATTACAGGACTTGGTTGGGTAGAATCTCAGGCACAGGTGATCTTTGCTCTTGTCTTAACTTTCCCATCACCCATGCATCCTCGATCCTAAGTGTTAGACCTCATAGGCATACACTCTTTGTTATTTGATTGGTTACTACCTTGCTCTCAAAAAGGACTATCAGCATAAGAAAATGTACACAAAGCTTGGATCAAATTAGGATCTATAGTCTAGATCTTATTTCAGAGGTTTAAAGGACATTCTCATACCCAGAGCTGCCCTTCCCAGTATCATCCCACCGTAACACTTGGCCTTCACCTCTGAAGTGATCATTAATAATCATAAGAGAGAAATTCTGTGAGGACTACTGTTTTTGCTTAATTTATTTTACTGAAATTTTCCTATTTTTAAGTTTGAATGAATAATGATTCATTTGAAATAAAATGTCCAAATAAATGAAAAGAGTAATTGTGATTCTTTTGACATTACCTACCCACTTTTATGGCATGGCACTGTTAAATTATGAATCAGAATACTTGCACTATGTCCAATGCATAACTAATAACATAAATCAAGTTCAATAAACGTCTGCAGTCAGATGGAGTTGCACTGGTTTAAAGTGTTCTCCAGTTGTAAGATAAAGTTCTGCAAAGAAATATTGACTCTTTCAAACTAATAGTTGCATTTAAAATAATACTCTAGAAGAATAAGTAGATGAAAAACAAAATGTATCATTGAAATGTACCTGACTTACACTACGGTGACAGCATTGGCACAAGGGCCATCCTTATCCACAGGTAAAATAGCTGCCAATTTGGTGAGATTTGAAAAAGTGTAGGAAGGACATCCATTGACCTGTCACTGATAACTGTGATTAATGAATCACTCCTTTAGGTTAAGAGTTTCTTGTTTCTCCAAGTCTACTTTTAAAATGTAAATAAGCATATGGAGAATAGTATATTAAGTTACTACATTTTAAAATCAGTTTATTTTATCAGATGTCTTTCTTATGCACATTAACTGTTGAGGGTGGCCTAGTACCCCTAACCCCTACATGTGGGTGAGGGAATAAGTAAGGGAGTGAGTCAGCAGAAAAAAAGCAAGTAGGTAAAGGATGAAAAGAAGCCCAGAATAACAAGGTAATAGGGGCAAAGCTAAACCTCACAACTTCACAGTTTTACCATTAGTCCAATTCTCTTGGGTACCTCTGATGTTCATTTTTAAATATGTATATTTTTTGACAATAACATTCTAAAACTGCATTTAAGAATTCATATGAGTTTTGCCTTTTCTAGGTGTTTTTAATAAGAAAAGTAGTAGAGATAAATATGAAAATAATGAATATAATAAATGTGAAAATATGAAAATAATAACATTATGCAAGACATAATTCCAAAGGTTAGAAGTGATTATTCAGCAATTATTTTAAGACTTTTATTTTGCAAAAAAAAATGGCTTATTAGGATATATCATACTGAAAAGTTCCCAATACCTATTAACAGAGTACTTAACGTGCAACAGGTTTTTTCTTTCTGGCCTGGATAAAGAAAAATCTAATTAACATTAATAAAAATAATAGTAGCTAATGTTTAATAAGCACTTACTTTGTCCCAATTACCATTTTAAGTTCTTTTTTTATGTTTTATTTTTCTTGAAGCATAGATGTTTGAAACTCTATGTTAATTTCATATAAAAATTATTTTTTTAAAAATCCATGCAGCAGTGCCTCAATCCCTTCGTTGATATAAAGTTGATAGGCCTTTTAAATGATAAAGTATTTCTGTAAGTTGTACCTTGTGGATTTCTACACTTAAACTGCATATTCTAACACTTATGCTAAAGTCAAGCTGTTTCCATCTGTTTAGGCTACACATTGCATCACTTAGTAGTATAAAAAGAGCAGTTTCTCTTACACTCCTGGGACAAAATCACACAGAATTCATAAGAGATCCAACACATAAAAATTCATTTCCTGAGTGGAAGCACTGCAATGCCATGTAGCAAAAACTATTACTTTTCCATCGTGTTTATAATAAAGAAGTCAAGCAACCGTACCCTTCAGGGCTGGACACCTCATCACCTCACTTGAACGCAGTCACAGCACTCAGCCATCGTGTGTGGAATTAATTACTCTGGGCGTTGGGACACTGAGCACCAGAATGACCCTATTTGTGACTCTTTGTACCACGTGCTGTGCTGAAGCAAATCGTTCCCCTACCTACACACTCAAGGACTCAGAATGAAGCAGTGGATCCAGCATGCTGGGGGACTGTTCAGCTGCCATCTCAGAGGGACACTTCTTTTCCCAGGTAACCATTTGATAGGGACTGACAACAGTCTTCTGTTACTTACTGTCATTCTTCCAGTTCAGTTGGCTTCCAAACCCAAAGGTTATGACCCCAGTGAGAATTTTAGCATTGTGATAGTTTCTCTAACACCTTGTGGGTTTGTTGTCTATGAAGCTGGGTCATTCCAAGAGCGATTTCTACAAGAATTGTGCGACCGTGAAAACATGACACTGTGCAGTTCTGTGTGCACAGCAATCCTGGTGACTGTTATCTGCTGAATTGCAGGAGCTCGGGCTTATTAAAATTCCCAGGAGTCACTCACTGGCTAAAGGCTGCGTTTAACCCTTTCGAAAGGATTTTTCAAACACA
>CM052443.1:33117900-33136499 GCA_028533085.1 Varecia variegata
TCAGTCACAATCTAAAAATTTTACTCTTTCAGATTAATTTGTTAACACCTATGATTTTTTCATATTCTCTTTTAAAAATGCAAATTTCTCTAAAAGAGATCAAAGATAAAACCTTTTGTCACACTTCAGGAAAAATGAAATTATTTAATATTGTTTGTCATGACATAAGATACATGGCACAGCATAAGGTCACTAGCTGTCACAGGAGCATAGTAGATTAGACAATGAAAGCCCGGCCAAAGGCTGATGATAAACTTTGCTAGCTTCACAGTTTTTCAGAAGATTGCCCCCTATCCAGCGGACTATGTCTCTAAGGAAAGATCACAAACTATAACCTGTCTCAGCCTATTTTTCTTTCTTACAACCATGTTCTGCCTTGATTTCTGGGCAAGTTTATTCACAATTCTTAAATCCTAGTTGAGTTTTAAAAGTAGCCCCGACTTGTGTCAGACTGGATGGATTTGAATACCAGCTTTGTCGCCTGAAAACTGTATGATTTTGAACAAGCTACTCAACCTTGCTGAGCTCCAATTTCCTCAGGGATAATACTAGCAATCTCTCTGGACTGTTGTGAGGATTAAATAAAATGATGCCCATACAGAGCTTAGCAGAGTCCCTGGCTCATGGCAAATGCTCACGAACTGTAGTAATTATGAGATTTATCTGGGTCATGGACAGAGTGGAGAGCAGGCCAATGACAGAGGTCAGGACAGTGACCCATGAAATAAAGAAAGAAAGAAGGAGAAGAGACCCTTGAAAGAGGAGCAACCACATAGATCAGGCTTGTGATTCTCTTGTCTCAGGTTTGGTTTCAGTGCGGAAAATGATCTGCCTGTCTTCCCATATCCAAGAACATCCCTAAAATTTCCTAAGAATAGAGAACATTAAAGAGGCTGCCCTGAACATGGCATACAAGCCAAAGGACCAAATGGAAGTGATTCTGTTACTGAGATATCTGTAGATACTCAGATGTGGCATTTTCCTCCTCAAGTGTCTCCTCTTCACCATGGAGACAACTGTTCCAGAACAACAGATCCTTAGCCCCTGACCTTACATCGCCACCACAAGTCTCATTTGAAACATGATTCTAAAATAACTTTTTGATGTAATTTAAGAAAAACCATAAAGACTGAAGTAATTATAAGGCGAATAAAAGTACCATATCAAAATAAAGGCCCCACCAATTGAATTAATGAGACATTTAATCCATCCAAATTGAAGAAATTCAGATTTAAGGGAATCATGATTAATTTATATTTGCGTGAATTTGAAATCTATGGACAAATTAGGTCTTAAATAATTGCATGATTATTCTTATCACTCTAAAAATTTCAGTTAAACCACAGCATGAAGACTTTTAACCATGCTATTATTTTTACATCTGTTTTGTTTGTTTTTATGTGGATACAAATAAAAAGCATTTAATAGTTTCCACCAATATATGCTTTTCATAAGAAAGATCATCATGAGAATCAATGCCCAGGAATAATTTTGAAATAGAAATTATATAAGCAGTAAACTATGTAGATGGCATGAAAATGGTGAAATCTGGTTTTGGAGACCACAAGATACAACACCAGAACAAAAACTTCCTGTCAGAAGTTAGAAAGCAGTTTAGGGGCCCAGAAAGTATCAATTTCATAGGACGATTGACATCACTCTCATGTATAAATTGGCATTAATTGAAGTTATTACTTTTTCCCTTGATTTTGTAATACAGGCACATCTTGTTTTATTATATGTCACTTTATTGTGCTTCACAGATGTTGCATTTTTTAAAAATTGAAGGTTTGTAGCAACCCTGTGTCTAGCAAATCTACAGAACAACAAGTGCTCACTTCATGTCTCTGTGTCACATTTTTGTAATTTCTCCAATATGTCAAACTTTTAAATTATTATTATATCTGTTTTGGTAATCTGTGATCAGTGATCTTTAATGTTACTATTGCAATCATTTTGGGGCACCACAACCACATCCATATAAGATGGACAACTTGATAAATATTTCATGCATTCTGACACCTTCACCAACCAGCTCTTTCCCCATCTGTCTCTTCTTTGGGTCTCCCTACTCCCTGAAACACAGCAATGTGGAAAAATGAGGCCAATTGATAACCCTAAAATGGCCTCTCAGTGTTTAAGTAAAAGGAAGAGTCACATATCTCTTACTTTAAATCAAAATCAAGAAATCATTAAGATTAAGAGAAAGGCATGTTGAAAACTGACACAGGCTGAAAGCTAGCCCTCTTGCACCAAATGGTAAGTCAAGTTGTTAATGCAAAGGAAGAATTCTTGAAGGAAATTAAAAGTGCTACTCCAGTGAACACATGAATGACAAGAAAGTGAAATAGCCATATTGCTGATATGGAGAAAGTTTTAGTGGTCAGAATAGGAGAAATTTTATTGATCTGGATAAAAGATTAAACAAGCCATAACATACCCTTAGGCCAAAGCCTCATCCAGAGCAAAATCCTAACTCTCTTCAATTCTATGGGGGCTAAGAGAGGTGAGGAAGCTACAGAAGAAATGTCTAAAGCGAAGAGGTTGGTTCATGAAATTTGAGGAAAACAGCCATTTCTATAACATAAAAGTGCAAGGTGAAGCAGCAGTTGCTGGTGTAGAGGATGCAGCAATTTATTTAGAAGATCTAGCTAAAATAACTGATGAAGGTGGCTACACTAAACAACAGATTTACAACGTAGATGAAACAGAGTTATGTTGGAAGAAGATGCCATCTAAGACTTTTTCAGAGAGAAGTCAATGCCTGGCTTCAAAGTGTCAAAGGACTGGCTGACTCTCTTATTAGAGGCTAATGCTGTTGGTTACTTTCAGTTCAAGCCAATGTTTATTTACTATTAAAAAAATCCTGTTTTTTTTTTTTTAAGAATTATGCTAAATCTACTCTGCCTATGCAGTGTAAATGAAACAACAAAGCCTAAATAACAGCAAATCTGTTATAGCATGGTATACTGAATATTTTAAGCCCACTGTTGAGATCTAGTACTCAAAAAGAAAGATTTCTTTCAAAATATTAGTGCACAATGACAATGCACCTAGTCACCCAAGACCTCTGATGAACATGTACAGGGAGACTAATGTTTTTCATCTCTACTAACACAGCACCTATTCTATTGCCCATGGATCAAAGAATAATTTCAACTTTCAAGTCCTATTATATAAGACTTTTTGTAAGGCTGCCATAGACACTGATTCTTTTGACGGAATCTGGGCTAAGTAAACTGAAAACCTTGAAAGGATTCACCATTCTAGATGCCATTAAGAACATTAGTGATTCAAAGGAGTAGATAAAAATACTAACATTAGCAAGAGTTTGGAAGAAGTTGATTCTGAGCCTCATGGTGATTTTGAGGGGTTCAAAAATTCAGTGGATTAAGTAACTACAGATGTGGTATAAACAGCAAGAGAACTAAAATTAGAAGTGGAGCCTGAAGATGTGATTGAATTGCTACAATCTCATGATAAAACTCATACAGATGAGGAGTTTTCTTATGGATGAGCAAACAAAGTGTTTTCTTGAGATGGAATCTAATCCTGATGTAGTCACTGTGAGCATTGTTGAAATACAACAAAGGATTTAGAATATTACATAAACCTAGTGGATAAGCGAGTGGCAGGATTTGAGAGGAATGACTCCAATTTTGAACGAAGTTCTACTATGGATAAAATACCGTCAAACAGGATCGCAGGCCACAAAGAAATCTTTGATGAAAGGAAGAGACAATTAATGCAGCAAACTTCACTGTTGTCTTATTTTAAGAAATTGCCACAGCCACCTCAACTATCAGCAGCCACCACCCTGATCAGTTAGCAGCTATCCACATCATGACAAGACCTTCCACCAGCAAAAAGGCTATGACTCACTAAAGGCTCAGATGCTTTTTAGCATTTTACAGCAATAAAGTATTTTACTTAAGGTATGTAGATTGTTTTTTGTGGATGTAATGCTCTTGCACACTTGATAGATTATAGCATAGTATAAACATAACTTTTATAGGCACTGGGAAATCCCAAAATTTATGTGACTCATTTCATTGAAGTATTTGCTTTATTGCCCTGATCTGTAACCATATTTCTTAGGTATGCCTGTAACTTGTTTTCCTTCCTGCTTCTCTGTTCATTTAATTCCATCTTCACACCAGGATCACACTAATTTTGCAAATAATGCATCTCTAATAATTTTATTTTCTGCTCAAAAACCTTGCACAACACATATATAATATGACTTAATCTAACTCCTTGGTTTCAAATACTCAAATATACTAAGTTATCAAATCCATTCAAATGACTCGTTTTTCTTCACTGTGCCTCTTTTACATTCTAGAACACTCTTTCCACCTCACACTTCCACTGAGAAAAGTTATATGAAAAGACAGCATTGAAAAATAATTAATAGTGTGGTTTCTAGTGTTAGACAAACCTGAGGTCCAGTAGAGGTTCTACCTATCATCTTTTCATCCTGGAGAAAAAAATTACACAAAAGGATCTAGCACTTCTTAGAAGCATGGATTTCGGCAAGTAAAAATCTTTCTACCTATGTATCTGAGAGAATAACTTTGACTACTTATAAAAATATAGGAAATATTAATGAGTGATGTCATGTGAAGCTCTTGGTATAGTGCCTGCACATAGTAAGTTCTCTACAGATATCAGCCATCAATAATATTATTATTATCATAATTTATTTTGAGGCCCCAAAGAATGTCTTCTTAATGTTTGACACTTAATTTACCAATCCTCATCTCAAAGTATGACAGGTAGATAAAGAAACATGGTTATCATGTTGAAGAGTTTAAACTTTTTCTTTATTTTATTGTGAGTAATTAAGATTTTTGTGGGAAAGAGGACCACAACCAAATCAATAATAATTAAAGACAATCAGAACAGGGGGATGAAGGCATAGCAGGTAGGAGATCATTAGAAAAGTAAAAGTAAATGGTAATTCATATCTCTCTGTTGGCAGTGACAGAGGACACAGTAGAAGTAGACTAGGAGTGAGGCAAAGTGAAAAGAATAATATAATTTCTACATCTCAAGCACAAAAAGAAACAAAATGCTGAAGGATAAGGTGAGAGGTGGATAAGGTGAGAGGTTTGTATTTTATTACATTAGATTTCAGGAGCCTCAGATTATTGGAAACAGAGATGTGCAGTCAGCAGTTAGAAACAGGATTCTACATCAGGAGAAATAAGACAGTGCTAGAGACAAAATGTCACATGGCCATATTATTTGAAGTTATAGAATTAAATAAACTCACTGAAAGAATATAGCATTCCATTGATATGAAGAAGCCAAGGCACTGGTTATGACCATCTGGTTGTGAAAAAAAAAAAAAGTGCAAAATATAGAAGCCAAGAGAAAATACATTTTTCAAGAAGGCATGGCAGAAACTTGCAGCTGCATCTCTAAACCTCTGTGTTTCCTCTCCCTGGGCCACCAGCTAGAGTCCATTTCCCAGCCTCACCTTACAGTTAAATGTAATAGTAGAAGTGATTTCTAGAGGATGGAGTGTGAGCAAACTAATATTCACCCCTTCCACACCTGGGCCATAAAACTTCCCATCTGTGATTCTTGGTGTTTATCCAGCTGGATGGCAACTCTTAGAACAATCGTGGCAACTTGCTGAATAAGGTAAATATTGAAGATGGCAAAGCTGCTCTCAACCCAGACCCTAGAATGAAAGTATGGAGCCAGTCACACCCACCACTGCCATTTAAACGACTTGGGAATCAACTAGCACATCTTTGTGTCTTTGCTGAGCAAGTTCCACCTTCATAATTTTCTCTGCTTCCACCTCAAATGATCAGCTGTGGAATACTTATGTTTTTTGTTTTATCCCCATTACATGAATGAGAATTAAAATTCCACAGTGTTTAGCTACCACTGAAGTTGTAGGGGTTGTTTGTCACAGCAGTGAGCCTTTCTGAACTAATATTAAAATGATACTTATAAGTCCTGACTGAAGAAGATGAGAACTGAGAGGTCTTGAGATTTAGTGTTCTTCAGGGAGCAGTTTTAGGAAAGTGTTGAGAAGAAAGCCATGTTTTTACAAGCTAAAGAAGGATTGGGAAGGGCAGACATGAAGGCAATAAAATTTGGCAAGGGGCAGGGAGAGTAGGTTTCCATGCTGAATAGAAATAAAAAAGGGCACAATAACCTTATCAGAAAACAGGCTCAAACAAGGCTTTATATAACGTTGTTGTTAAAGTCTGGACAGAAGGAAAGAGTCAGTGGAAATGGAGGATTGAAGATGCAAGAAAAAGAAAGACTGATTGAGTTTGGTCACAAAAGGAGAAAAGAGAAGAATGAAAAAACTGATGGTGCATTTAGCCTTTTAAAACAAGTAGTGACTTTCTAATTCTTTAATAGGAAGGAAGGTAATAATTTAAGGAGAAAGAGTGGGTAGACTAGAGGAGAGTTGAGGTTCACTGTGTAAATGCCAAGTGCCATCTGGCTTCTGGGGTTGTGGTGAAGAAAGGGTTCTTCTGTAAAAACAATAACACTGCAGACAGACGTCATTGATTGTGAAGTCTATTAAAATTTATTTACATAGCACAATTTGACAAGTTTCACCTTGAGAATTCTTGATTACTCCATAAATATTTTTTGAGTGTCTACCATGTGCTAGGACTAGGGACACATTGGAGAAAGAGAACTAGCAAATAAGTGAATAAACAAATAGTTATCAATTATATATGGTATGAATGAAATTACAATTTAAGAGAGACTAAGAGAGACTGTATGGGAGAAGATAATCTTCCAGTTTACCCACCATCTTGCATCAAGTATTCTAGTTGTAAATTGGAAGATTATGAAAAAGGGTAAGTGAAGCTGTAAACATGTTAATGATACGTCCAAAGTTATACCATTTTGACCACCCATCCTAATTTCTGGTCTCATCTTAAAAGCCAATTTAATTTCAGTTAGACCATGTTTCACCCTGCATAGCTTCAGAAAACTTTTTAAAAATGCTAAAATAATTAATTTTCAGGATGTGTCTTAATAAGGTGTCTTAACAGTATCATATTAAGGTGGTATTCCAAGTGATAGTCTTATTTCAAGAATTTTATTTTAATAATATGTGTTAAAATTATATGGATACACACATATACGCATTTATAATTTAAACACGAATATATGTTAGTATTTGATAGTGAATATAAATAACATATATAACAACAACATTGTTTGGACTACTGTTTAGCATTCTTTATTTATCCTTGTGAAAAACTTCTTTCAAGAATGTGTGATAACAATAACTTATTTTCAAGTAATCTGCTCTCAATGTATGTGAATATCTGAGAATATTCTTTAGAGAGCCATGTTCACAATATATTTTTTACTTCTTTTGCTGAAATAAATTATAAGACATAAATCACAACAAAGAAAATGTGAAATAAATAATATTCTATGTGTGATTGATTTACTTCCTATCTCTAGAGGCATTATTTTTTTCTTTATCTGCTGTGATAAAGCAGTATTATGGCCAGTAATATGAAGTGTTTATGGTTTTCTGTATTGGAATTACAATTTCTTGACCCATCTAATTCAGGCTAGATCCTTGTCACAGTTATTCATTTTAATGAATAGAGAAAACTTGTGTGAATGCTTAGATTATGATTTCTCTTTTACACTGGAACCTCAGAGAATTTGGAAAAAAAAAACATTCCTTTCCCAAACACAATCACAATTTTACATAAATTGTATTCATTTCCATAAAAGAATAGAATACATTTCAAAGTAGCACTCTGATTCTCAATGGAATGAAATAATAACTTATTTTCAGAATATCTTCAATTTTTAATATCACAAACTTGAACTTCCTTACCCAGTCATCCAAAATAACATATAAAGAATTGAGTATGTAAACAACTTCATTTGCCCTTTTCTTTTTCCTATGAGAATCTCCTTCCTGTTTTGAAATGCTGTGGAGTTATGCACTGGATAACAACGTTTCAGTCCACGACAGACCACCTATGTGACAGTGGTCCCATAAGATCATAATGAAGCTGAAAAATTCTTATCGCCTAGTGACATTGTAGCCATCATAACATTGTAGGGCATATTGCTGAAAAGAGTGACACCTCCTCAAGAAGAACCTCAGCCAGGTCCTTCAGGAGGTGTTCCAGAAGAAAGCATTGCTATCAAAGGAGATGACAGCTCCATGTGGGCTTTTGCCCCTGAAGACCTTCCAGTGAGATAAGATATGGAGGGGATAGATAGTGATATTGATGATCTTGACCCTGGGTAGATCTAAGCTAATGTGTATGTTTGCCTCTTAGCTTTTAATAAAATAATGTAAAATGTTAAAAAATATATATAAAAATAGGAAAATGTTTATAGAATAAGAATATGAAGAAAGAAACTATCTTTGTGTGGCTATATTGTACAATATGTTTGTGTTTTAAGCTAAATGTTATTACAGAAGAGTCAAAAAGTTAAAAAAATTAAGAAGTAAAAATGTTACAGTAAGCTAAAGTTAATTTATTATTAAATAATGAAAAAATACTTTTATAAATTTAGTGTAGCCTAAGTGCACAATGTTTATAAAATCTACAGTAGTGTACAGTAATATCCTAGGCCTTCACATTCACTCCTCACTCACTCACTGACTCACCCAGAGAAACTTCTAGTCCTGCAAGCCCCAATCATGGTTAGTGCCCTACACAGATGTGTCATTTATTATCTTTTATACCATATTTTTACTGTATCTTTTCTATGTTTAGATACACAAATACTTACCATTGTGTTACAATAGGCTACAGTATTCACTACAGTGATATGCTGTACTGGTTTGTAGTCTAGGAGCAATAGGCTATATCATGCATCCTAGGTGTGTAGTAGGCTACACCATCCAGGTTTGTGTAAATGCCTTCTATGACATTAACACAACAACAAAATCTCCTAATGATGCATTTCTGAGAATATATTCCTGTCGTCAAGTGATGCATTACTGTATTTGAAACAAATTATGCCAGATTTATTTGCTTACTGTGTTTTATTATTTTCATTTTAAATGAGTTCCTAAAATAAATCCTTTTACTTTGCTATATTTTTTGCTGTAATTTCAATCTTGTCCAGTGCTAATTTAATACTTACAAAATGACATATAGTGAAAAAATCAAATAAACATTTTTACCAAGTCTCAGGTCATAAGAGCATGTGACAAAAACAATGTGCACAATTATTATTGTACAATAATAATTAATATGTGTTAATTCTCAATACACTTTGTCTTTTATAGCCCAAAATATTATTTTTAAAAAAAAGCATTCTTAACTGGGACAAAAAGAATGATTTACGGTAGAAGATGGAAGGGAGTTATAAATTTCAATAAATATTATATTTTTATTAGTGGCATCTTAAATTAAATTATTTTGTTTTAATTATTACTACACAGGCTGGAAAATATATATTACATACAATATATGTATACTATATAGAAATGCATACAATACATATTTTCATATACATTTATTATACCAAGAGCAGAAACATAATCAAAACTAGGTAAGTTATGAACACAGTTTGGAATCCTTCAATCAGATAAAACATCTGTAAGCTTTTCCTATGGGAAATTAAGAGTCATTACACATAGAGCCTACAAAAATGATAGGGAACTGTCTTATTATAACCTCTATAATTTTAGGACCAAAGCTGAATTTGAACTGAGGATTATCACACATATGGAATCATTTTCACATTTTTCCCATTCACTGACCTGTTAATCACCACTGATGGTTGTAAACTGGAGTTCAAAAACATTTCGTTAACTGCCCAGTGTATACAATATATAAATAAAATGCACATTTTGAAATAAAATCTTGGAAGCATTTCAAACTCTTCCATACTTCTGAATGAAACTATAGTAGCCTAGATCACTGTTAAGAAATGCTTCCTTCACCCCCTGCACCCCACATACTTCCCTGCTTCTCAACTTAGGGCTGGACCATATGATTTGCTTTAGCCAATAAGATATTATTACCAAAATTGAAATAAACTTGCGTGGTGGAGCTTATTCTCTTGCACATTTGCCATCTCTACAAAAAGACCATACTCCAGATAGTTTGCTGGTCCCAGACTATTGAGAGACAGTTAAAATGAACCTGACCTTCTTCCATAGCCCCAAGCCAAGCCTAGCCCAACCCAGGTTAGTTCTGCTAAATCACAGCCAATCAGCAGAAATATGAGTGAGAAATAAATGCTTTATTTTGTATACCACTGAGAGTTTTGAGATCGTTTATTATGCGGCAAGAGTTATTTAAAACAAGAAAATTTGGGAAAAGGTGACTGAATCATAAATTTCAAAAAAGAAGAAAATAGGCAAACCTTATTATTGCTGAATTTCTAAGATCAGAAATTTACTTTCAAGTTGCCCATATGAATGTTTTTGTTTTGTATACATGTCACTGCCTCTATGAAGTAGAGTATATTGTTTCCTACGTTATCTCTAATCCTCACAAAAATACTTCACATGAAATGGCTGGACTCCCATTTCACAGAGGAGGATAATAGCTTGGAAAAGTTCAATGAATTGACCCAATGCAGCATTGCTGTCTCGACTGATTCAGATCACAATGGAAATGTATGTCATGAAGTTAAAAAGAGAGATCTCAGTAATATATGACAGTGAGGAAAGAAGAACACACTGGATAATAATTTTAAAACAGTATATCTCAGACAAGCATCTGTAACCTGGCATTTATATTTTAATCTAGAATAATAAGTGAGAATATTTATTTAAATCACTTAATGTTGATGATATAATCATTTTTCATAATATTCTCTACATGATACTTTTTGATTTTAGAGAAATAAGAATAATGCAGTGTAGAATAAGAAAAATGATATTATCGTAAAGACACATGGGGGCAGAAAGCCAAAAGCACATAAGGCAGTGCTTATATCCACTGTATAAAATAAGAATATAAAGGAACTATTTCTGCATGGCTATACTGTACAATATGTTTGTGTTTTAAGCTAAGCGTTATTACAGAAGAGTCAAAAACATTAAAAAGTTTATAAAGTAAAAATGTTACAGTAAGCTAAAGTTAATTCATTATTAAAAGAGAAAAATATTTTTATAAATTTAGTGTAGTCTATATTGTCTATCTACTTCTGTAATTGTCTATCTACTTCTATCTGAAGTTTTGCTCCTTTTTCCCAACTGTCCAGTCCATCTTGAATTATGTAGTCTAAATTATGGAGGGATATATTCTGTTTGGTTTGGTAAATTCCTACTGTTTTAGAGATCAGAATTATTGTACTAGGGTATTTTACAAGTGGGATTCCATTCAGTCTAACCAGGTCTAATTAATGGCAACCCTAAGCTACCTGCCTGAACAGGATGCTACAGGCAAGGCAACTGGGAAGACCTCCTGGAGACCATAGATAGATATTGATCTATCTGTTTAGTACAACCAGTTACAGCTTTACTAAAGAACAGATCAAACTGACAAGGAATAGGTGATGTTTATCCCCTTTCACCTAAATGAGTTCAGATCTAAGTAGATTCCTCTACTTAGTAGAGGTACATTCTATATTTCTAAACACTGAATAGAGAAAATTGGAAAACGAATGCCTACTCCAATTAATGATAAAGAACACATGCCATGTATAAATCTTAGCTCTTGTAAAATTGGGATTTCAAAACAAAATAATTACTGTTCCCTTATGATTTTCAACAGCTTCAAAAGATGCATTTTCTCCAGAATATAGATATCTTCCTCTACTCTACCAAACAGAGCACTTAGATGGGCAGGAATCAACAACCCACAGGGAAGAGACTATGTATAGCAGTAATGTCTATGATTCTGCCTGTTTCTTTAAGCCTTCTTCTGACACTGGAAGATTAATTTGCCTTCAGAACAACTGACAAGCATTCATTTACCGAATAATGATTTTCTAAATTCATAATTTATCATGTTATATGATGTCACTAATTAGGTAAAGCTATAATTTACAAGTGTGGAAATTCTTTTCAGCTAATCACTGTCATTGGCTTGAGTAGTTGTAAGGGAAATGAATATTTCCCTCTACAATCCAGCCTAGAATTTAGAGACTGGATAAAAAAAAAAAAAGCCAGGGTCCCTTATGTTCTTTCCATCATCATAAAACTGCATTATAAAGGACTTATTTATAAATATGAGGCCATAAGGAATATTAAGGAAAATATAAATGTGACCCATATGGGTATTGGGAGAGAGTACATAAATGTTGTGAAATATGCTCTAAGAAGGCAAGATATATAAGAACAAAAATAATAAAACAAAGAATGTTGTGAAAAGCCAATTCAGGAGAGAAATTGGAGTGGTATTTTATCTAAAAGTGTTTTAATATGTCCATAGCTCGTGGTTCATCATATTCATAGTGTGCCTTTTAAAACTAGAGAGAAAATGCAGTATGCTGAGAAATCTAATAACCAATTTTTATAAAAGTAAATCTCAACCCAGACTAAGTGTAGCCTTTGCATAGTGAAAAAGTTCTCAGTTTTAGGAACTTTTTTTTTTTTTAATATACTAGTTTTCTGAGAATAAAATCAAAAGATGCCACCTCCAAAGAGCATACGCTGAGTTTACCTTCCCGTCATCATGGGAAGGAAAGATCATACTTGTACTGATGCTGACTTTCTGATAAAACAGTAAAGCAACACTAGATGTCTGAAAGCATTTTAAAGGCCAACTGAAAGAATATGATTGATATGTTAACAAAAGAATCTTTTTTATTTATATATGCCAATTTCCATTTAAGGGAGGAAAAGACGCTACAGTTTTTCTTCCAATTGCTGGAAAATAGATTATTTTTTGAGCTGCTATATTAAGATTTGTGTCTGTGGACATTTCCTGAATAATAAACTCCAAATCCATGACATTTACCTAAGTATATAGGTCAGGGCAAGTGGGAATTATTTAATTCAATCAAAATATTATATTATCAAATTAATTTGATTCTTTAGGACCAAACTGCTTATATTCTTGGTGACATGATTCTGTGGAGTAGCTGGTAAATTTTAATCAACCCTGTTTAATGGGAATTTAATATGCTGCCAAAAGGTACTTGACTTTTATATGGCTGGTTCATTCTTCTCTGCAGCCCTGAGCATTTTCAATATGTTTAGAATATAATGCACCTATGTTGAGAGCTATAGTGCACTTAAACATATTGGAGATATTTCTCACCTGAAAAACACCTGTTTACCTTTTATATTCTCTAATTAGTACTAAGAAAACAACACTTTTCCCAAATATGTATCATACTGATAAATTGCAGAAGCTGCACATATCACTAGTATTGTGATATTCTACTGTTTTCTCCAAGAAGGTTTAACTTCACAGTTGAAAATCACTGCTTGAAGCAATGTGCAATGTGAAAGCTCCATTTGACTGAAGATCATTGATTCATATCACTTCTAGACTCTTGGCCATTTTCTAGAGTCAAATTATATAGCACTAGTGAATCAATTAACTACAAAGTGCTCCTGGGTGTGTGTGCTTCAATAGGTTCTATGCAAAAAAGCAAAATGATACAGGGAAATGCATCATCACTAAATCTGGTGAGGAAAAGATGCCTAAACAAATAATTATAGTGCAACATAATGCATCTTAGAGAAAAGGTATAAAGCGTTTTAGAACCCAAAGTTGAAAGCTTTTAATTTTATTGAGGTGGAAAGGAGAGAATCTTAGGAAAGCTTTACAAAAAAAAAAATGGCATTTTTAGCTGAGTTAGAAAGAATAGTTGTAGTTTATTAGATAGAAAAGAAGTTTGGAGGAGAAATTCTGGGAAAAAAGAATAGTGCCTGGAAAGACACAAAGGCATAGCATAGGGGATATGAGTGTAGAGTTTGGAGGAGAAAGATTTGGATTTCATTCTAGCCTTGTCCACTTATTCTTTTTGCCACATTGGGCAGTTTATGTAGCCTCTCAAAGACTATTTTTTTTCCTTTTAAAATGAAGATATGATTATACCTCCCTCTTAAAGTTGAGCAAAGATTAAATGAGATAAAAATGCAAAATATTTGATATATTCCCTCATGAGTCTAGCATCCAAATGCTCTTTTCAGTTCCCATGGAGGTAATGAAGCAAGTAATGTAAACGGAAAACTACGGGATAGTTCAGTATAGCACGGGTCGTGTGAGAAATGAGCTGGTGCTCATTTCATGATAAAATGAATTTGGATGTTTGTGGTAATGAACAGGAATGTCTAGGGAAGCCTTCAATCAGAGAAGAGATGAGATCAGATTTTTGTTCCAGAAATCTATAATTAATGACATTACTGGCAGTGTGAAAAAAGAACAAATGGTGAGGGGTAAGTAAAGGTAAGGACACTATCGAAAATAGTGAGAAAAATGAACGAAGGAGATACACATTAGAGCAGAATGAGGTAGAATCTTCATGGGACTGAATGAACGATTGCGTAGGGAGAGAGAAAAGAGTGGGAAGATGTCAGGGAAAGTTAGTCCAAAAGAACTCCCAGATGTGGAATTCTAACAACTCAGTAAAATAGGGAACAAATAATTTTACAAGAAAAAGTATTTTAAACTTCAGACTCTTATGTTGTTCAACCTACTAGGGCTATAGCACCCAGGGCTGAATGTGGTTGATGAAAACTAGATGACCACAAAGGAGAAGATGATTCTGAGTTGAGCTTGACATATATATAAGATGCACATTGATCACTAGTGAAATGCAATCATAAGATGAATTCGCAGCATGAATACGCTAAGCTGGATTAACAAAACTGTGTAGGATATGTCATCAGGTATTTTTTATGTGTTTTTTAAAATATATTTATTTATATTGTGCCAGATTTCACAGAGGACTGAAGACTGCTAGTGGTTTCTGTATACCAAACCATAGTTGGAAAAAGTAAAGGTTAACTTAAAAATACTCTGAGCAAAGTGTGTATTAAAACACAAATTCAAATAATGCAATATAGCAGTCCAAAGTTTGCCAACCGTTGGAAAATAACTTGTTTTTTGCAGGTCATTTTGAGCTAAGACACTGGGCAACTTGGAAGCAACAAAGCAGGGCTTTAAAGAGATAACAGGTTTTTGAGTAACAAATTTACTTAGTCAGTGAGTTCTATCATACTCAGAATGATGGAGCTATTATTTCAAATGGAATCATCTATAGACACATTATTTTTCCAAGTGTTTTATTTAGCATGACAGTGGGCATTAAATCCCCTTTCACAAGGAGTCATGTTTATTATTTTTGCTATTCTTTCCGGTTAAATACAATTATATTTTCACTAATAGACATCCTGTGTGGAAGTACAGTGCTTGTAAGTTAAATGTTAACTGATCAAGTAAACATTCCATCCAGTCAACAGCAATAAAAGTAATATGATTTTAGTCCACGTCATGGAAACTGGAAGGAGGAGGGACTCAAATACAATATGATGAATCATGAAGCAACTACAGATATTGCACTCAGGCAGAAAAGATTTAGAAGGGGACATAGTATTACAGTTGTCCTCACATACTCAATATGATTTCATCAGAAATTAGAATTAGATGCTTTCTACGACCCCAAAGAGTAAAATAAGTTTGTGTTTGGACGTTACAGATTGGTTTGTTTCAAAAAAATATGTAAAAGAATTTGTAAAAAATAATATGGATGGAATGATTTTCATCATGTTATATTCATGTCCACAATCCTGAAAGCTCAAGAAAAATTGAATGGTCCTTTCTGAGCTTCTTATTCTTTGTAAAATTGCAATAGTACCACATATCCTGCAGGGGCATTGTGAAGCATACATATGATTAAAAAATCAGAATGTGCCCAATACATAATAGTTAACACATAATAGTTGAATGTGAACCTGAAAAATTCACCTGGTTTTACAACAGGCACCACAGTTAGAAGATAGCTCACGGAATAAAGCAGTCAGGTTTGGAAATATCTATTAAAACACTTGTAGATAAAGAAATTCATGTAGGCCTTCTTTTATATCTTTCATCAAGCTTTATAGTTATATATACACTTGCAGACACCACTCTATCCCCACCACCACAGAAATATAGAATAGAAAGGGTATTGTACCAGTAAGCATTAGTTCACCTGCATACACCAACAATAACAAAATAATTAAATAAGGTAGTAGTTTATTTCTCTCTTAGATAAGAAGAAAGTCTGAGAAGAAAATCCATTTCTGGTGTGGCAGCTCTTTGTTTATCAAGGTACCAGCCTCTTTCTCTCTTGTTGTTCTAATCATCTTTAGGGTGCCGTCTCATGGTTCAGTGTTCATTTTCCAGTCATATTTTTTTTTGCATTTCAGAAGAAACTGGAACAATAGGATTCAAGAAGCTGACACAGTCAGACATCATTTAACAGTGGGGAGTCGTTCTGCAAAATGCATCTTTAGGTGATTTTGTCATTGCACAAATGTCGTAGGGTGTCCTTACAGTACAAACCTAGATGATACATACGTTTTATTTCTATATATTTTTTCATATGGAAAACCAAATGTTCCAGCACAATTACTGAATATCAATATTTTCCCTTTTGTAATCAAAATGTGCCTAATACATAATAGTTAACACGTGATAGATGAAGCGAATCTGAAAAATTCAACTGGTTTTATGACAGGCATGTCCTTTTTGTGACATTGATCTGCAGTCCCCATAGCAAATGCCATATATCAGGTTATGTACATGCTCCATTATAATCTTACGGGACCACCGATGTAGATATATTCCGTCATTTACTGAAATGTTCTCATGTGGTGCGTGACTGTAGTTTAGAAATTGCATACAGTGCTTTCAATTACATCATTGGCCAAAACACGGTCATTGATTATGTCTACCTGCAAGTGATGCTGGGAAACAGTCTTTGAGTTCCTTGGCAAAATATCCACTTAAAAATTGAGGTCCTTGTTGGAAAGAAGGGACAAAGAATGTTGGATCAGCACTTCTGCCACAGGTGAATACACTCAAATATAGAATTTTCTTAAGAAAGTAGCTTTGGACCTGTTTCAATACCTGAACAAATGTAGGCTTTAATTTCAAGTTTTATATCATAAAGTATAGCCAAAATTGTTTTCTCCTGGAAAATGTTCAAAACTAAAGTTATCACTAGTTCAAGGAAATGGTGGAAAATCTCAAAAGACTCCCAGTTTATCAGATGCTTAGAACTATGAATTTCCACCATACCTACCAAGATGAACTAACTTCAAATATCACACCCTCACCTGAATTGACTTGTTATGTGGGGTTATTAGATATAAATCATTTGGGTCTTGGAAACTGCCTATCAAATATAATTCTCTTAGTTTTAGAATAGTAAATTTTTTCTAGCAGTATTTAATAAAGAGGATCAAATATTTACATGTGGTCCATTTCTTTTTGTGTGTGTGTTTTTTTTTCTTTTTTTTTATTCTTATTTCAGCATATTATGAGGGTACAAAAGTTTAGGTTACGTATATTATTTTTAAGAAAATCATGCCACCAACTTACAGAACATATTTATTCTTATATATTTGGTTAGAGGATAATTCATTTTAAAATAATTTCAATTGGAGTATTTGTAACATGAAAAATGATCCAAGATACAGCACCATTTTACAGGGATCAAGATAGCCATTCTGTATATTCAGGTGATGGTTTTTCTTACTGTGACTCTTCTGCTAAGTGTCAAAGTTACGATGAAGTCATATTCATGATTATCAAGTAAAAATTAAATTTTAGCTGTATCCTCCAAAAGTAATGGTTTTTAAACAGAAGAAAACATTTTACTGTATCTGTTTTAAAAATTTCAAACATTTCAGTTAAAAGGACTTTTTAAAAATAATTCACAAGCATTTAGATATTAGTCATGTAAAAGTTTATTAATTAAAAAGCTACCAAGTCTTGATTTTTTCTCTAATCATTACTTCATAATGTATTTTAACAAATAGATTTATGCAATACTATGATTTCTCCTGTCCAATACATTTTAAGAAATATTTATAAAATAAAAAGGATCTTATTTAAAATGATGAACATTTTTAACTTCACTCAAACTAATAAGGTAACCATTCACATTGATGAACAAATAATTTTAGATTTCTGTCCAATTATCTCCTTTATTACATACTTATTTTAATTTAATTGGAATAGAAATTTTCATAGTGTAGAAAGATAACTTTAGAGGTGATGAAACATATCCATTATCTGAGATATGGAAATGTCTAGGAACAAAAATAAATTTTCGAATAGGCTTTAGAAACATGCTTAACATAAATGGTTGTTAAAACTATATTGAATTCAGTGTCATCAGCAAATGATAAAACTCTAAAATTAAATATATTGTCATCTGCTTAAAATGTGGGAGAATTCTTAAGCACTCACAGCTCCCATTCTTTGACTTTAATGCAATACAGTGAGAACTTCATTATAATGTAATGTTCAAAACATATCGCTGATTTTAAAAATAAATTCATTTTGCTGTGAAGCTGACATTACAGTTTATAAACAATTTAGATGGGAATTCTTGAAGTTTTTAATGGTATCCATCTTTAAAACATCTACTGTTTATTTCATTGAAAGTGAATTATGTTTCAAAATCTAAAATTAACCAATTGAAATATTTACAATTAACAA